>VXBJ01007573.1:70025-89724 GCA_013400055.1 Nycticryphes semicollaris
AACTGCGTTCCGTGTGTATTTTGGGGGGCTCGGGTTATGCTTTGGCTTGGATTGAGCCCCGTATCGCCCGTAGACGGGCGCGCAGCCCATACGGTCATAAATTTGTGTGAGCTGTTCTGCTGCCGCTGTAACGGAGAGGCTTTTTGCGGCCCTGGATTGTGCTGACGGTGTGTTATTTGTCTGCCCCGGCTGGAGTAAAGGATTTGTTAATTCTTGCACTGCTTAGTAAGCAGAGGAGTTGGACCGTGCCCCGCCGGGCTTCAGTGCAGCTTTTTAAAGGCTAAAATCCTCCTAATTCAACCTGGAAGCCTTTGTTAAAGGTTGCAGTTAAAATTGTTTCGTTTCAAAGCGGAGCCGGTTGTTTTTCGTAGCCAAATGGCCAACTTACTGAAATAACGTGATTTTGTGTGTGTTTTAGTGTAATCCTCAGCACTTTATGGTAAGACAACAGCCTGTATATGTGGGAAATACATAATGCTCAGGAACAGCAGCCAATATACATTAAGTATATCTAGAGCTTTGTCTAAATAAGGCTACTTTAAAGGTTGCAAATGGCTTTTGACAATATCAGTGAAGCAAAATGGTGTTGTAGAAGCCCTTGCTGCTGTGTTTAGGAGATTCAGTATAAAATGAACCCAAAGCACAAGAGTTAAAGCCATAAATGCAGACTTTGGGATCAGAACAAGGATGGCTGGGAGTATTTATAAAAGTTTTTATTGCCCTTTCAATGCATATATAAAATATAACTCTGCTGTAATGATTACTAGAAGACAGTCTTACAGAAAATTAGCCAGTGAAGCCTAGCCAGTAATAGATGGCCACTGAGAGGGTTAATCCTTTGATCTTTATTTATAGAATGAGGCAACTCTTGGACAAGAAGCGGTATCGAATTAATTAAGAAGCCTGTGCTGCTACCTGGGCTTCTCAGCTGACGAGGGGCCGGCAGCTCTGAGCCCTGGCGAAGGTGCGTTAGAGCCCCAGGGAAGGCAGAAGGCAGGGAGCCGGTACCGCTGGTACTGTGTTCCAGATGTCCTCTCCCGCTCCATGAGGCAGAGGGGGTGTGTGCTGAGGAGGCAAGGGAAGGAGGGACGGCAGCTTGGATTTGGTGTTGGGCTGTAATTGAGTAAAACCCGCAAGGATCCCGTCCCCGCGCTCCAGTTGGGAAATGGCTCTGCTACAGCCTTCTAGGATAAAGACATGGTTTTCCTTTTTGGAGCGTAGTTAGCTTCTTTTTTTGTGAAGTGACTTCACCACATGTCATAAATTGAAGAAAACTCCCTTCCAAATGCCTTTCTTTGAAGAAAGCTTAAAATAAATTCCTATACATGTGGATATTTTTATGCTAATATATAGTTGAACTGTAACAAATGGAGGAAGAATTTTTACTCCCTAGTATTTGCTCTTTCTTTTTCCTTGCGGGGGATAAGAATCCATTCTGTTGGCACAGTACACTAGCTGGAAAGACCACCAGATATTTGAATAACTACTGTGGATTAAATGTATATTACTTGTACGTGAAGGCTGTGGTAAGAGGGAGCCAAGTGTTTGGTTTGAAAACTCTGGAGTCCCTGTCTTTAGTATTCTTAACGAATAAACTCCTCGTCTGGAGCTGTGTGGCCCATTCCTGAAAACCTGTTGTCTAGACCCTCGACTGGTTGAATGTGCTATTTTTCCTGACGTGCCCCTTCAATAAATAAATTCAAAAATAATCTGCCAGAGGAGGTAAGTCATCCCTCATCGAACTCTGGTTATCGCTGTTGTCAGGTGTCTCGGTGGTTGAGTTTTGTGGCATTCCTGCTTGCTCTAATGAAGCTGCTGGAATAGGTTACTTCACTTTCCTGTTCTGGGAAGTTTAACTATTGCTAATGTAAATTGAGGGTGGGTGGGAGAGGGGGTTTATGTGAAGCTTACCAGCCACATCCTGAAAATGTGGCGGCGAAGTGTTGACTTGCTGCAACTGAGATTTTTACTGGGCATTCTGCTCCGTGACTCCTAACCCCAGGGTTAAATCCCTGGCAGTCGTACGTGCCTTCACTTGGAAAATGTATTTGGGGTAGACGGAGTAACACAAAGTGCCGGTATGCGCTGAGGTCAAGTAATGAGCTCATTTATTGATAAGAAGCTGCACTAATGCTTTGTTGACAGTGATTCCCAAAATGCTAAATTTGAGGTTTGTCCAGAAACCCAGGTGCCCGCTACTGTAGCAGAGTTAAAAAGGCTAAATAGTGAGTAGCTAACATTAATAATCTTGTTTTATGGGGCAAAAGGTGTATCCTTGATAATTCTGTCTTGGACATGGTTTGTCTGCAAATACTCTTTTTGTGCTGAGATGGGAATATTTTCTCATATTCTGTCACAGTCTCACATTTTCTACCAATAGCACATTTCTCCCCACATTAAAGTAAGGGGGAATACAGGGGAGAGTTGTCCTTTCCCTTTTTAGACCGGCAGTATAAATAATGTGTGAAAGAATTTGAGGTCTTTGGAAGGTAAATCTGTATTTGGATATTAGAGTGAGAAGAGCTGTGGGGACTGTGGAGACACTGGGCATTTCATTGTTTGAAAACCAGCATGAAGAATTGGGGGTTCAACACAACAGCACTTGAAATTTCTTACATGATCACGGGAAGGTGCCATATTTGTCAGGAAGAATCATCACAGAATCACTCAGGTTGGAAGAAACCCTTGGGGTCATCGAGTCCAACCATCAGCCCCGCTTTACAAATTCCTCCCCTACACCAGATCCCCCAACACCACATCTAAGGGTGTCCACTTTGTCTCCTCAGCAGGTTCTCATCCTGGGGCAGCAGGTCCCTTTTAGCCATGTTTTCCTGGTTGCTCCTCTGCCTCTTTTCATTCGGGTTTCAGTTCCCACACTCGTGGTCGGAGCCCAGTGTTGTGCCTCGGGAGGCAGGGAGGAGAAGTTGTCATGAACTATACTTTCCAGTATGTGTTTTTTCTTCTTCAATACAAAAAAAGATAAGGATTTATCTTTCTTACTGCAATGCTACTGTACCTCTAGAAGAGAGAGGATTTTTAAACTGAATATTTTTATCTGGGAGGAAGGAAGTGAATCTTTAATGGTCTAAAGTTTTCTGATGCTGCCTGGTGTTTGGGGCGATTCATGCTGTTTCCTGAGACAGAATTTAGCTTTTTTGGATGTTGGAAATGGAAGGAGCATAGTGTGGCTGCAGTGCTATATCCAAGATGGTTTTTGTTCTTCATTCCTAATAAGCTCTCCCCAAAGTCCATTCCAAGGCCTTTAAAACGTGGAGAGGCTTCTGCTTTTCCCATGTGTAGAAGTGATTGATTGAGTAAATATCTCCAGCTAATATATGACTGTTTTGAATACAGAGACAACTTAACGTGACTGTTCACGTGAGTGCTACTTCTGAGTTGAACATCTCCACGTGTGCAGAAATTTGAGGTTTTGAATGATCAGTATACATTGTAAAAAAAAAAAAAAAATTTTCATATTTTTACTTGAGGTTTTATCATCCAACACAGCAGAGAGACCGTGGGTATAATAGTAGAGGGAAAATCGGAAAGGTGAGCGCTAACATGAATGTTTACAGTGTAGTCGGTTGATTGTCGAGTTCCTTCATGTTTATCTTTAAAATAGACTGTTTTGAGATTTGGAGCTTTAATTACTTATTTTTTTAAAATTTAATTTTAAATTAAAAAAAATACCTAACTAAGCAGAAAGAAAAAAAATATTTTAAAAGAACCTGAAGTGAAAGGAAAATGAATGGCTGGTTTTTGGTTCAATGGGAGGTGATATAGTTCCCATGGTCTTCTGAGCATGGAGGTGATGGTGCTTCTCTATTTCCTGAGCTCAGACAGTGGGGTCAGTCTGTGAAGCTTAGTTTTTCTTTTTGAGTGCTCCTTTCCATTCCTGCCAGAAGGTTTTAGGGGCAGGAATTGGATTTTTTGGGTGAAGCACAAGCTACTACCCGCGATAGCTTGTGCGCTTCTAAAGAAAGATGAGATTTGGTGGTTGATCATTCTCCCTCCCCCCAGTAAAACCCCTGACAGCTGTTTTCAGAAGTTATTTTCAGGTTGGAACGTGAAACTTGGAAGAGAATCAGATCCTTTATAAACGAACTTAGCAGTCCCGACCCCCTCTCACCCCCCCTCCCCCATTAGAAATGACTGTACGTTTATTTACAGTTTAATGTAGTTGATCATATGTTAATGCTGCCTTTTATTTCCCCCTTTTTATTTACTTTAATGTTGTTGGTTTGTTTGGGGTTTTTTTTAAGGTTTGTTTGCTTATAATTCAAAAGCATAAGCAACTGGAGGTACTAGTGTTTCCAATGCCATTTGCTGTCGTGAAATATGGTGTGAAATAGGGAAAGTAGGATTTACGGATAGCGGTATTATGATGGTTTCTAGCCATAGAATTGAGGAGCAAAACCTACTTCTGAGCAATTATCTCGCGTGTTTTGCTGCAAGTTTCCAAGGTCCCATAGCTTTCCTCAAAATATTGTGGCTTATTTAGATAAATTTTCAGTGTTTGTTTTCTTGGTTCTCCTGTAACTGATGATAAGCCCCGTAGGCATTATAGCAGCAGAATATCCTAATGGGATGGAAGCTGTTAAGGGAAAATAGTTATTCCTAAAGTTTCTGTTGTATTTTTAATTACCTATTAGATTGTATCTTCTGAGAAGTCAATTGGAAAGGACTTTTGTGTTTTGGAGTAACTGGGAGGCAGTGCGGAAATGGAAATCAAAGGGATGTTGGGTGACAGTGCAAAGGAAGAGATTGTAAGAAATGGAAATCTTTAAAGAACTAACCTGAAAGGCTTTTTGTGGGGTGTTTCTTGTTTACTCATTAAATCTCATAAATTTTGCTACAGTAGTGGAAGAAGCATGTACAAAAAAACATGTTGCAAACCAAATGGAGAGAGTCTGTAAGAGCAAGCCAGACAGTTAGATGTGTAGAGAAGAGCAAAGGAATCGCCGTGGTTTTAGTCCGGACTAAAAAGCTGGATGGGAGAGAGATCCCAGAAACCACCTACTCAAATTCCTGCAAAAGCATTACGTGTGTCGGGGGGGGGGAACGACACACCTCAGCAACAGCATAAGAAGTTAAGGAAGGATCTGTAGTAAACTTCAGAGGTCTGGCCTGGGGCAGACGAGTGCCTGGACTGGTCTGAACTGGAGTCCTGGAATGCCCGGACTGGTCTGCAGACCTTTGAGCCTTTGCATTTATTACGCCTGTAACTTACCACCTTCTGGAAAGGATCAGAAAGCTGTGAGCAGGGATGGATTGCTGCTAGAACGGCTTAGCCATGCTGCTGTAAATAAAGATGCAGTATTTCAACAAGACTGCATTAAAAGAATTTTAATCCTCTTTTTGAATTTGATGTAGAGCTGTTGCTGATTTCCTGAGGTTTGGGGGGAGACTGTTGGTTTGGGTGGTTTTATGTCGTGAACTGTCTGACTTGTCCAGGACACAGAGTAAAAGAGAATTGCTCCGCTTGAAGGGGATGGAGATCATCTTTGCTGTCATCAAAAGCTGGAGAGGGACTTTTCACAGTGGTGTGTAGTGATAGGATGAGGGGTAACGGCTTCAAAGAGAGGGAAGGGAGATGGAGCTGAGCTGTTGGGAAGATCTTTGGTGTGAGGTTGGTGAGAGCCTGGCCCAGGTTGCCCCGAGAAGCTGTGGCTGCCCCATCCCTGGAGGGGTTGAAGGCCAGGTTGGAGGGGGCTTGGAGCCCCCTGGTGTGGTGGGAGGGGTCCCTGCCCAGGGCGGGGGGGTTGGAACTTGATGATCTTTAAGGTCCCTTCCAACTCTAATCATTCTGTGATTCCATGCTATATAATGTGATGCTCAAGCTATGCCTTTCCTTTTTACAATGGTTCAGTACCTGATGGTCATAGTAGCCCAGCCTGATCGCGTGTTCCCAGGGGTGCACATGGATGCAGGTTTCCCACACGCGTGTGTGTTGGTATCATGGTGCCTATTTCTGGAACAAAAATGCCTTAACCTCCTAATGGCATCAGCTGAGCAGGGCCAGGTGCATCACAGGGTTAGTGCTCCTTTTATTTTTTTCCTTTTCGTTTTTTAACACTAAATCAGTCTCTGTTTCTTATTACCAGACTTCTTCCTCTTCGTAGAAATTCAACATGCAATGATATTTATTTTAATCTTTATATGCGCACCTGTGTGGGTATATAAATAAATGCATTCTCTTAGTTCAGAACCGAAAAAAAATTTTGCAAAGTAGTGTTTTGAGGGTTTGTTTTGCTTCTAGTATGAAAGCCTTTGGCTGCTGCAGCCGTATTAAAGGCCAAGATAGAAGCTGGATCTCTCTTCGTGTTGTAGCTGTCAGTGAGGGGGTGCCCCCACTGTGTCCCCAGCAGGTCGACGTGACAATCCAGGCCACCGTTGCCTGTGCGTGAGCCAATCTGGCTGTTATGGCTTCTCTTTCTGTGCTTATCTACGTTTGCTGCATCCAATTTGACTTTACTTTGCCGGGCTGCGGGTCACGGCATCGGTCAGCCCTGGTCTGAAGGTGGTTTTGTTGTGGGTACGTTTTGTGTGATAAATTTGTGTGAGTTTTAGAAATGTACTTGAATTTATTCCGCTCTGGTCTGCGAACCCTGCCGTAACATTCCCAGGTCTGTTTAATTCGGAACTTCACTCCTGCTGTTGAAACTTGCGAAACTGTAACTGTTTGGAAAGATTGTTTGTCCCGTCTATTTTCCAAATTTCTATTGCAAACGGTAAGATCAAAGTGAAAAAATAGGTCATTTTGGGTGAAAGTGGGAGCCGTGACTAGTAAAAGATCCTTTTCCTCTTTGGCTTTGCGTAAACAAGAGCACGTGTGTATCGTGAAACATTCTCAAATATTTTCTCTCTTTTTCTTTTTCCTTATCTACTGCTCCAATAGTATAGGCTTGCTTATTGATAAGCAGGTAAGTATCAAAGCTCTCGTATCAAAGAGTAAGAAAATAAACTTGATTTTTTTTTTCTTTTATTTTGACAAAGTTGCCAAGTGGTAGAAACAACATGTGTGTGTGAGAAAACGTCCTGTGAGGCCCTGGAGCCTAATGACTTTATTGGTGATATTTCAGACTTAATGTCTCTCTCAGCTGGGAGGGTAGACATCAAATAATTAATTTAATACCTTGTTAGCAGTTCGCTCCTCGCAGTTATCTACAGGGAGACTAAATAAAAATACCTTCGAAAAAACATGTGACTGAGATCAAAATACCCTGAGGGGAGGATCATTTCAAGGGCTGTTTTTAGGTACCTAAAACCTGAGACTGCCTTCCTCCTCCTAGTTTGGTTTTGTGTGGTGTTTTGGCTTGGTTTTTTATTTTTGCTGTTGTTTTGGGGGGGGTTTAAATCACTTCTGTTTATTTTCATAATCAGGAAAATTGTTGCCTTGAAGTTTACTACATTTTTAAATGTCTTGACAAGTTTTAGGGAATTGTGTTCTTTGTTTTAATTGATTTATGCCAGGGCTTTTACGTCTTTATTAGTTTTTATATCTCTTTAATTTCCTTGTTAAACAGTGCCATGTTTAATACGAAATGCTGCCAAGTGCATGGTTGTATCCAGTTTCCTCAATAATCTGTTCTGTCTTTGAGTTTGCAACTTGAGTCTTTTATTTGGTTTTGTTCAAGGCTGATGTAGCAGTGCCAAATCTAATTCTTTAAATTTCCCATTTTAAACCTCCTTACAATTTAAGCACTTTCCTTTACTCTGAATTTTCACGAATTTTGTGCTTATCCAGGCTGTACCTTGACTTGAATTTGCAGTTTGAAATGACGGTGGGAGCTGTGTCTCTGACTCAACTTGCATCTCTCTGTCCGCAGGCTGCAGGAACCAAGTTTCAAGCTCAGAGTGGGGAAAAAAATCGAAATCTAAATATATTTTGCTTGCCTCACTGGGGCCGTTTTACTAAGAGAGCAAGCTGCGTTGAACAATTTGAAGTCCTTACTTACTTGGTACAGCACGTTTCCAGTAAACACCAGGGAGAACTGGTGGCCTGTTTCTCTCGTCTCCCACTCGTGTGGGATTGATGCAATTGGGATAGACCTGAGATTTACTCCAATAAGATAAATCCTGTCTTTTGGCAGGAAGGAAAGAGGCCTTTTCCTTTCTCCATCGGGTTGACAAATGCAGGGTTTTTGGTTTGGGACTGGTTCTTCTCTGCAGTGTTCGTTGCGAAGTGCTGCTTGGAATTTGCCTCCATATAAAATTCCAGCTTTTGCTTTGTTTTAGGAGAGGGGCAGAAGCAGCGAGACGAGGGGTTGCAAAGTCGGGGAGGGGGGTGTGTGTGTTAACAAGGCTCTGCTGCTTTGTCACCTTGTGCAGTCGGTGTCCACGTGGCTGCGTGGGTTTCTTGCCTTCCCCCGCGTAGATCAGGGTTGTTGAATCACCTTGGCTTCTCAATTGCCATTTGAGGAAATCTGCTTCCTTAGTACAAACCTTATAAACGTTTTCCTTTCCCTCCTCCAGCTTCTTTCTTTTCCGCGTGCTCCTTCCTTTCCTTCCAGGTTTCTGCTTTGAGATGGAAGCTGCAAGAAAGGGTTGATCTGGAGTTCGGCACAACTGGGGGAGTGAAAAGCCGAAGCGAAAGGGAGTAAATGATATAATGGGAGTAAGTAGCCAGGGTAGGGTGGTTGGAAACTTGCGCAGCGGATCTGCTGATGGACAGGATCCTCCGACAGGATCTTCACTGGTCTCCAGCAGATCCGCTACAGGGATTTCCCACTTCCTCTGGTCCCCCGTTGCCTTCCCTGCAGCTGTCCAGTTAATGTGCTCATTGGGACAGGCTTCCCGAAGAAACAGCCAAAGAACTTCATTGAAAGTTTTCCTTTCATCCTTTTACTTTCATACGGGCTGTGATCTGGAACATTATGCAGTCCCACTGTTGATGAATTGGCAGTGAATCTCCAGGGCGTACGTCCTTCAAAACCTGGTTTTAGCTGGTTTTAATACCATGAACAACTAAAGATGTAAGTGGCAGAGGAGCCAAGCCCCTCTGCTGGTGGGCTGGTGCCTTCCCAGAAAAGGAGCCCATCTCTAGTGGGTTAGGAAGCACCCGTAAAACTTTTTCAACCCAAGTAGCTGGTTTTAACTCTGGATTTATGGGATTTACCCTAGAGCAAAACGGGAAGTAAATAATACACTGTCTGGAGCCTCTCTTTTACACTTGAAAAATAAGTGAGTCCCAGGAAGGGGAGAACCAGGTTGATTATGAGAAGAGCTTCCCCAGGGCTACCAGCGCTGTGGGATGAAGGTCAGGGTGGGTGCTCCCCGCCTGCCCCCCCCCTGCACTCAACCCCAGCCACTGACTCAGGGGGCCATAAATGGAAGCAACATTTCTTGTCAAAATACAGCTGCCCGGCCTGTTTGCTTTCTGGGAAAAATGTCCAGTAACTCTGCTGAGCCAGCCTTGGGATGTGCAGATTAAAAGTTATAAACATTTACTTACTCTTAACTAGAATCGTTGACTTTTCAGTCAGCCCATAGGGCAGGGGAATAACGGAATGCTCCCGACTGATGAATGCCCACCATGTAGAGATGTAAACCCTACGCACAGCTTTCAAGTTCCAAACAGTTTGATTTTTTTTTTTTTTTTAAAAAAAAAAGCCTCCTATTTTATCAGGAGGGATAGAGCAAACAAACTCATGGTTTGCAAAAACCGTGCCGCTTTGAAGTATTTTTGAAGTATTTTTCCCTCATCATTTAATTTCAATTATTTATAACGCTTTTCCCTGATTGCTCGGAGGATTTTAAATTTCTATAGGCTCTTTAAATGAGGCAAGAAAGTGTTCCGTTGGCATATAATGTCAACTAAGTGAGTGGAAAAGTAAATATTTAATGCTGACATATCGAAGTATAAATAGCGGTAACTGTGTGTAATGTTTCAATTGTAAAAGTATTTCTCAAGGTCTGTTAGTACGCACCACTGCCCGTTAAAATGCTCGTGTTTTTTAAAAGTTGCATTTATATTTTGGAAAGCGTACACACATATATATATATATTTGGAAATCTAAAATTGGGCCCAAGCGGATCCTTTGGCGCCTCGGATCCTTTCCGTCTTTGTCACTTCTCTAACTGAGAGGGGCTGATCTGCTTGTCGGCAAACGCTAATTAACAGGCGATGAAGTTTAGCGTTCCCAGAGGTTTATCCATATTCCAGGCTGCCTTTGGAGATTTCCAAAAATGAGGGATAGGCTCGGGGGGGTGGGACGTGGCTTCGGCAAACACTGGTGTTGGCTCATCTCAAATATTTCAGTGTTCTGCCCCACTGCCGGTGTGTGCAGCCTCCCTGGGGATGCTTCTCTGGGGGATGCTTGTCTTGCCCATTAGAGGTGCTGCTAATTAAGTTCTCTCACCTCGGGCATCCCAGCAGGCAAATGGGGTTTGGTTTCGCCTCCCTCTCTTTGGAGCTTGATCTTTCACACTCATGTTTTGCAAGAATTTTATCGTACCTCGTGTCTTGAAGTACCTTGTCCCCTGGCCTCGGTTGAGGGACTCTCCTCTGGATTCCCCCGTTCTTTCAGGTTTAATGAAGATCCCAAGTGTTGTTTTAGTGCGGTTCTTGTGTTCAGCGGTAATTCTACAAGCTTTACTGTATCCTATCTGTGTCATCAGGACTGGCCGGCTTCCACATGGGCACGAAACCAGTGAGAGGGGAGCTTTTTAGCGTGCTTTGACGTTGCACAACAGCTGAAGGCTGCTTAAAGCTAAACTTTAGCTCAGCCTGAGCCAAGCTGACATTTGAACTTAACGTTGAACGTGTTTTACTTTAGAAATAATATTACAGGGAGGCGTCCCGCAACTGAAGAAGAGTTATTATGCTAACAGGTGATGCTCGTCTGGGATTCCGTGATAATTGTGGCTCAATCTGCTTTGGAAAGTTTACATTTTGTATGTAAAACGTGTTTTTATGGAAAGGTGTTTTTTTTTTAAAAGGCGATAGTGTGAGTGATCTTGCTTAAATTTCAGCTTTTCCAGCTCTTAATATATTGCTTTTAGAATGCAGAAATTCACTCCCGGATTGCACTGCAGAACGTGAATACACTGGAGACTTTCAGGATGTTTCCTTACCTTTCCTCAAATGTAGCTTGTTCGGAGCAGATTAATAAATTTGCTGGTGATGCGCCCAGTTATAAATGTTAATTAATCACAGTCTCCGTAGACGCTGCTGCTGTCTTTGTCAGCTCGTGTTTTCTCTTGTTTATTCTGCTTTTAATTCTGCCTCCTAATACTGAGTCATATTCTGAGGTTGTGGTTTGGAGGTACCTTTCCAGGACCACGAGCTCTCGCCTGCGAAGCACTGGTTTATGCCGCTGGCTCTGGTAGTGGCTTCTTTTGGTGGTAACTGGGATCCCCTTGTTCTCCTCCTGACCCACCTGCAGTCTCCACGGCAGGGTGGAAATACGGTTTTATATTTAGCAATAAGTCCTTGCTCTGCCACCCCCATACCTCTGATCAGGGTGAGGTAGTGGCATTTTTATTATTACCATAATATAAGCAATTTACATAGTAAATGATTTATATATTCATTTCTAATGTAATATATAATTATATGATAATGCTAACGAAGATGAAGAATGTTCTCTGAAGTGCTCTAAAGCCGAAACAAAAAATAATAAAAATCTCTGTCCCTGTGAACTCTGGTTTAAATAAACAAGAGAGATGCACTAGAGAGATACAGGCCACAGCAGAAATAAATCTGTATTCAGGGTATGAATATGCTTAGACATTTTTCTTTTAAAATGCGATTTTAGAAAGTACTATTTAATGCCCTGTCTCATCCATTTAAAAGTCTAAAAGCCGTGTTCATAATCATCAAATGCGCTGTGCTGATGGTGCCATTCAGGTAACTCTGAGGCTGTTCAGCCCTCAACAAAAGTCGGATCTTGCCCACTTTTCCTCTCACGGATTTGTTCCCTCCTCCGTTTGATCTGCTGCGTTTCTTGCAGCCGCCTGCTGCTTTTCCACCTCGCTAATTCTGCAATTTGTTTGTTTGCTCTCCCTGACACACCTGAACGAAGGCTTGGCGAGCGTGGAAGAAGGAGGTGGCCCTGCAGCCTGCGCTGCGGGAAGAAGGTCCCCAGGCACCCCGCGTGGTCAAGAAGGGCTGGTTGTGGGTGCTCTGGGGCTCACCACAACCTCTTTCTACCTTCTGTTTGTCTCTAATGGTGTTGGGTTGGGGTTTTTGTTTTGTCTGTAAGGTGATTTAAAAACAAAACTACTCATTTGCTAGGTTTTGAACATATCCCTGTGTTTCAGTCCATGTGGCTGTTTGGAAATGCCCTATCCAAACTCATTTAGGTAGGGATTGTAAGCTGTACATTTATATTCCATTTTACATTTATATTCCATTTGGTAAATCCTGTCAGCACTGGATTAGAAATGTTCTTCAGGGAGGCTAGATATGGTTCAGTCGGGTCTCGGAAGGTGCTTTCTTTATGCTTATTTCCTCCTTCTTGCTAGAAAAATTAGATATTTTTTCCCCCTACCCTTCATAAGGTAGGAATCACTGCTCTGAATTGTGAATAATAGATATTTCTGTCTTTAACAGTGATAGCGCCAATCCCATTTGTTTAATTTATAAAGCTTTAACACCAACAGGTTTTACAGGTTGTATGTAGTTAAATCTTATCCCACGATGATACGTTGAGCAAATGCTTAATTTCTTTTATTACCCGAGAAACGCCAAGTGCTAATTTATGATGCGGTTGCATTCGGGTTGAATCTTAATTTTGTGCGTGCGTCTCACTTAACAGCAGATGCTTTGGGGAGTAAAAGCCTCCTATAATTAGATTTGGCATATGTTTTCCTGATAGGTGAAATAGTTTGCATGCTTCTAGAATAAATATTTTCTGCAGCCTGGATTTATAATAACGGTAAACAATTGGACGTGTTACCTCGAGGTCCTACATGGTCAGTGTAAGCCGTGGCTTTTGGAACGTGGGCCCTCCTGATTCCAAACTCTTGTGTCCTTCCTAAGGGTATTTTTGTTGTTGTTGTTGTTGTTTTAATACACCAAAAAAGGGAAAGATCAAAGTGCAGTCTGTTCTTTCCTGCCCTTCTAGATATACAAAACAGCTGCAAAGCACAATCAGCTATTGTAGTGATATGTGCCCGAGGTCTATAAATAGATATAAAGCTTCAGGCTTGAACTGTGCTGCTGGAGAGGCCAGGGGATTTTTGCTTGGGGTTACTAAACATTCCCTCGCTTGTTTTGTGGTTTAGAACCATCATTTCCTAGGCTGCTATATTCCAATTAAATTTGAATTCAGAAAGATTCAGAAGGCTTCACATGACTTCACTGTTTGCAGTTTTCTCATTCCCTGTTTTTCGGTTGTTTTTTTTTATACATATATCTATATATCTATATCTTTCCAACATACAAGCATTTTGCAAGTTTCTAAAGCAAACTGATTTAAATAAAAGAAGAGAAGGCTCCGGGGAGACCTTAGAGCAGCATTCCAATATCTGATGGGAGCTACAGGGGAGCTGGGGAGTGCCTCTTTGGCAGGGAGGGGGGTGACAAGACAAGGGGTAATGGCTTTAAATTGGAAGAGGGGAGATTTAGATTAGACACCAGAAAGAGATTCTTTGGTGTGAGGGTGGTGAGGCACTGGAACAGGTTGCCCCAGAGAAGCTGTGGATGCTCCATCCCTGGAGGGGTTCAAGACCAGGTTGGAGGGGGCTCGGAGCCCCCTGGTGTGGTGGGAGATGTCCCTGACCAGGGTGGGGGGGTTCGAACTTGATGATCTTTAAGGTCCCTTCCACCTCTAACCATTCTGTGATTCTACATTGTCTGCCAAAAGACTATTGCTGGGACGTATGGCCGTAGCGGGAAGCTTATGGAGGTAGGTATGAAGAGTGAGAACCTGAATCGTGTTTCATTAAACTGTGGTCCGGGCTCTCCTTCAACCTGGAAACGTGTAGCGCGGCGCTTGATGAGAGCTTCGTGTTCTTTTGAACTGGGAAGTAGGCGGCTGTGGCAAGTACGCTCTGCCTCGCTCTGCAGAAGAGTAATGAAATCTGTACGGCATATTTAGAGCTGTTAGAGCTGTTCCCAGGCTTTTTAAACTCAATATGCCACATACTTTTTTATTCATCGTGTTAGCTCGTATTGGAAGAGCTGGCGAGAAAGTGAGAGCTAGGGACTTGTGAGATGAGAGGAAAAAAAAAAAAAATGAGCGTATTTGGCAGAAGTGAGGTGTTGGAGATAATTTGAGTTTTGGGTATCCAGGATGTGGTGGAAGCTGCCGATGCCAGAGGTGAAAGGAGACTCGAAACTGCTCATGTCCTTTCTGTGTTCTCTCTTCCTGAAAAAAAACCCCTATTGATTTCCATTGCGTTTCAGCAACATTTAGCACCTGACAATATCAGTACTGCTGTCCCGCTTTCAATTTAAGCGGGAGTGATAAAAATAACTACTTCAGCATTTAAAATTAGTACTTTTCAGCTGTAACCTTCACTCTTTGAGTCAGGTGAGCCAGTGCTTTCTTCTGTCAACACCGGGACTTGAAATTTGGTTTATCACTACGTATCAGGAGCGATTTAAACGGTCTTGCTCCATGTAAGCATCGCACTGAAGGTGTTTCATGAAGCTTTTGGTGCATAAAAACGTTTTCAGTGTGTACGGTCAGCGTTTTCCAAGGCCATGTGAGGTTATGGTGGAAATGCCTCAGTCAGAGAACAGCGTGGGGATTCCTGATACACTTGATGTTAAACGGTGTGGTTTCTGAAGAAATAGCAATAACAACGTTGAAGGGAACGTGTTGAAATCTCAACTGAAAAAGAGAAAATGTATATAATTTTTTAAAATAATGTACAGGCTTATGATACTTATTGCAGCACCCAGAGTTTCATGTAAGATGCTGGTGTGTTTGTAGGGCCGCTGTTCTGAACAGAGGATTTTAGTGACCGAGCGGTGTTTGCCCGTGGCTTTTTTTGTCAATCAGACAAAATTCATGACGGATTCAGATTTACCTGAATTGAAAAATTCATCTAGTACAACCTCTCTTTGTGAAGAGTAGGGCATGAAGAGGAATTTTAAAATCAAATATGATGAAAACTTGGGAAAAATCCCTCTACCTGTGTATTTATCTGCTGGATCAATGAAAATCTAAACCAAAACAGGCACATAACATCTTTGAGACAAGCAAAACTGCTCCTGTAGTATTTGATGTGGCAGGCATTTGGCTTTACTGAATACCATAGGTTTTTCAGGGATCTCTGAAGGTGTCCTGTCCAAACTTATGCTCAGAAGAGGTTCAGTGAGAGCTGATGGTTATGAACCCTCCGCGGCTTTACTTTCTCCACACCATATTTTGTCCTGTCACTGTGCACCTCTGAGAAGAGCCTGACCCTGTCTTCTCCTTACCCTCACATTAGGTAGTCACAGTCTTCTCCTCTAAAAGCTGCCAAAATCCAGCTGTGTCCTCACACACTGTGTGCTTCAGCCCCCTAATCATCGCGGTGGCCCTCCCTAGCATCACTCCACTGTGTCAGGGGTCTCTCTCGTCTGGGGAGCCCAAAACTAGGCATGGTTCTCTAAGTGGCATCTCAAGTGCTCACTGATATACTCTCATTGCTGAGGTCTCACTGAATAGTCAACCAGTCTATTGACTGCTCCCAGCATGTCATCATGTTCCATCCCCCCAATTGGCTGTTGGCCATGAGCTCAATCGTAATGTAGAGCTGGTTTCAAAATGAGATTTGCAAATTGAGGAGCTCCTGCTCGTTGTAGAGACAGGCCAAACCTGTGTGCCATCACTGGATGACAAATAACTCCATCTGAGGAGAGATCTTCAGGATTTTACCTCTTCAGCTTCAAGAAAACAGACCATTTCTAAAGCAGAGCAGAATGGGGAGGGGGAAGCACCAAACCTTGCTTTTATGTTGGGACAGTTACATGTCGAGGACTCCTTTCTCCATAACCACCGTGACTCATCTGTGTGGAGGCGAGCACAGTAGGAGAGCCCGAGAGAGGGAAAATCAGTCTCCTGCCCCTTTCCTGCAAATTGTCTGGAAGATTTTAGCTGTTTTGCCAGGAATTAGGCTCTTCCTTAGAATAAGTTTTGGTGAAACCTGGTTCCTGGTGTAGGAGAGATTCCAGAACACAGGTGGAGAACTACATGCCAAAACCTCTTGTACTTGATGCAGTCAATGGCTCATCTCTGCAGTGGGAAGTGAGTTGAGCCGTTTGCTGGAGCCAGTCCGACGTGTTTTAATTTTGGGCTATCGAGGGGCTTTCTTTGCAGCACCGCTGGCAGCAGAGTTGTTTGCAGAAAGGATCTAGAGAAGGCAACGTGCAACTTGATAAGCCACCCTTGGAGGCCATTGCCACTCTGGGTCATGAAGCGTGTCCTGATGTCTGCCTGACCTGTCGGAGGTTCTGAGCTGGGGCAGGCCTGTCTCCTGGGAAGAAGGTAGCCAGATGTTCCCTTTGGACTACCAGGCTTAGAGCCTGATTCTGAGCCCTCCCTCCTGGGACCTGCCTTGTGTTGTCTCTTGAGTGCAGACTTGGAAGTTCCCCTCTGCATTCAGTTTAACCTAAATCTATGGGTTTACCCCCCTTTATTTTGTTTTTTTCAGGAAAAATATTCCAATGTGTAATTACAGGATTGACTCCTCATTAGAATGAGAGAAACAGAGGGGGTAAAAACATGCAGACAGAGATGCACAGATCCATGTGGTTACACACAGGAGCAGAGGGAGGGCAAGGAGCATCTTTTGTTTTTATTTTCAGAATATTCAGAACATTTTCGGAACAACAAGGGGGTTCCTCTGGAGGCAGGATCTGTGGTCCTCGTCCGCGTCCATCCCTGGAACGCCTGAGGACATCCAGGCTGTCGGGAGGCTCCAAGCACTGCGGGAGCAGGAGGAATCGCAGCGGGGGCACAGTCCCGGGGTGCTGCTCTCCTTACGTGCTCTGTCAGAGATAATAAAGATGACAAAGAGCCTTTGGGGAGGTCAGTGGATTCTTTGTTTTGGACTGGAAGAAGATATTGTCCTCAAAGTTTTTCTTTTCCCAGAAAAGCAGAGGAAGTGAAGCGGTTTAGAAGGGTTGGTTTCTCGAGGCAGGTTCTGTGTTTGATGTCCCTTTCTTTGGGGTTCAGCATCTTCACCCAGCACTTCTAGCGCATCGGGCAAAAATGGGCTCAAGCCTAACTTCAGTACCCACTGGTTTTATTTATTTGCCTTATCTGGAGAGCAGTAGCTATTCTGTGTCTTCCTAAAATACTGTTTTTTTCCATAAGCTCTTGATTTCTGATGTTGTTACGGGCCCCTCAGTTGAACTCCTGAAATCACCTTGTTATCTTGAACAAAGTGTAGCTGTTGTGATAGTCCCTCGCAACAGTTCCCTGTTTGAGTTGGCAAATCTTTTCCTGAACTTGCTGTACCCTCCAGTCGATAAAGTGGCAATCTAAAAGCAACACAGGCTTCACACCAAAAGGATCAGATTCAGGCTTCGCTGAGCAGGGCTACATTTTTAGTTATTTTATTATTAATTTTTTGGTTTGCCTCCAGGCTTCTGTGCTCGCTGTTTTCCCTTTGCGAAAGTGCAGCAGCCCTGGATGTGTGCACAGTGCCGTGCGGGCTCGGAAGACGAATGCTTTGCTTGTGCTCTGGTGCTAATGGGAGAGCAGACTTAAAAATAATCCATTTTCCTCTAATGTAAACAACTTCTAGGCTTCTGACATAAAAGATGAAAAGCACACCCCCTTTTGAAACCAGAGCTTGCTCCTTAAGATTGTGGCAGCTTCGTAAATTAAAAAAATAAATAAAATAAAAAAAATTATGCTATATGTGAGTAATTCTTTTTAAGAAAACACTGTGTGATTTCCATATTCTATATATTCATCATATTCTACAAACAGGACCCCCAGCTGGTGTGCAGTACCTTCATAGAGGGGTATGACTCCCTGGAGCACTCCAGTAACTATTAAAAAAGTATTTGCTTTCTCAGTTGTAAGTTTATATGCTCCAGTTCCAGTTTCCCCAAGTCAACTCTTGCATGAAATTCCAGTGGCCTGAATCAATGAGGAATTAAAATGACCTTTCTTGGGCTGGGCAGCTAATTGGAAAAAAAAAAAAAAAAAAAAAAAGAGATGTGGAATCATGGGTTTAGTGTGAAATGTTTGGTTTAGGTTGGATTTTGTGCTCTGCAGGAGGATGATGCTGTTCAGTTTGAAGCTGAATTTTCCTAAGAGCTACAAATGGAGGTTTCCAGCTGAGAGAAGTGTCTCAAGTGGAACAAAACCTGATGGCTGTGCCTGGGACCTGGGGGGGGATTTTTCCGTCGAGCAGAGAGCTGCAGCTCTGCCCTGGGAGATCAGAGAAACCTTCCCCAACAATTATTAGCTGCATAATGCAATTAACTTTGGCTTGCCCATTTTGGTACTCTTCCAGAGAAGCTGTGGCTGCCCCAACCCTGGAGGGGTTCAAGGCCAGGCTGGATGGGGCTTTGAGCAACCTGCTCTGGTGGGAGGTGTCCCTGCCCTGGGCAGGGGGTTGGAGCTTGATGATCTTTAAGGACCTTTCCAACTCTAGCCAGTCTATGAACTTTAGATTTTTATTATTTACTTTTTTTCTGCAGAAGTTATAATTCTGTAAGCTCCAGTGGCAGACTGTTGTATTAGCAATTCTTATTTTCATGCTCATGTATATTGCAATATACTCATAATTCTGGTTTTCGAAGCTATCCTGTGCTGGTGCTTTCTAAAGGAGAAAAATCTCTGACTTCTATGTGATAGCACAGCATTGACATGTCTTTCTTTGTACCAGAAATTATTTTCGCAAAGTATTTGTTTAATTCTCTTAAGTTTGTTTAACGAAGCTTTTTAGATCTAATTATTTGGGAGGGTACTCTTTATTTTGACAAGAATGAAAATTCTTCTATAATTTTGTGTTGCCGGTTAAGAGAGGAGAGTGTGCGAGAGCAGGAGGAAGGGTGAAGTGCAGGCAGAAACCCGTCCAGGAGGAGGGCAGAGTGCCCATAAAGAGCAGAGATCTCGCTGTACCCAAAAACAACACAAAAACTGAGACATGGCCATGTGTGACTGAGGTTTTGTGTTGGCGAAGGGGAGTACATGTACTGAATAACCTGTGAACCCACCTGCAAGCCATGCGCTCTGTTTGACACCCTCTCCTGATACCAGCAGCTTTAATTACGTGATGTCGGTGGTTTAATTTCAATGCTCTTTAAGGAAAGTGTCTCCCACAGCATCCTCGCAGCCAAACTGAGGAAGCGTGGCCTGGACGATGGGGTAGTGATGTGGAATGTGAACTGGCTGAAGGATAGAAGCCAGAGAGTTGTGGTCAATGGGACGGAGTCTAGTTGGAGGCCTGTATCTAGTGAAGTCCCTCAGGGATCAGTACTGGGCCCGGTATCATTCAATGTATTCAACAAGGACTTGGATAAGGGAGTAGAGTGCACTGCCAGCCAGTTTGCTGGTGACACCAAACTGGGAGGAGTGGGTGACACACCAGAAGGCCGTGCTGTCATCCAGAGAGACCTGGACAGGCTGGAGAGTTGGGTGGGGAGAAATTTAATGAACTGTAACAAGGGCAAGTGGAGAGTCTGGCATCTGGGCAAGAACAACCCCAGGTACCAGTATAGGTTGGGAACTGGCCTGTTGGAGAGCAGCGGAGGGGAAAGGGACCTGGGGGTCCTGGTGGGCAGCAGGATGCCCATGAGCCA
>VXBJ01007573.1:91107-110379 GCA_013400055.1 Nycticryphes semicollaris
CGCTCCCCCCCCCCCCCCAAATTTCTTTCCACAATATGAAGCATTTGGCATATCCTGAAACTCCTGTCTCTCACATCAGTTTATCAACAGATTACTCAGGGTAGTTAGTAGCTCTCTAGCACGCAAACATAGCAGAAACATTATTTATACTGTATTTTGTGTGAGATGCCTCTTCCTAAGAGCTAGGAGACTGGCTGGATCAGTTCCCCAGTAGATTAACTGGAGGAGATAGTGGGCCACTGCCTTGTGGTTTTGGTTTCTCAAGAGGAGATGAGTTTCTGTAGCGAACTATCTATTTATACCAGCTCAGAGCCCACTGATTTTTTCACCCCAGTTGTTTTTGCATTCCAGACACATTCCTGTACTCCCCAGTAATAACTTTGAGCCTGAGGGAAGTTTGAAATGTAATCAGCTAGTTATTAACACAAAGCCTGAGAATGTTTGGGTTTTTTGTTTTTTTAAAGGATGAAGAAATCAAATATGGGACATGAGCTGGCAGAGGAGCTGGTTGTTGGGGGCTTGCTTTGGTATGAAGCAGGCTGCCAGGTTTGGTCCAACGGTGGAGGATGATAATAGATGATTTATGGAATATTCAACCCTTGGAACAACAGAAATTCTGATTTTCACCCGTGTCTGTTTGATGTCATTAGAATGACTTCTGCTTGCCTTGTCAGCCAGTGGTGGTAGTATCTCCTTTGGTCTTAAAACTAAGTCTGAGTATCAGCACTAGGCAAAGACTCGTTGCTCCTAGTGTGGAGATGAACTCATTTCAAACACAGGAGCGAGCCAAAGGAATATGTCAACGGACTTGCATTTGGAGAATGTTTTGTTTAACCGTGTGTTATTTAATGTTATTCACACTAGGTAGATTCAGTGACAAGACATAACGATGATCAAGCAAATCCATTGTGTAACAAGTGATAAATCTCATTTCATCAGGAGGTTTACCATTTGGACACATGCAAGAATTCATTACCTACGTTCTATTAATTTATGGGTGTGTTTCATCTAAGTTGTGATTAATTATGTTAATCTACGCATGCAATAGTGCATTTGGAGTGGATGCTTGAAGTGAAGTGGGATGTTTCCTGACCCAAGGGTTGGGCTCCTGCATATGATGGGACTGAGTGACGGGGATGAAGACCCTCAACAGCTACTCGTGATAGAAGGTTTGTTCTCCGTCCTTGTAGCTGAGGGATGGAGGTGTCGTCACCCTTCTTGCCCGTCATGTTGTCTTCTAGTAATAAGAGATGCAGCATACTCCATTGGGCAGTGATATAGTGGGAGAGGGCAGAAGATGTCCTAGAAGATCCCTTGGTTAAGGTGTTTTTCAGCCTGTTCTGGTTTGCAGGCTCCTATGAGTATGGATGTTTTGGCCCACTTAGGGTCTCAAAGCCGGCTCTCGGCAGGCTCATTTTCCTCAGGTTTTGTTCACAGACCCTTAATAACTACTCCATAAATTCACAGAGTCTGAAGATCATAGGTGAGAACAACTGAAAGCTTGAATGAGCTGTTGGGTGAGACTCTTCCATCTCATCGGCGTAACGAGCCAAGAGCTGAGGCACCCTTCGCACGGGGTGGTGGGTGCTGCGGTGAAACCAGCCATCGCTGGAGCCGTCATGTCCTTGAGGGTCTGCTCCATGGTTGATCCTTCACGGTGGGTTTAGTGCCGTGTCCTGGGTAAAAGGGATCCGTGTTGGGGATCCAACCCGGAGTCCGAAACCGTGGCTGCCACGTGAAGAGGAAGGGGATGGTTATTATGGGATGTCAGGACTAGAGTTTGTCTGACACAGAGGAAATGGAAGGAATTTCAGAAACGTTTTGACTGTGTGAATAAACATAGGTCTGGAAATATTTCCTTTTTAACTGTTTTGTAACTTTCAAATTCTTTTTATTTTGGGGAGGGATTGTTTGTGTCCTTTACTTAAGGAAGGGAAATGAACTGTCTGAAAATATGCTCTCTCCTTGGGGGAGACACATCGCTCAGTAGCTGTTCTCAGCAGTGGCTCTCAAATTAATCTTTCTTTTGTGCTAGAAACACTGCAAATAGTCTGTGGTTGAAGTTTGCCAATTAAATTAAAAATACAGTTGTACAGTGATACATACTCGGTGGCTGCACTTCGAGGTTTCTTCTTCACCACCTTAGCAGTGTTTATACTGCTACTATATATTGTTATTCTGAAGTGCCTCCCGCAGCAGTTTTATTTGCATTAATTTTATTTTCCAGTACTGAATTAGTAACCATTTAAAACTGCCAACCACATGTAAACAAGTGGCGCATAAGTTCTGAATAACAACTTACCTTGAATTACAAGCACCCCTTTGTATTGCACAAGGCCCAGCCTCGGGGGAATTGTGAAATGGCTGAATTCGGCAGCGCGGCATCATTTCTGTTTCTCTGGTTCCTTGTAGCCCATTTGAATAAATTATCCCCGTGCTGGCACGATTCCTGCAGCCGGCGATCCTGGGGCTGGGGTTGCTGGATCACCGGGGCGTTGAGGGACGCTGGCTCTGCTCCGGTCCCTCTGCCACGCGGGGAGGGACGTTCCTGGCGGCTCTGTCCAAGCTCTGTGCGCTCGCCGCGTCGCTCTTCGTTTCGGACCAAAGAGCTTGGAGGGTGGGGAGGGCGAGGAATAAATAATCATTATTAACTAATTTAGCAGTAATGAAATGTATTTAACAAACACTTGATTCACACATTAGTTGTGATGGCGGGTGAAAAAGGTAATGATCCTTTCCTTTCCTTTGAAAACTGTTATGGAGGTGTATTTTTTATTTTTTTAAATTAATATCCTTATTTTTAATACAGGAATTGTCTGTGATACGCACGTTTATTTCTTTTGCTTTGATCCCTTAAGGACAAATCTTTGGGTTTTTTTCAGAGTACAGCTTAGGCTAATCAAGCTCATGAAGTGTTAGTCAAGGTAACAGCAGTGAATGTACTTTGGTGAACTTTCACAAAAGATGCCCATTGCCTGCAGGATATTTCTGGATCACTCTTTTCAATTAAGGCTTTGGGGTTACTTGCAGAGTGTTGGAGGGGGGGGGGATCATCTTCATCAAGATGCCCCCAGTACAAATAAGCAGGGGTGGAGAAAAGCAGGCGGGAGTTTGTAGGGAAGGTGAAGAGCAGCAGCAGTGGTGTGCGTTTCCTAGAGCTTGGCCTTCTCAAATAATTGCTTTTAATTTGTTACTGCTTTTTGTAGTAGGAAGAGGTGAGAAGTTACACCTGCAAATATCCAATCCTGAGGAAAGGTTAAAAAAAGGAGGAGGGTCATTCTTACCAGTATGTGATGGGTATTTGGAAACTTAGGAGTTTTCCCTATATGTGGTCACAAAGATGCCAGAGACGATATACATTGAAGTGAAAATGTGGGTGTTTTGCTGTGTGTTTTCAATATTATTCCATCAGTTGCTTGGGGGGGAAAACAAAACAAAACAAAACAAAACAAAAACCAACATCCAAACTGTTTGAAAACCGCAGATGACAGAACGGTGTCTGCTTTTCACTTGGCCTTTTAAATGCCAGGCTGGGAATTTTTAACAATGACCAACCGAAAACCCGAGCTGCATGTGCAGAGCCCACCAGCTCGTAGTAGGTTTGCACGTGCTTTTTAATTGATCTAGGTTTCTTTGCAGTTGCAAAGGGCTCTGCACGAGGGCACAATTAGCCCTGTAGTGTTGCCCTGGCTTAAAGAAAGTGTTGATTCAGCATGTCCAATCCAGACTACCTGCCTTATGCAAGAGGAGAAAGAATTTGCCTGATTGTAGACCTGTCAACACACAAGAGATTGCACCAGTATAACAAAACAGACTTCTAAAGTCTTGTTTAAATTGGTGTGTGCTCTTGTCTGGATTCCATTAAAAAAACGTTGGTACCGAGAGCCGCAATAGCTCACTCTGTTACCAAGGGCCAGAGCAGGGCTCTGGTTGCATCAGACTATTGTTGGTTTGGTTTTGGTTCTTTTTTTTTAATTGGAACCCTTTTGTGCATTCTGCATGCTTGTTGTTCTTTATTAGGAAAATACCAGTCAAAAAGATAGGTGGCATCTTCAAGCCCCAAGTGAAATTTTCCTGGGTGGGATTTCTAACCGAATTCTAACTGCTCTCAATCCGGCCGTGGTTTTGGGTTTTTTTTAGTTTAAAATGAAGATATCTCCATTCCCAGGAACCTGGAGCTGACAAAACTTCTGCTCGGAGCCTCTCTCTCTTCCACTCACTAAATTCTGCCTGTGTTCTGCCGAGGCTGGTCTGGCCCTCCGGAGTTCCCGAGCGATGCCAGCCAGTATGTGGGCAGAGGGAGAATTTAATACATAGGATGTGTTTCTGGGATGCTTGTGGCTTTGTATAATTGTCCTGTCTAGAGAAGTGGAATTTTTCTTGGAAAAAAAACCACCCTCCTCTTTCCCTAGATCTCTGCTTTAGAATATGCTCTTTGAAGTCCTTGCCTTGGAGAAAGCCCCTGTGTGGTTTTCTGATCGTTTGTTTCTCTCCCATATTTGAAAAGCTTCGTTTTAAGTTGGAAACAGTTGGGGCGTTTTTTTTTGTTGTTGTTTATTCAATACTAAAATTAAAAGGAGCTTTGGAAGTATAAGTTACATATCCCCAAAGGATCGTTGCACTCTTTGAACAATGTGGAATGTCAAAACTTCCCACGTGCGCAAATTCACCAGGGAAAAGCTGACAGATGCTTGGATTGAAGGGACTACATGGGAAGCTTCTCCCAAAGGCTCTCTCCAATATCCTGCTGGCTTCCGTGCCGTTATCCTGGCCTGGCCACCAGCAGTAATTCAATGTAAATACAGAGATGTACGGAATACAGGTGCATTATGGAGGAATTCCTGTGCTTCTGAAGTTTAAGGTTAGGCAGAAGTTAATGCTGGTTATTACCTTTGCCCTCTGGTTTTGAACTTTGAGGGACTCGTGTCAGTTATGAAGGGGTCGGAGGCAGACACACCATACCCACGTTTGCACCCTAAAAAGAAACTGGAAGGAAAAAAAATCTCTCTTTAATGTCTTCAGAAGACTTTACAGTGCTGTGACCTTATAATTTCTCTTGAAAAGAGTTCCTGGCATGCCCAAACAGGCACGTTGGATATCGAAAATGCATTTACATCTGCTTTATATCACTGCAAAGTGGCTGTGTGGCTCCATACCACAGCTCACAACCGAGAGCTGAGCGGTGCTAGAGAGTGACTTTACCGGGCCTGGGATTGGCACCTCATTCAAATCCAGATAGAGAACTGAATGTTGAATTTCTAAATGGGCTGTATTCGTGGTTAGATTCAGTTTCTGAGATTATTCTTTAGGCATATTTTCAGCGAAGGTATGCTGTGATAGGAATATTACAGTTTTTGAAGAAGTTTGAACCCCCTGAAGGAGCCGTGCCCCTCTGTGCCTGCATGGCTCTTGTTTTGGCAGCTAAATTGTTCAAAAATTTCATGTTCTCTCATCAGGCTGGTTCCTTCCCAGCTGCTAAAACTAACACAGAGGACGAAGGGGTAGTCAATAAATGTGTAGAATAATGCCAATGAGGTAGCGGCAGATGCTTTTTCACGCTTGTTACTGCGCCATGGCATTTGTTTTCACGAAGGTGTCACAAAGACCACGTGCTCAGGAGAGCTCGCAGAAGGGTTGAGCAGTGTCAATGAAAAGCAGACCCTATCTTTACTAGTTAATCCCCCAAATTCTAGACCCCGAATTAGGCCTTCTTTACTTTAAATGTAGGCACATCCTATATCTCTTAGGTTTTAGGAGGAACCCTTAGAATAATCTTTAATCTGCAGCACGTTACTAAATGTGCTGGACTTCAGGCTTTCCTTGTGAAATGGGCGATTTCCTCTGGCAAGACTGATAAAAAATCCCAAGCTTACCTTTTGACCCAAACCTCCCCTGGGCTGGGTGAAAAAAACCCCAGAGTTCAGACCCAAGAGCCATTCCAGGGAACGGGCTCATCTGTTGTTTGTTCACTTTCAGGCCGCGGTGGGTGGCAGCCAGGCGTGGGGAAAGCTGGTGGAGCAGAGCATAAATCTGGGCCGTTGTAAACCCTGGGGTAGGGATCGGTCTCTCTCATCAGCCTGTCTTTCCTTTTGCCTCTAGAGTTTAAAAATACACCTGTAAATATATTCCTGAGCCAACAGTGGTAGCTAGACCTTTGTGGTTTCGATTTGCTGGGGCCTTTTTCTGTCGTGTATTTTTTGTGGGTTTTTATTTATCCCACACATGTGAGAAGATAAAAGAGGCTGAAGGAAGACAGTCCAACAGCTTGGGACTTCATTTCTGCCATTTGGCTACAAATACAGATCGTGGGTCTGGGTACAGGGTTCCCCACTTAAAACTGGCAGATATTGAATGCCAGAATTACACATGTGTTGTCCATCAGCATTTTCCAAGCCCACTGTCGCCCATTAGCCGCTTAAAAGCAAGCATTTTGCTAAACAAAAGAGGCGTAAGAAAACCAGTGGGTCTCCATAACACAGAAGATGCCTCTGGTTTCTCTGGCTCTTTGCGATTCATCTTTGGACCTGATGAAGATATGTCTGAGGTTTCTTTTTTTTTTGGATTTTCTTTTGTGTTTTCTCTCTATAAAGTTCTGTTTCTTATTATCGTTGTTTCCCCTTTCCAGGGACCTAAGATAACAAGTTGGCTGGTAAATTCCCTTTCTAATTTTAGCTGCAGGAAATGTTGCTCCACGCATTCAAAGTGCTTTTCCAGGTAGAATCCAGACGTTTTTGGGGCTACGTGGTTTTGTTTGGGCTAGAGCTGGAAGTGGTTTGTGTGGGTTAGAAGGTGGGACTTGCTTCATCGGAAATGCAGCTTGGAGGGAGTTACTTCGAGAGTTACTGTCACCTCGCGCAGCCCTGCAGTGGGACTGACAGAAAATGCCTGTTGATTTAAAAGACAGTGATGTGCTTTTGGTTTCCAGCTTTATTGCTGAAACACCCGGAGATAAAAAAGTGAAATTCAGGAGTGCAGCAGGACAAATCTTAAGAGTATTTTTAGGGCTTAAAATAAAAAACAAACCCAAAAATCTTATTAATTTTTTTTCTTATATGTCATTCTACATAGCCATTTACCAGACCAGTAGGATGCACTGTGTCAGACTTCCCTGGAACTTCCACCACCGTTTTCCAAGAAGCACGGATATCATAATTTGGGGTTTTTTTTTTTAGATTGTATTTAATAATATTGAAGTGTTAGTAAACTGCAGTGGTGTGTAACGTTGCACACAAACCATATGTTGGTAGAAATTTGCAAGCATTTTGTATAGAGGTTATAAGAATTAACATAAAAGTCTTCCTTAATTGTGTGTGAAGAAATCTGCTGGCTTTGGCTCTGCAGGGACCAGGTTGCTTTTGGGTGTGAAGACAAGAGGAAGAGACTGCGCACTACAGGACATCTCTGTCTCGGGTCTTCTGCGCCCATCAGACCTCACAGCACAAACCTCTCCTGCTGGATTTGAGAGCTCGGGTCCCTGTGCTGAGGGAGAAGTCTGGGTTTTTGGAGCCTGACCCTAGTACCTGGAGGAGGGATGGCAAGAAGGAGATGATTCTGCTCCACTCTAGGGAGAACCCCCCGTAGTGGTGCTTCCGCCTCCGGGGCCACCAACAGCAGAAGGGCATGGAGCTGTTGGAGCAGGACCAGAGGAGGCCACGGAGATGCTGGGAGGACAGGCTGAGAGAGTTGGGGGAGTTCAGCCTGGAGAAGAGAAGGCTCCGGGGAGACCTTAGAGCCCCTTCCAGTCCCTCCAGAGGCTCCAGGAAAGCTGGGGAGGGACTCTGGGTGAGGGAGGGGAGCCTTAGGAGGAGGAGGAAGGGTTTGCCCCTGAAAGAGGGGAGATGGAGCTGAGTTGTGGGGAAGGAGTTCTTTGGTGTGAGGGTGGTGAGAGCCTGGCCCAGGTTGTCCAGAGAAGCTGTGGCTGCCCCATCCCTGGAGGGGTTGAAGGCCAGGTTGGAGGGGTCTTGGAGCCCCCTGGTGTGGTGGGAGGTGTCCCTGCCCAGGGCAGTGGGTGGCACTGGGTGGGCTTTCAGGTCCCTTCCAGCCCAAACAATTCTGTGGTTCCAAGGGAATTGCTGTGCCTGAAAGTGCAGTAACTCTGATGCTGGGGAAGTTGTCTGACAGAAGTAAATGTTCATTTGCTGTACAGGAATGGAAACGTGTTCTGCTTCTCTCTGAAAACCCTGTTTAGTTTATCTGGGAAGGTGGTGAAAGAGGTGAAGGTCTAGAAAAATGAAAAATGAGGGAACTGTGAGTTTGTAGCCACAATCAAGCAAAAGCAGTGCCCCAGGGGTATGTGTGGGGTGGGAGCTTTTACAGCCTTGCAGCTGGTGTAAAGATTATACATAAAGACAAAATATCACGGGAAATATTCCGTCCTTTCTCTGATCTTTCCCCAAGGGTGAGGGAGAAGAGCACTTCTGTAGATGCTGTGTCTAGTGTTGTTTCAACGGGGTTGCTGGTAGTTCCTTCAGGAAATGGGGGAAACTCTGCTTGGCTCAGCCCGACGGCACAGCTGGCCACTGGGTTTGGCAAGTGCTTCCTTCTACTCTTGGAGCATCTTGTAAACTTGCTGGAAAAGCCGCTCCTCTTGCAGTAAGATGGGGCTAAAAACTCCCCATCCTGGACTTTGGTGCCTTGGAGAGGGGCCTGTAAGGTTCTGCCATGGAAGCTCTGTGCTCTCCTCCATTCAACATGGGCAAGCTGATGTTTGATGGTTTTGGAAGGGACATTAAAGATCATGGAGTTCCAACCCCCTCCCCTGGGCAGGGACACCTCCCAGCAGACCAGGTTGCTCCAAGCCCCATCCAGCCTGGCCTTGAACGTCATCAAGTTGTGACAGAGAACAACTCCTAGAGTGTAGCATTTCTACCCTCACAACCAGGAGGGTTCAACTGATGAGAAGATGTCTCGCGGGGATATCGCCACCCCTGTGATTACCCAGCTTGGATTTCCCAGGTGCTGTTGTTGGGGAAGGACGTTCCCCTGAGCTTTTGCTTCTCTCTTCATTTCAACGCGTGCAAGTGTTTTAATCATTCAATTATTAGAAACCTCGAGAAGAAAAACGTGCTGAACTGATTGCTGAAGTGCTAACAATCTTTTGCCAAATTGAGATTGCAAAATAGAAGGGGTAAAAAAAAAAAAGAAGTAATGATCCTTATTTAGATCTAAAGTTGCAGGCTTCCGGGCACCGTGTCCAGCCTGGTTAGTGGGTTTGGGATTCTGAAGGTGCCTGCAGGTGCCTCGGTGGATCTGTGTCAGGTTAGGGACGAAGTCTGTCTAGGAAAAGGATTTTAATTTTCCTATTCATCCGTTTTCAGATCTGCTCTCTAGTGAAATACAAGGTGAACGTTTTCTGTCCTTTGGTTTCTAATGTATTTTGAGCAGCCTTTCGTGTTATACTTGTATCTTGTGGGCAGTCGATCCTTTTAGTCCAGTGTGGCCACACAGGGGCTCCGGAGCCTTGCTGAGTTTTTGCTGGTTCTGAGGTTTCTTCTTGTGGTTTAAAGCACCAGTTCCCAGCTCAGGAGATGAGAGCGTTCTGCTTTGGGGGTGGAGGGGGAGTGGGGAGGAAGAGGTTTGCGTATGGGCTCTGTGCAAGAGTGGGTGAGAAAACAGTCCCCATAAATACAGATCTGGCGAGTATTGAATTTTAAGAATGAGAAAGATTGAAAATCATCTTTAGATTCAGCAGCAGCTTGGACCCAAAGGATGTTGAAGCTCCGTGAATGATGATGTGCTGTGTTATTTCTTGCATGAGCTTTAGGTTAAGGTTAGTAGCTGAAAAATGCTTTAAGCTGTGACAAGGGAAAAACAGAACCAATGTGGAAAAGTTAGGAGGGAGATGCCAAAAAGAAACTGCAATTAGATGTACATTTCTGATCATAATTTGTTTTACAGAGCGGGTCAGAGTCTAATGAAATCGTATGGCAGCGTATTTTACTGCATGAGGAAACCTAAATGAAGGTCTCTATTTCCTTCCCCTGGAGTGGCAGTGGCTGAATACTAGTATTTTGGCTCCCAGATTTTTGGCAAAATGGGAAGATGATGTCTTTAAAAGGCATGGAGCAAGCTTTTAATTGTATTTCTAAAAAGAGAAAGAGTACAAGGCGATGGATTGCAGAGAAGCATGAACCCAAAAGTGAGCTGCCACTCATCAGCTCGGAAAGAAAGGAGCTAAAGCCAACCCTGAACTGCAAAGCTGCTGCTTTTTTTTCAAACGAACTTGCTGTACCACTACTACTTACTTGTATGAGAGTTATATAAAATGAGATATTAAATCATTGGAAGATAATAGCTGAGACTGTTCATCACGGCAGACTGCGGCAGGTGATGAAAGTGACTTTCTGGATGGAAAGCACTTCTTGCTCTCACGTGGGAGTGACAGTCACTGGTTTTTACTGGATGAAATAGTTCTTGTGCGCACTCTCATTTGGTGAAGTAAGAGACTGCAAAAGTAGAAGGTTGTGGTATTAGAGCTCAGTTGGTTTCATACGTTTATCCTTAATTATTTGCAAGGAAATACGACTAAACAATTGAATTCTGTAAGCACTAAGGGAAATGATGGAAAGAGAAATAATGAAGGAGAATTGTTAATATAAAGAATTTGGTAAAAGGGGCATAATTAATGTAATTTGGATTTTATTACATCTGTATGAGGAACGTTACTGCTCTTGGAGACCAGAGGGGCTGTGTTCTGGCAAGTGGTTATTCCAAAGAGGACAGTCACCTGTAAGTTAAATGCTGTTTCCCCATACTGCAACTAAAAAGGTGAAGTGGTTCATGGAGAAAGGAACAGATAATCAGAGTGGGATTATATTTTTATTAAATGAATGGGTAAGACAATGGACAATGACTGCCACCAGTTTTTGGTGTCTCTTAGCGCTGTAAAGGCATTCAAAAGCATCTGAAGTTCGTTAGAGAGAGGCAAGATGTAGGACACACTCAGTTTGCCAGAGAGACATTTTCCTGTCCACTATCAATAGAGAGCTAAAAAGTTCCCATTCCATCAGATGAATCATCAAAACCTGAAACTTGAATTTTTGCCAAGGAACTTGCCTATTTTGCCAAGGAATTGTTTACCAACTATTGTATTCATCCCCCCTGTCTTTTGAGATCACCCATAGGAGAAGAGATCCCATCTTTGAAGATGCATGGAGGGATGCCCTCTGCTTATGTACAAATCAGATTAGACTGGTGTAACAGCAACTTCTGGCCTGAAGTCATAGGGATAAATGAACTGAAAGGAAGGAAATTAATGACTTAATTAAGGACTTGAAGGACCTGAACATCTTTTCTCTCCATTTCCCCATTTCTTCCCAGCAAGTGATTTCCTACCAGTGACCCAAGATGGAAATTCTCTTAAAACAGCTAGAATGGAGGATGGCAGCATCGGCCCAGCCTGTCCCATCCTGGTGTGACCCAGGGGTGGGCAAGAGCCTGGCAGAGGGGCAGCCCTTGGGCAGGGATCCCTGCTTTCTGCCTGTCCCAGCCCCTGCCCACCCTCCTGAGCTGCCCCTTCGCTCTGCAGCCACTGGGGTTTCTCACGCTGCCAAACCCAGGTTGCAGGCTGGGATGTTTATATGCAGCCTTATTTATACTTTTGTTTATTTTTCTGCATACAGAAAATAATTTGTGGGTGAGTGCATGCATATTTTAGTGGGTTTTTTTTTCTTTTTAATAGTATTATTTAGTATTTGGGGCAGATTTCTGTTTTTATATGTTCAGAGAAATGCCACTGATTGAAAAAAAGAACCACCAAAACAAGTATCTGAAGAAAGGAGCCAAGTGCAGAGATTTCCTAAGGCTTCTAAAATTCAATGGGTAGTAGGACTAATAAACTCATCTTTTGGGGGATCTCAGCTGTTAACTATTTTGTCAAAAATCCACTTTATGAACACAGCCATGTCAATATTCAGCACGGCTGAATTCAAGAACTGAGGGTCCTGGCTCAGCGTGCAGGAGCCGTTACTCTTTATAACCCTTCCAGATTTTCAGAACCTGAAGACGAGTGAAGGAAACGACTTGTGTTTCTCAAAGATAAACGAATTTCTCCCCCCGCCACCCCGTTGATACAGGCCTCCTGAACTAATGTCACCTCTCCCCCCTGTTTTTTTTCCTTTGTATACTGAAATATTTCTGACTGCAAGCAGGAATCGCTTTGCCAAGTGTCACACAGTTGCAGGAATACTAAAGCAAATCGACTTTTCCTATCATAAAGAGGATTTAATAGCAAGCAGCATTGGGCGGGCAATGTTAGTAAAGTTCTGTTGTCGTGGTTTCAGCCAAAATTACCAAAACCCAACTGACAGATGGCCCTTCCTCCCCCCCAAAAAAGAAGGGAGAGGAAGAGGATAAGGAGATTTACAAGCTTAGAATGAACTAAACTACTTTAATGAAGTATTAATACGAAAATTAAAAATGAAGAAAATAATGAAATAGATACAGTATATACAAAACCGTATCAAGCTCCCAGGATGAGGATTGTGTCAGCTGGTATCAGGAAAAGTCCCAGACTGGACTCGGTGACCGACAGGACCTGGATTCCAGCTTTGGAGTCAGGAATGCTCGGATCAGAATCAAAGGCAGACCCACAGACAGGGTCCTCAAAGAGACAGAGTTGACCCTTTGATCCCTCAGCTTTTCTGCTGAGCAGGATGCGGATGGGATGGAATACCCTGTAGGTCAGTTTGGGGTCCCCTGTCCTGTCCCCTCCTCCCCACAGGGGTGACCCCTCGAGGCTTTTCAGCTTCCCACCCTCCAAGGGGGCAAACACCGCGATTCCCTGCCCTTGGTTGTTCCAGCCATCAGTATAAGCCAGGGCCTCTCTGCACCATCCCTGGGTGTGATCAGGTCTGAGCCCTGGGAGAGGGGACAGTTTGTGACCAATCTGCTGTGAATTTCAGAGTTTAGTCAGTTAGAAGAGGCCCGGCTGAAAGAGTAAAATTGTAAAACAGAAAATTGGTTCGTTTTACCTCAAACCAGAACATCTGTAAAGACAAAAGATTTTTACAACTCCTAATTTTCCAAAACAACACTATTTTTTCCCCTTTATTCGCTCTCCTGAGACCCTGACCTTGCGTTCGGTGCCAGGAGCAGCTCTGCTGACTTCTTCCTGAAGGTCTGTCACCGTCCTGCATGATGTGGGCTCTTCTTTGTCCTCTTTCAAATGACCCATCTTGAGTAACGCTCCTTGTCCAGCAGACGTGGCGGGGCTGGGGAGCGCAAGGAGATTAATCAAGAGATTTCTTTTTATATATGTATATATTTTTATATATATATAAAGTTCTTTAGCCAACTTCAACCCCCGGGACAAAGCAGCTGGGAGCAGCACTGGGCTCCCGCTGCCCTTCCAGGCGGAGAAGAGGGTGGGTTCTGCTTTCCCAGATGTGTTTTCGGTTCCTGGTGTACGTGCCGTAGCTTTTTCCCTTTTTCCTCAGTGCGGAGCTCAAACTTGGAGATAATTTTACTGCGTGCAACGGCTTGACGAAATGATTATGCTGCGCCGTGCTGTAACAGAGGAATAATCGCGGTGTTAAAACAAGCTTGTTTGCTTTAAGGTGGCTTTTCAAAATACGAAGAGTGGGCTTAATGCTCTAGCTTTTACCGCAGTAAACATATAATTGTGAGCTGATTGCGGTGAATTCCTTAAACGACAACCCCCATCAAGACGGGTTCTAAAGAGGCAGCCCCACATCTGGCAGCCAGCAGCAGCTCGGGATTTTATTAAGCAGAGCTGCCAAATAAAATCCGAGCACTACCATAAGCGATATAAAATAGAAATAGGTTGGCGGTAGCGTAACATCTCGAGTAGGCGAGGGAGCGCTCCGGAGGTTGGGGAGGCTGTGAGAGCACCGGAGCTTTCCCAGCGGGATGGGATGGTGGATATGGATGAGGGTTTCTGTGTTGGTTCGTCAAAGTGTTCAGGAAGTTAAGTTACTAGTGGTATAAAAAGAGAAACTGCAAAATTGCTATTAGTATGTGGAACTTCTTGTTATTGGAAAGGTTACAGACAAAGTACTGTCTCTGTTACCTATTCCAGGTGTAGGGTCCTGCACTTGGAGAGGAATAACCCCCTGCACCAGGACAGGTTGGGGGTGACCTACTGGACAGCAGCTCTTTGGAGAAAGAACTGGGAGTCCTGGTGGACAACAGGATGAGCCGGCAATGGGCCCTGGTGGCCAAGAAGGCCAATGGCATCCTGGGGTACACCAAGAAGAGGTGGAGGGAGGTCATCCTCCCCACTCTGCTCTGCCCTGGGAAGGTCAACTCTGAGCACTGGGTCCAGTTCTGGGCTCTCCAGTTCAAGAAGGACAGGGAACTGCTGGAGAGGGTACAGCAGAGGACCACCGAGATGATGAGGGGCCTGGAGCATCTCTCTGATGAGGAAAGGCTGAGGGACTTGGGTCTTTTTAGTCTGTAGAAGAGAAGACTGAGGGGGGATCTGATCAACACCCAGAAATACTTCAAGGGTGGGTGTCAGGAGGATGGGGCCAGGGTTTTTTTCAGTGGTGCCCAGGGACAGGACAAGAGGGAACAAGCACAAACTGGAATGTAAGAAGCTCCATCTAAACCTGAGGAGGAACTTCTTTCCTTGTGAGGGTGGCAGAGCCCTGGCAGAGGCTGCCCAGAGAGGTGGTGGACTCTCCATCTCTGAAGACATTCAAACCCCACCCGGACACGTTCCTGTGGGACCTGCTGTGGGTAACCCTGCTCTGGCAGGAGGTTGGAGGAGATGATCTCCAGAGGTCCCTTTCAACCCCATAACATTCTGTGATTACAGACAAAAAAAAGGTTTATTGTTTATGAGCAAATGGCCTTATCATAAGGAACAGAAACCTGTCCTCTTCCAAGGGCTTGCAACTTGACATATTTATTTCCAGCTCTCGTCCTGGGGATGGAGGCAATTGAGTGCAGTCATGTGTCTGCCTGCAGCCAGGTGACAAATAGCAGAAAAAGGCAGGGGGTGTCATGCAGCTGGCCCAAATACAAGCCCAGGGGCCATCCCATGAGCCAGAGGTCAGCTGCACGATCCCACGGGACAGCAGGCTCTGGGACCACAGAATAATCAGGGCTTTCCAGTTCTGCTGATGACCTGCCACGCTTTTTGGAGCATGTCAGTCCCCTTCCTTGCTGAGAGGGAGATTTCCCATGTGGTGGCAATGAAATTATTCACATGAATTCAGAAAGCAGTGGGATTAGTAGCTCCTTCTTAGCCTTTGTGCCTAGAAATAACACAGAACATCCTAACACAAAGTTTCAAAGAAGTAAAATAAAGGAGATTCTAAACAAAATTCAGTTCATTTATTTTTTTGAGCAGGTTTTTGATACAGCTCAGCTTGATACAACGTGGTATTTACCAGCCTGGCCTTTAATATTGGATCTGCCTTCCAATTATGCTTCAATTCATCCAACAGTTGCAGAGAGCGTGTGTGGGCGTACGTGCGAGAGAGAAAGATTGATTTTGTTCTTTAAAAATGTGAAGTCTGCGCTAACTATGAAAACCCATCAGAATTTCTAGCACTTAAACGCCATTTCCTTTCTCAATGTGCTACTGGCATTAAGCAATCTTCACGACGTCTCTCTGACAAATGGAGAGTGCCAGGGGAGGAGGAATGCATGCTGGCTTTTTCCCCAAGTAGAATATTAACACAGATATCACTGAAAAACAGGCTGCACATCCTTTCCAGAAGTAAAGAGTTAATGTGAGAGCTCAAATTGCAACTTGGAAGCAGATATGTAAGGTCTTAACTGTGGTTTTTTTCAGAAGTCCACCAGTGAAAAAGGAATGAATAAAGAAAGTACACGTCAGTCCTGGCTTGTGGCTGTGTGTTGGAGTAGCCTCTTGTGTCTGGGACAGCAGATGTTGGGCAATCCTAATTGTCACCGCTTCACAGGGAGCATCTTTATATTCCTGGTGGAATATAAAAGCACTGTCTTTTTTATTGTGTGTGTGTGTGCTGTATTTCCAACAGGGCTCTGATAGTTGCTGTGTTTCACATCTGAGACGTCCAGAGCAGCATTAGTTTTGTCTTTCTGCACTTCTGAGCATTCGTTTCTCTTTCTTTCTGTAGGTTTGAAGACCTATCTCATCTCTGGTCAGAAGGTGAAGGAACCCCACTGCAGCTGCTCCCAAGCGTTGCTTCCCGGCTTGGAGTCTGGAGAGGGAGCCAGGACACAGGGAGCATCGTCAGCCGAGAACGCCGGGGACTTGACAAAGACTCTCAAACACGTGGAAAAACCTAAGGTGAGTTCTTGTTTCAAAGCCAAGCAGCGTGAATCTCCAATGGGGCAAACCAGGGAGAGATGTGGGGATGGGAAAACCTTAGAGGTTTGCTTATGCAGTGTGATGTATATTTATACATGTATGTATGTATGTGTGTGCAAATATATATTCAGTGACAAAATGAAGGAAGAAAAGAATTTACAAAGGAAAATGCCTCAGCAGTTGAGGAGCAATCCCTAAAATAAGGTCAACACTTTTTATAGGTGGTCTCAGAATAAATAATTCTCTTAATATTTACATTTGAGGACTGAGAGGTCAATGCTGCTTTTTTTAATGCTCGTGATTTTATGGGGGAATAAAGAATATGCCTCATGCAGCTGTAACTTGTATGATTTTCTGCTTTTGCTGCACCCTGCCTCTGCCATTCCTCTGTCGTGCAGGTCGTGTACCTGTGGACCATTTCATAACAGACACCCCCACAAAAAGATAAGGGGATTGTTTATTTGGTGGGAGAAGATGGTCTGGTGGGCTGAGATGGTGTTTTATCTGTTTGCTCTAAAAACCTACATCTAGAACTGAGGACAATGATTTGCAGGGATTCAGCTTAGAGAACTGATGACATTTTGTTATGTTCACACCTCTCGCAAGATCTCTCGACAAGGAAATCTGTGAAACAATGTGTATTGCTTTGAAGCTTTGCTGTTACTCTCCATCTTCCAGCTCAGAACAGATTTCCCAAACAACAGATGTCTATTCTCATTCGTGCTAAGAGTTCCTGGTCTTGAGTTGCCTGAGCCGGGCACGAATGTCAGAGCTGCAGGTGGTCATCTGTCTCTGCAGGTCATTGTCCATAACCTTTGGTGTGTTTAGTTTTGAGATGAGATCTTCAACACAGAGTACTGTGTCCAGCTCTGGAGTCGGTGAAGGGGGGTGACTTTCCTGTAACTCTCTTTTTGCTGCTTGTATATTTGCTGTCTGGATTAAGGGAGCATGAGCTGGGAACCTTTATGCTGCCTCTGTGCCCAGTAGTAAGTTTTTGAGTGAAAACACTGGATCACAAATGAGACCAGCTGGGAGACTGGCCCGAAGATGTGGTCTGCAGTTAAGCAGGCTCCTCAGAGAGCAAGCTAGGACTGTTTAACTCCAGAAGGTATCCGTAGCCACCTTTATCCCTCCCCAAAATATGCTCTGTATGTGGTGTGACTCCATCCAAGGTGCTGGTGATACTGCTCTATTCCTCCTTTTGTGTAAAAAAGAATATATTTGGCATCCCTCAGGCACCAGCTTTCCAGCTCTCTTGCGCTTTTTAATGAAGGTACTAGCAAATAAAGTAGGAAAATACATCTGGGAGCAATCAGTGGGTGTCTGTCCAAATAAACCTCTCTGTGCCCAGCATGTAGGCATGCAGGGCTACAGATGTGACAGTGAAGGCTAGAAGCTCCTCTACTTCAAGTAATGAAGGAAAATCTGCCTCTGTGCCCTGGAGAGACCCCACCTGGAGTACTGTGTCCAGCTCTGGAGTCTTCAGCACAGGAAGGACAGGGACCTGCTGGAATGAGTCCAGGGGTGGGCCACAGAGATGCTCCCAGGGCTGGAGCCCCTCTGCTGGGAGGACAGGCTGAGAGAGTTGGGGAGGGTTCAGCCTGGAGAAGAGAAGGCTCCGGGGAGAACTTGGAGCCCCTTCCAGTCCCTAAAGGGGCTCCAGGAAAGCTGGTGAGGGACTCTTGATTAGGGAGGGGAGCCATAGGAGGGGGGATGGCTTTAAACTGAAAGAGGGGAGACTGAGAAGATTGGGAAGAAGTTCTTTGGTGTGAGGGAGGTGAGAGCCTGGCCCAGGTTGCCCCGAGAAGCTGTGGCTGCCCCATCCCTGGAGGGGTTGAAGGCCAGGTTGGAGGGGGCTTGGAGCAGCCTGGTGTGGTGTGGTGGGAGGTGTCCCTGCCCAGGGCAGTGGGTGGCACTGGGTGGGCTTGAAGGTCGCTTCCAACCCAAACCATTCTGTGATTCTAATCAATGTGCCAAGTGGTGCAGTATTACTGAGCTGCCTGTGCAGGGAGGGGAGGAGGGATGAGAGCAGTAAAAGCAGGGGTGCTCTTCTGTGAGCAAGTGAGAGTACCCTGTTCACGCCAGAGAGCAACGCAAGCTGGAAGTGGGGGACTGAAACTACAGCGAACCAACCTGACTGGAGCTGGGACTGGATAAAATTTGTTAATGTGTTGGCTTGTTTAAATGATGCAGGTCCGAAATGAAATCTGTTGTTCAGGATCAGCTACGGCCTACCTTTTCTAAAACAGGGGGTGACTTACTCTGCAGAAGGGTAGACAGAGATGCACCGCTATTCCTGAACACACTAAATATTCCTAAACACTAGGGTGCCACGTGGAGGCATGCTGCTGGCCCACCGTCTTCTGTTTACTGCCCTGTCTCCCGTTATCTGCTCTTGGGACCGTCTTGGCTGGGTGTTAATTGCTGTGTAAACGCTGAACGATGGTCTGCACGCTGCAGAAGCGCAAAACAGTGCAAGGAGAAGCTAAAAGAAGAGGATCTGGGAGAAGTGCCAGGTCAGCCTTCTGGGTTACCCTGTCTACCCTTGTGCTAAAGCTGCCGCATCGAGGTGATGATTGCGGGTACCTGGGTTTGTGCATCGCCACGGGCACTGCAGGTTTGGCCAGTGGTGATTATAGCTGGCTCTCAACTCTTCTTGCCCTGAAACACACTGAGGCTGGAGTGAATTTTGGAATGACCCTGGACTCGGCTTTCCCTGTGGGGCTGACAAGCACCCGGATGATGCGCGCCACAAACAGACTGTGTCGGAACATGGCAAGTGCAGTGATGGAGCGATCGTGCAACTGCGGAGCCTGCGCTTGGAAACGTGTTCTGCGACTGCCGTTGGCAGCACAGGAGCAGAACGTGCTTGCTTCTTGCCTGGTGGCTAGTGTAGATGTGCACCAGCCTTCTCTCTGCTGGGTAGGAAGAGACCAAGAAGGCTGGGTCAAGCTTTCAAGGCATGGTTAATTTGACAGCTGTGCTAGATCAGATCTTACAGTGTTAAA
>VXBJ01007573.1:110385-149291 GCA_013400055.1 Nycticryphes semicollaris
AAAAAAATTAAAATAAAAAAATATATCTATATAAAAAAAATCCCCACACAGAACAACTGTGCAATTTAATCACAGATCGTGCACAATTTTTGAAAAGGAATGGGCTTTTTTCCTTACAGGGGTTGGGTTTTTTGGTTGGTTTTGATTATTTTTTTTTTCTTTTTTTCTTTTAAAGCCTGCAGCTTGCTGGTAGGGTCTGGAGATAATAATTTGCAAAAGAATCATGACTTACATGCCAACTGTTTTAAATACAAAGCTGTAAACAGTGTCAGTGTAGGAGGAGATGACTCCAGCTCTGCAAAAGAGACTAAGGAGGAGGGGCACAATTACAGGCAAATCGAAATATTCATGTTTTAAAGGGAATAAGTGCCCATGCTGGATGCAAAGGATGACTTTCCCATTTTAGGCTTCAAGAGACATTCTGGGGGACGAGACCTGGTAAGGAATGTCAGGGAGGAGAATGCGGCAGTGATTGATCCACGAAAGGCCTTGTATTTCCTCCTCTCCTCCAGCGTATCTGTAGCTCATTCAATTGCAAACCTTGTTGCAGTATGGATAGCAAGAAAATGCATGTACATCATTAAAATGGTGAAGATAGAGGCTAAAAACTCTAAGTAAATCTATAATAGCAGCTGATTTTTTTTTTTTTTTTGAATGAAAGTGCTGTAACCTGCTTAAGCAGTTTTGGTATCAGTTTATTTTCCCGATGGTATTTTGTAAATCCCTGACTTGACAGGGAATCATAACGCTGTGGTACAAACGGCTTAATCATCTCTTGGTATGGAAACAGAAAGTACTTTTGCTTGTCTCGGTGTTTGCTGGGAGTGTGTTAATGTATTATTCATCGTGGCAAGGTCACACGCGCGCTGAGCCCGTGTGAATGTCTCCAGTGGAGACGGAAGTTAACGGTGTCGACTCGAACGCACGGGGCAAAGCCAATGGTCTTCTGCCTCCTCTCGAAAGTTCGCCCTTCTTTTCTGAGGTTTCTGTCTCCTGCTTTAACTCCGGGAGCTCAGCGTTTTGAGGTGATCTTGCTGCTTTATTGGCAAGATCAAACAGGAAGTATTTCCTTTCTTTTTTGTTGTTTGAAGTGTATTTGGGTTTTTATTACAACTAGCTGACTTTTGCCGTGGAGAAATCTACTAACTAACATTCCAGGAGCACAGAAGGCTCGTTAGCCCATTGTCATACTCATTAAAGCTGTCTGATGCTGCCTTCCACGAGGTGGCCGAGGCATTCACGGTATTTATTCCTAGATTATTTTTAAACAAAACCATTTGAGAACCGACTTCATAGTTTCTTCAAGCGTGCTGGTATTTGTTCATACTGTCCAGGTTCAGAACTGGATGTAACTGGTTTATCTGATGCCAGATTAGGAAAGGCATAGTAATTTCAGTGCCCCAGCCCGTGCCCCTGAAGAACAGCAGATATGATGATCTGCTGGCTGCTAAGAAGGCTCGGGGTCTTCCTGAAAGCCTTTGAGATGCTTTGCTGAGCCATGAGGAGGATCAGCTGTCCCAGGAAGAGTGGGCTGGGGGAGAAATGCCACACCGTAACAACCTGAGAATTAAACACACCCCATTATTCAATTTCAGGTGTGACACCAGAGACAGAAAAGGGGCTTTGGGTGAAAAGTCCATTCTGGAACGACTCATGCAGTTGTCTCTGAAATCAGGAATGAACCCGAAGGCAGAAGCTGTATTTTTGGACCAGGAGATTGATAGGCTACAGAGGCTTGAACAAGTCCTTCCCAAGTGAAAAATAAACAGATAAAATCACAGAATCCCAGAATCTCAGGAATTGGAAGGGACCTTGAAAGCTCATCCAGTCCAATCCCCTGCCGGAGCAGGAACACCCAGAGCAGGTCACACAGGAATGCGTCCAGGCAGGTTTTGAATGTCTCCAGAGAAGGAGACTCCACAACCTCTCTGGGCAGCCCCTTCCAGTGTTCTGTTACCCTCAAATGGATGTGGGGTGTTGAGTGTGGTACAAAAGGCTCAAGTTGCTTGGTGGAAAATTTATCAAGACGGTTAGTGAGTTCCCCTACCACTGTTTTATATAGGGTGATGAATTTAGTGTGTTGTTCCCCGTGACTAGAAGGGGGGTCTGTACCCAGTAGCAGACTTGTGGCAATCCTGGTGGCAGTCAACCATCTCTGGAGCTGAGGAATTGCCAACAGGGACCAGACACAGGGTCCCTCTGATACAGGATCCGGCCTGTATGATGCCAGGACTGGAGGCAAGTGCGAAGAGCTCGCAAGATACAGATACGGGGTTAATTCCCCTTGAGGAGGTCACATTTTAAATCCTGGGGGGGGGTTAAGTAGTTTTAAAAGCATTTTAGTTGCTGCCCAAGTGCCTGACCTGCAACTCTTACAAGTCCTGATGTTTTTGCTTTCCTTGTTTCCTGTGACATTTGCTGGGTGTTTGGCTTCAACCACGCGCGATAGCCTGGGCTCCGCTCTGCTGTCTTACAGCACTGTATGAGAAAGTATTTCACTTTATTAGTTGCAGATGTGTTGTTTTCCATTTGCCTTTACTGTGCGTAATGCATCATGGTGTTTCCTGCTTTTTTCTTTTTTTTTTTTTTTTAATTTTCCTGTATTTTGTGTTAAGCTTTCACTCGCAACACCTTTAAGATCCTTTTGCAGACAGCTTTTAACCAAGAAAATTGCATTTCTCTCACTAGAGAGTATTCCGTTCTTCTTGGGGAGGTCCTTTGCTACTATGCAGTGATTACTGGGTATCTGATTTTTCACCAGTAAAGCTTCCCTGGATTAGATTTAGCTTCAGCAAACAGAAAATCTGTGATTTATTTTTCAAGTGGTGCATTCTGTTCCAGTCAAATTTTGCTCCCTGCTTCCCATTCTGTAGCTTTGTTTATCGTTTAGCCGTGCCACAAGTATACAAGTGGACCAAATTATAAATTGCATAATACTTAGGAGGACACCAGAACATTTCTGGCTAAAATTTTTTTGTCTCGTTTTGCAGCCTTGCCCTTCATGTAGTACCACTCTTGCTCCCCACTGCGATGTCAGCGTAGAGGAAGGAGCTATCCAAAATGGTTGTCAGGATGAGCATAAAAACAATACCAAGGTAATTTAAGTATTTATCATGTTATCCCTTCTTTTCCCGTATTTCTCTGCTTCACGTAGCTTTCTCAGTTTTGTATTGCTGTCCCTTTATTCAAGCTCTTAAGCAGCAGAACCAGTTTTGATTTTGAGCAGTTGCATTCTAAAATTTAGTTGAGCCCTCCCCCCAAATTTTCCAAGTCATCAGTGGTTTTTATGGGCCCGGTTTGATGCTCAGAAGAACCTAAAACCTGAACTCTGAGACCTTTACAGCTCACCTCGCGTATAGATAGAGCTAGTGGAAAAAATCACCAGTGTTTATTCGACTACATTCATCTGTGTTTGTCCCTCTGCTCTTTGTCTGTATTTGACCTGTCGTGTGTGATGCTTAAATTGTAAGCTCAGAAGCAGGGGCTGCCTTACCGTACCAGACTGCAATGGTTTGTTACACGGCAGACCATGTTCTCTGCCAGGGTTCCTAGGAAACAACCGAAGGGGAAAAAATAAAAAAATAAAAAAATAATCCCTTCAGCTCTGGGGGAGATGGAGCAGAGCAGCCAGCAGGTACTGGTCTTGGAACAGCATGAGATCTTTAAGACAGAAAACACTGTGGGAGACGTGCCCAGGCTGCCAAGATGGTGTGTGTGAGATGCTTCTTCCCTGGGCTGCCTCTGCCCACGTGCCAGGGATCTCCAGGAGCTGCCTGCGAACAGAGATCTTCCTGGGGTACCAACTGCCCCGTCATATGTTGTCGTTGTTGGAATTATCCTTTAAGTTTTTCCAACTACAGCTGTATTAGCTTCATGTGTGTTAATCAGCAGATCATCTAACCTGGCTTCAAAGGGGTCTGTACAGAGTATGTCCTTAATTTCTCTGGAAGGAGCATGCTAGTGGAGGCCAAATCTCACGTCCTCCTTTGATGGGATTTCATTATTGCTAAGGCAAAAGGTGGACCAGTGAGGTGCCTGCCGGTAACTCTGGGATGCCCGTTTAACTGAAAGCTTAAAGAACAGCTCTGTGCACAAAGTTGCCATGGCATTTGATTTCCAAATCTTATCTGCAGTCTCAGCTTTCCTGGGAAGAAGAGCCGGAAGCTCCCTCTCCCCGTCTCTGGGCTCTGCACCCTTCCTGTGCCATGTCGCTGTGCCTGGCCCTGCAGCGCTTATGTCCCCTGTTTCTTTCTCAATACCTTTCTGGCTCATGTCCCTAAATGATGTTAAACATCCTCAGACCTTCATGGGTCCCAAGAGCCTCTTGGGATGGGAGGAAATTGTCTCCTTGTGCATCCAACCTCTGACTCTCAAAAGAATTTGCGCAGCCTGTTGCCAGCAGAAACCACAGTAACACTGGCACTAACAGCATTTAATAAATAGAGATTTTCTCCTTACACACAAGCAGCTTCACACTCTAATCTCCTCCTGTTAAGATTAACAGAGTGGAGACAGCACAGGAAAACCTTGAGCTGACTGAAGGGAAGAATTTTCTTTAGGGATTTGAGCCTTTGCCAAGGAGCTAAAGAGAAAAGGCCAAGAGAGGTCCATGCTGACCTTCTCTGAAAGAGCAGAAATTTTCACTGCATTCTTCAGATGAACTTGAAGACCAGACAGGGAAAGCAAACAGTGCACAGGGTCTGTGTCTTGTATTGAAGCTGCTCGTAGCAGAAATGGTTTTCTCTTGGTTACTGCTTTTCAAGTAACAACATTTGCTGCAGGGGTGAGGAAAAAGGGAAAGATTCTTTACCAGGGAAAAAAAAAAAAGAAAGGTGATAACTGTGACCTTTAATTATTTGGGTTTTTTAGGCCTCAAGTTGTTCTAAGCAAATATAATCTTTATACAACTAAAAAACCTGAAACAATGCAGACCCTTTGCTTCTAGCAACTTGCTGGATGGTTGTCTTTGGTTTGCCTTTGTTAGTGCTCCTCCTCTCAAAACCAGGGACGTTACCCTGGCACTGCCTTCCCTCTTGCGCTCCACAGCCGTGTTCCCTCTGGGAAGGCCAAATAAGCTCTCGTGGCTGCAGGAGGAGGAATTGCTCTGAAGCTGCTGAATATTTTCCTTTAGAAAAGAAACTGGTGACTTTAGATGTGAGAAGTTCTTGGGCCTCTGCCTTACCAGGGACACCTCTCACCACACCAGGTTGCTCCTAAGCCCCATCCAGCCTGGCCTTAAAGACTCCCAGGGATGGTGCAGCCACAGCTTCTCTGGGCAACCTGTTCCAGTATCTCACCACCCTCACAGCAAAGAATTTCTTCATGGTGTCCAATCTAAATCTCCCCTCTTCCAATTTAAAGCTGTTACCCCTTGTCCTGTCACTCCACTCCCTGACAAAGAGTCCTTCTCCAGCTCTCTTGTAGCCCCTTCAGATACTGGAAGACTGCTCTAAGGTCTCCCCAGAGCCTTCTCTTTTCCAGGCTCTTTCAGCCTGCCTTCATAGCAGCGGTGCTCCAGCCCTCTGATCATCTTCATGGTCCTCCCCTGGACCTATGCCGACAGTTCCATGTCCTTTCTATGTTGAGGACTCCAGCGCTGGACACAGGACTCCAGGTGGGGTTTCACCAGAGCAGAGCAGAGGGGTAGAATCACCTCCCTGGCCCTGCTGGCTACGCTGCTTTTGATGCAGCCCAGGATGGGGTTGGCTTTTTGGGCTGCCAGTGCCCACTGCCAGCTCCTGTTGAGTTTCTCATCCACCATCACCCCCAAATCCTTCTCCTCAGGGCTGCTCTCCAGCCACTCTCCACCCAACCTGTATTTGTGCTTGGTGTTGCCATGTCCTACGTGCAGGACCTTGCACTTGGCTTGGTTGAAATTCATGAGGTTCACATGGTCCCACCTCTCCAGCCTGTCCAGATCCCTCTGGATGGCATCCCTTCCCTCCAGTGCGTCCACCGCACCACTGAGCTTGGTGTCATCAGCAAACTTGTTGAGGGTGCACTCGTGGGCAAGCTCCTCTCCATCCTGAAAGATTTTGCTCTGCTTTGGCTGAGATACATGTGGCTGAAATCACCTTTCTCTTCTGTTGATTACGTTCTTTAGCAAAACATTGACAGCACACCAAGATAACTGCTAAATTTCCTATTCTACTTCATCAGCTGCTGTCGCTGGGCTGTGAACACCTGCAAGCTGCCAAAACAACTGTTGGGAGAGGTAGAGGGGACCAGACTGGGAATCCTTTCATCTCCCGCCTCCCAGCACATGGCTCTGGGGCTTCCCACCTCCTTTGGGCAGCCCACGGAGTGGGGATCCTGCGTCCTTCCTGGGTGGAAGGACAGGGAAGCACAGCCCACCTTCCTCCCACTTTTCCTGTGGCTCCAGGAAATCATTCTGACACACCTTGTTATGGCTTTAGAGGTCTTGGCAGTGATAGGGAGCCAAGCCCCTGTGCTTTCTGACTCTTCCCTGCACAAGGTGACCTTCTCCTGCTGCTCCATTAGTCTTGTGTCTTCACTGGTTGTGTATGCACCTTTCACAGAATCACAGAATGTTATGGGGTTGAAAGGGACCTCTGGAGATCATCTCCTCCAACCTCCTGCCAGAGCAGGTCCTCCCAGAGCAGGTCCCACAGGAACGTGTCCAGGTGGGGTTTGAATGTCTTCAGAGACTCCACCACCTCTCTGGGCAGCCTTTGCCAGGGCTCTGCCACCCTCACAGGAAAGAAGTTCCTCCTCAGGTTTAAATGGAACTTCTTATCTTCCAGTTTGTGCCTGTTCCCTCTTGTCCTGTCCCTGGGCACCACTGAAAAAAACCCTGGCCCCATCCTTCTGACACCCACCCTTGAAGTATTTCTGGGTGTTGATCAGATCCCCCCTCAGTCTTCTCTTCTACAGACTAAACAGACCCAAGTCCCTCAGCTTTTCCTACTAAGAGAGAGGTTCTAGGCCTAATCGTCTTTGTGGTCCTCTGCTGTACCCTCTCCAGCAGTTCTCTGTCCTTGAACTGGAGAGCCCAGAACTGGACCCAGTGCTCCAGAGGTGGCCTCCCCAGGGCAGAGCAGAGTGGGGAGGATGACCTCCCTCCATCTGCTGGTCACACTCTTCTTGATGTACCCCAGGATGCCATTGGCCTTCTTGGCCACCAGGGACCATTGCCGGCTCATGGTCATGCTGTTGTCCACCAGGACTTCCAGGTCTTTATACCTGCCTAGATTCACCCAATTGCTTTACAGGATAGATGCACAAGGAGATTGAATTAATTTTGCATGAGCAGCCGGAAACAGATATTTCTGAACTTCAACAAAGTTGATTTTCCAATCCAAGTAACATATTTCAGTGCATGGCTGGGGTGGTGATGATATTTACGATACTTATTTATGGTCACTGTGGTGGCATCCAAGAATAGGTTTCTGGAGGAGCTTGTCACTGCTGTGCTGACTGCTCCACAGGCAGAAATGAAGGAACTTCTGTCGTGAGTGGGTTTCAGGATGAGGATAAATGATACATGATAAATGGTAAGACACGGAGTGGGGAGATGAGCGTTCAAAGATGCTAAGTTTGATGCATGTTTGCATTTGAAAATGATCCTGACTAACTGCAGTTCATTTTCATTCTAACCATATTTAGTTGTCCATTTTTTTTAATTTTTTTTTTTTGGACTTGCTTCAATGCATCTTGGTCTAGGTCAAAAGAAGATATAAAAGAAGGAACTGCAGGTCCCATGAAAGCAGAAAATTTTTTTGCTTGAAAGAAATTCCTGTTCTTAAATGAACGAAAGCGGAATTGATGATATTATGTACCTAAGCTGTGTTGGGAGTTGGTGTCAAAACTTCAAACTGCAGTATTAGTTAATGTAAAGGCAAAAGGAAACCAGAAAGAAGTACTAGATAGAATCATAGAATCATTCAGGTTGGAAGAAACCCAAGAGACCATTGGGATCATAGAGTCCAACCATCAGCCCCGCTCTACAAATGCCTCCCCTACACCACAGTGAAGAAAACATAGTTTAATTTGCAGGATAATTGATTGGGTTGTTTTTGATTTTGGTTTTTGGAGGGTTTTTTTGAGGATGATGAGATGTACAAAAGGACTTTTCCTGCAGGTAGGAGAAAGGAGGAAGCTCCACCTGGGAAAGCAGCAGGGCCTTTGTGGTCAGTAGAAGGACCAGCAAAGGCTGGCAGAGTGTGTTGTCTCATGATGTGTAGAAAGAGCACAGTTTAAGTAGGTGTTTAAGAAGCTTTCTAGAAGAATCTCCACCTTAAGATGAGTGAATGAAATCTGGGCTTGTGGCAGGTCTTCATTGCCTATGTGAAAAAGTTCTTTGTTTTCTGCTCCTTGGAAGCTTGCTGCATAAAAAGCAGAAGAGTGACACCTAAATAGGCTCTTAGAGAAAATGTGAAGACTGAGTGAGTGGAGTTGAGGGAAGAACTTTCAACTTCTGTTCCATGCAATCTCTTCTATCTACTTTCCCAAGCACTAACGTTCCCTATGTGTGTTTTGCATTCTGTCATTCAGGCTCCAGGAGGACACAGTCCAAAGACTCAAAATGGACTTTTGAGTCCTCCCCAGGAGGAAAAACTCAGCAATAGTCAAACCTCACTCTATGAGATGCTGCAAGAGAAAGGGAGATGGGGCGGAGTGAGCCTGGATCAATCGGCCCTCCTTCCTCTGAGGTTCAAAAACATCAGAGAAAAGACCGATGCTCACTTTGTGGATGTGATTAAAGAAGACAGGTAAGGGAAATCGAATTGTACAAGGTAAATATGTATAAAGGAGAGAAGGCACTAACAGAGCTCTCTTATATTTAATTTTCATTTGTGTGCTTTTTGCCTAACGTCAATCGTTATTGTTAACACATAATGTGTTGCATGTTCTCTGATCTTAGTCTGTGTTCTGTTGAAATGACAGGAAGAACTTGGGGTCAGAAACCTTCTGCTCAGGAGCATTTCTGACACCAGGTTTTTCATTGTTACCGCGGCAAGCCGTCGTTCTTCAGTCGAGTCTTCAACAAGGAAACATACTCTTTAAATGGCTCGTCATGAAGTTGAATTCTTATCTTTACATTCAGAAGTCCTCCCTGTGCACGTGGGGGTACTTTCCCCTGCAATTAAAAGTGTAACATAAAATCTGAACCACGAAACTCAAGTTTTTCGTATAGGAAAAGAACAACATCTGATAACATTGTGTGACTGACTAATGCCTAGAAATCATACTGGGCTTGGAAACAGAATTAATAGGAGTGAATTCTCATGGACCTACCTAAAGTTATATTCTCTCTCTATTTCAAAGAAAAAAACTTTACTTTGAGCATAGGAAAATAAGTTCTCTAAAATTCCATAGAATGTGATTTGCTTATTTTATTTTGCATACACTCAACTATATCTCCTTTATCATGGCAGTGACTTGACTGGATCAACGAAACAGAAGACTTGAGTTCCTTATTATTTATGGCTATTCTTATTTTTGTTACGCTGCTTCCACTCAGACCCAGGCTTATTTCATCTAAATATCCTTGAAACCCTATTCTTGTATAGATTCCGGGCTGCTTGGAACAGGGTCACCGTCAGCGTAACTGAAAACACGACTGAAGCAGGGAGAAACGACACCAGTCCCTCTCCAGTGCCTTCTCTAGACTTTTTTTCAGATTACTTTGATCCTGCAGCCAACTTCTGGTGAAATTTAGGTTCTCCTTTTCCCCCCCCTCTGTTTGTAGTTTGTGATTAGAGGCTGAGAATAGGTATTTAGCAGCTATTTTCAAGAAGATTGGGAAAGTCCGAATGTTGGCAAAAATCAGCACCAAAAAAATAGTTTTTTGTTTCAAATGTAACTAGGGTGCTGGACATTATTAAGTTACAGAAGTAGCTTAATTTATGCCGTTGGTTGCTGAAGATATGAGCTCGAGCTCCTGCGTTCTTGGTGCTTTTCTCCTCCTCTTACAAAATGGGTGATTCTTTCTGATTCGGAAAAATGAAAAAGTAGGACCATGATTTGATATCAGTCAAAGCGTAGCTCTTTTTTTTTTGGGTCTCAATTAAATATCACCATTACCATATTAAGTGGGCCATTTCTTGTTGCCAGGGAAACTTCTCTGCCGGGTTCAGTTCATGTAAACATAACTTTCCAAAAATAATCTTCTGATTAATTAGGTCTATGCAAAACGATTGCAGCCTACCATTTTACATTAAGCCTTTTTAACGTTTCTCAATGGGTAGTTATATATAATAAGTCATTTAAAAAACTTTCTTGATCCCCCTACTGTAAAACATGATATATTGTTGGTCTCAATAAATCCGTGAGGATGTTTGAATGGGGAATTCATAGGAATTCTTGTATCATTGCGTTGTACAAGAATCCCGTTCGTGGAAGTTATCAGTTTGCATCTTCTTACATCTTTATTATATTTATTTGGCAAACAGTATAGAGTGTAAACTTTGAGTCTGGCTTTACTACAACCACAAGAAAAATACGGTGCTTTGTTTGGTGTTACTGTGTATTTTAACAGAAAGCTATAGTGGGAGAGGCCAAAATGTTTAAACTTAATTTCACTGGGGATACTCTCAAAGGATTCTTGCTCTTTAGATTTTTATTCCCAAGAAAAATGACGTATTCCTTGGGTTATAAACTTCTTGAAGTACAAGAAACAAGTGCTAATCAGGACAGGACTTATAAACGATCACCTTAGACTTCAGGGAGCAGAGTCCCAGGGCGATAGGAAGCTCTCCCAGAAGCTCGGTCCTGTGTAGCCCATCATAAAGAGAGGTGAGAGAGGGAAGACAAGGAAGAATGAAAAAGAGGGACTCAAGTGAATGTGTCCTGTCATTCCTTCAGAGTATCCCGATGTTTTTAATACATTGGTCATGGCCAGAATGCTTAAAGGTTATAAACTATCTGCCATATTCATGGTTGAATTCTCTTCTCTTCTCAAGCTTCAGTCGGGGAGCGTGTGTTCCTCAGGTCTTGCATCTCAATCAAAAAATGCTTCCCACGTGCCATCTTGTGCTGGGGGGATTCTGCTTCCAAAAAAATCCCTCTTTGGCAAGTCTTCATAAAAAAAAACAATGGAAAAAAACCCAAATCCTCAAACCCCCTTAAAACAAGAATTCAGGGACTGGTTAGCTGTGTAGGATCTTTCAGCTTCTTCATCTGCTTAGAGTTTGATCTCTTATGAGCGAGAGCATGTGCTCTGAAGCCCCAGATGGGGACAGTGGAGGAGAGGGGACCTTGCTCCACTACCATCGGGCACAAGGACTCAGGGCTCTCCAATGCCAGTCCTTCCAGCTCTTTGACACCTTTGACAGAAATTTGCAGATCAAGTGCTGTCCATGTTGTTAGAAAACTTCTTTCATAAACCTCTTAGAGCACATTTTTTGTGTATTACATTAGGGGTATTTTTCCTCTGGAGGGTGGGGAACAGAAACACCTTTTTAATGATTGAGGCCTCTTCTGCTTGGGTTTAGTTTGGGGATTTTTCTGCACTTGACACTGGAAGATAAGGTGAAGGAGTGCATAAATACCCTCTGGTAGATGCTGCCTCCTCGTTCGTTGGTCCAAGTGAGCTGGTTTCATTATTTGTCACTGCCTTTGTTGGTGATTCCAGTACTTTTAAGTCTTCTGTTCCAGAAGTAAATATAAGATAGCCATTTCCTCAGGTTTTATTTCTCTGTGGCTGGGATCGTTAAGGGAGTTTTCCCAGCTGAGTTACTGAGTTATTGTAGTGCCTTTGAAATAACAAGAAAGTGCTATTTTCTAAAATGCACAACATATTTGTTTCTAACACTTTGTCACCTTTGTCATCCTTGGCTTGCTCTGAACAAGAGAATTCCACCTAAGACATAAATATCCCTCAGCCACATTTCCCTAAGGTTGTTGGTCTGTGGCAGTAATTAACCTTTACTATTTGCTGGCTAATATTACAATTATCTGTAGTTGTCTGAGGGTATAGCTGTTAAGTTCCTGGAAGGACTTATTAATCTCTTCCTGAAAATACTATGTTTGCTCTGTCCTTTTTTTCATAAAATACTTCCTCTGGCTGACCCAGTGGTGTGGATAAGGGGGTACCTCTGGAACCCAGGATGAAGAAAAGCTACAGGAACTTCCAGGCCAAGCGCCAGCATCCCTAGAAACAGAGACCACAGAACAGGGGGCTCTGAAAGAGTTACAGTTGAATAAACTGATGTTGATACCATCTTTTCCCTCTAGCCTCATGAAAGACTACTTCTTTAAACCGCCGATTAACAAGCTGAGCCTGAACTTCTTGGATCAGGATTTGGAGATGACCTACAGGACGAGCTACCAGGAAGAGGTGCGTTGGTTTCCCTCTGTAATCTGTCCGACCAGCTGCCTGTCACTGCTCTGAACATGTTTCGCAGCAGTTGATGGCAAGGCTCATGGAATGTCACTTCTGCTTGACTGCTTGGTATTGCTCCCTCTGGAAACAGTCTCCTTGCAGTTTCATAGAATCATAGGATGAATGGTCCAGGCTGGAAGGGACCTCTAGGGTCATCTAGTCCCACCTCCCCACAGTCAGCAGGGACACCCCCAACTAGACCAGGTTGCCCAGGGTCTCATCAAGCCTCCCCTTGAGTTTCTCCAGGGAAGGGGCCTCAGCCACCTCCCTGGGCAACCTGTCCTCCTCTTCTCCAGCTTGAAGCCATTGCCCCTCGTCCTGTCACCACAGGCCTTTGGAAACAGACCCTCCCCAGCCTTCCCTTTAGGTACTGGAAGGCTGCTCTAAGGTCTCCCCGGAGCTTCCTCTTCTCCAGGCTGAACAAACCCAGCTCCCTCAGCCTGTCCTCGAAGGAGAGGTGCTCCAACCCCCTGATCATTTTCGTGGCCCTTCTCTGGACCCGCTCCTTCAGGTCTGTGTCCTTCAATGTTTACCTGTCCTGTTTACCTTCATGTTTACCTGTCTTGTGCTAGGCCCTGAGTCTGATCCAAGGTTTAGGCTGGAAATACATTTCCATAACACACCAAGGTACGCTAATGACTTCAAGTTAATATTTTAAGGCTTTAGGCAGGCCAGAGAACCATGCTAAGGTGAAAGTGAAGAACCAAATGCTCCTTGCCTTCTCATCTGAGATCTTAACTTTGAGAAAGATAACTTTGAATTTGATTCTTGTTCATGCCACAGCCTCATGGAACTGTGGAACAGGCTGATATATATCCCTGCGGAACCCAAACCTGCTCGGAACACGAATGGCTTTCAGTTTTTTACAGTGTGCTGTGTTCAGAAACGGGCAGCTCAAAACACTGTGTACTTGTAAGGAACAGCGAGTAAGCTGTAAGGAATGTGGTGCCTTCCTCAGGATTCTGCACTGATGTAAAAAGCCCTTAATCCCCTTGGGGACTAGTAGTATTGCAGCTTTCCATGTCAGCAGATATTCCTGCCTGGTTGATAGGAAATAGGAAGGTAGTTTAAGTTTACATATAGCCACGTTAGGGGTCAGGACTAACTGAAGCCGTTTTGCTGCTGCCAAAAGAGGGCATTTACTTTCCCCTCCTTGTTCCTACCCCTCCCTGCTCCTTCTGATGGCTCTGGTGCTCATCAGGCATCCCTGCTGTGAGCCAGTTCATTTTCCTGGCCTTGCATAAAATATTCATGGTTTGTTTTTCTGTTTGGGCCTTTTTCTTTTTCTGCTGTATTGAACCAGCAGTTCAGGAGAGGTTGGCAAGTGCCAGAGCCAGTGCAGTGCAAGGTAAGTGCCCGGCAGCAGGAAGGGGAATGGACCCTTCCCTTCCAGTGGGGTTGAGCTGTTGGTTTGGGTCGTCCGTCGTGCACAATCGCATCATGATAAATGTAGGTGTTGATTTCTTCCCTTCCCCGTATGTCCTACATCTGAGGGCAGGTCAGATTTCTGCTTCTGCTGCTCATTGCTTTCTGTTTCAGGTGGCGTTGTCACATTGCCTTTTGCAACAGCCCTTAATTTGCCTGTTTTCCAGCCTTTACAAATGAGCCCTAACTTAGGTTTTGGGTTTTTTTGACAAAGGGAAGCATCATTGTGTTGTGGTTCTTTCTCTTCAGGAGCTCCACGCTCATCCCCGAGTGCGCTGTTCCAGAGGTATCTCTCTGAATAAAGCTCATGTAGCAAACGACAGGGGGAAGCTTCCCATGGGATAGAGCCTGCAAATTTTGCACAAACTCTGCAGAAAGCAGTAAGTCAGGTTCTTTCCAATGGAAAAGATTGGAAAGAGAGGCAAAGCAGCGATAGCCAAGCATATGCAGATTGACCAATTAACATGGGTATGTAGGAAATTTGTAGAAGGAGCAGCAATGTGGTTTTTTGTGCATTTTGTTAGTGGCACACTATTAATTGGAAAATTATTATGTAAACCTGCCTGGAAATGGGAATCTTCCCTCTCTAATAGCAACTCTGCAGCACTGGGGCAAGGACCCATTAAAGCCTTAATATTAGCGTTGTCCTGCTCCAAAACAACAACAAAACCAGATCCTCTCTTGGAGAGTGAAAAGATTGCTCAGCACTGCTGGTTCTTTGGTTGCTTTGCGGTAATAGAGGGTTGCTGAAAGTAACTTCCTCCGCCACCGAATTCCCCTCTAATGACACCGTGCCAGCCACACGCTCGCCTTGTCATCGCTCCCCGTGAGCGGCTCCGCTTCCCAAAGAGCTTGCTGGGCTCTTGTATGGAAATCCAGGCACTAATTAACGCTGGTAGGGCATCCTGAACCCCGTCACTTTAGGAAACAGCGCTGCTTTCCTTAATTCAATTTATGTGACTTTCGGCATGGACTAACAGGATTCTGCTACGGTTCACGTTAAAAGGTAATTTTTGGCACCGAAATGATGCTTGCTGCATTTGTTAGGTTGCAGAGAGGTACAAATGAGGAACAAGCTCATTTCCCAGTATTTGCTGAGGGCAGATAGTGCTCTGAGGAGCAAACAAAATGTTCAAATCAAAGCAGGGTACAAGCCTGCAGTATTCAAACTGGGCTACTTCCTGGCGATATTGATAATGTACTTTTTTTGTTGGTTTTTTTTCTTTTTATCTTTGGAACTCTTTTTCTGCGAGTCCCTGGGGCAGATAAAAAACATGCTCCTAAGACAGGGCTCATCTGAGTAAGCCAGGATGCGTGGAGCTCGTCATCTAGTTTTCAGCTGGCCCAGCCAAAGCAGCACAAGGCGCAGGGACAGAATGGGGTGGGAATGTGTGGTGAGGGGTTATGGAAGAGCAGAACTTCCTGGTGTCCATCAATTCAGATGGTGTAGCATCCTGATGGCTGCTTTTAATCCTGTCAGGAAGGGAGGTGTGAACTCTGCCACGGAAGGTTTTCTTAGAGAACCATTGGAGATAAATGGCTTAGTGTAAAATCTATTATTATTTTAATCAAAAATCCTCGAAGAAAACTTCTTATAGCTAGTTATCTGCTAGTAATTGTGGGGTTTATGTTCCTTTACATAGAATAGGAAATTTTCATGTGGTTTATTTCTGTATCATAATACTCAATAAAAATCACCCCAGGGCCAGGGGCTGTGCTTCCAGCACCCACTTTCAACACAGGCTTATTCTCGGGGAGCTGTGATGTCCATCAGACCCACTTCGTCTGTTTCTTGTTTCAAAACAGTACTTACGCTGGATTAATGCAGTGGCAAAACCTTCTGTATTCCTTTCTTTGTTGAATTCTGCAAAATAACCTTTCCCTCCATTCCCTCTATTCCCCACACCCAGGTTATAAGGAATGCTCCAGTGAAGACATTTGCCAGCGCTACCTTCAGCTCGCTCCTGGACGTGTTCCTCTCCACCACAGTCTTCCTCATACTCTCCATCACCTGTTTCCTGAAACACGGGATGGTCGCCTCCCCTCCACCACCCGCAGCGGTCGTGGTCTTCGTCATCGCCGTCCTGCTGGAGGTGCTGTCCCTCTTCGTCTCAATTAGGTAAATTAAAGCATAAGAAAGTCTTGAAACAGCGGTGAGCACTGAAATGGTAGCTGGCTTGGGAGCCTTCTGTTCGACAGCGTCCCAGGAACTCACTTGGATGGTCTGTAATATTTGGAGAACGGTGTTAGTGGAGCCAACCGAGAGGTCGAGCTACAGAAACTGGAGGAGAGAAAAGTGACTCTAGAGGCTGCTTAAGGAAACAGAATCTGCACACCCTGCTTTATTGTTCCTTGGGGTGGCCACACGCAGCCGGGTGTCTTCTCTCCTCGCAGGGCCATTGGAAAGAGGGAGTTCAACCAGAAATCTTCTATCAGGGGGGTTGAAACTCAATGTTCTTTAAGGTTGCTTCCAACTCTAACTATTCTGTGATTCTGTGATCTGTCCTTCGAAAAAACTAAACCAAAACGAAACAAACACCCCACCTTTAAACTCCTAGATAAAACTACACCATTCTGGGGTTAAAATTGAAATAATTCATCAAAAGGCACAGGTCAGTCCTCTTCTCAAAACAAACAACAGCAACAAAAAAAGAAATTGCAAAAGTCACATTGCATCTGTCCAGAATTTGTTTTCTTAATGATCTCTGTTTCGAATCTCATGGGTTTAATATTAAAATAGTTTGTGTTTTCTCTGTTTGACACGTAACTGGAGTCAGCGTTTCCCCCAAGACCTGGGCTGTGGGACAGTTGGCTGCTGCTGGAGGGAGGGAAGGGGCACCAGTTGCTCTCTGCAGAAAGGGTGACTTCGCAGGACCGTGCCTTGGCGGTGCCAGCCCCCAAACTGCCTTTTTGCAGCCCATGGCGAAGAGTTCCCAGTCCCTGAACTCTTGTACATCCCTGCACCCTGCGCCTCTGCCTCTCCTGTGCCCCGGGAGCTGAGGCTGGGCTGCAGATGCCGGTTCCTGGTATTTACCAGTGACTCCTCACTCCTGCTTTGTACCCAGGCACCCAGAGGACGTGTGTTCTCGGCTTCTAGGACACTTGTGGGTCTTACCCTGGTGATTCTACCCAGTCACCCGGTGGCTGCTGAGCAATTCCCGCCCAACGCAGGGTTTCCCCTGGGCACCCTGGAGTTACCAACACCTCTGAGCATAGCAGGAGATGGTGGTTGTGCACGTTCTCCTGGGCACGTGGTCTGATTTGTACCGGTACCCCGTGTAACCTGTTATTAACCCAGATGATAGACCTAATAATAAGTTGTCTGTTCGGCTGTACTTGCGGGAGCAAGTTTATTCTGCCCTCCTCTTCCCCCCGTTTTGGCGGCGCTTCCTTCTGACACGCAAGAGCCACGTTGTAAGGGTGGTGTCTGGAAACGTGTGTCCTCACCTGTAGCCCCGCGAATCTGACGGGCGTGCGGAAGTTGGAACGCTTTTGTAGTTAGGTGTTAGAAGCAATTCTGCTGTTGTTTCAAAAGAAATGAGAGATGGGCTGTTTTGGGCTCTCATTGTGACTTTTCAGGCTCAAGGTGAAAAATACTCAGCGCTTCAGTCACCAAAGCAAGTGTGTAACTTGGCGTAAGTGTGTATTTAAAGGACATGTAGGAGCAGAGAGAGGTCATTTCTGACCAGCGGAGAAATGCCTGTAAGGACAGCGTTTCTTAGCAGGTGTGTTTGCTTGCTGCAATTCAAGGAGTATGGTAGTTCAGTTCTGGAGTTTTTAGAGAATTTAGACATTGGGAAAAGTATTAAGGACCCGGTCCTGGCACCAGGCAGGAGGGTGGGAAGGTGGCAGTGAGCAGGTCGTTGGGGCTTGGTGGCCATGGCAAGGAATCCTTGAACTCGGTCAGCTCAGCCATCACTTTGCAGAAGAGCTCGTTTCTGCTATCCAGCTAAGTTCGGAGAAAAATTAGTGTGCATCCACCTTGTGGGTGAATTTGAACTCCATTTTAGTATTTTTTCAGTTCGTTGTTGTTCCCACTCCTTTTTCTAATGCTACATTGCATTTGCCTCTTCTTATTTTTTATATTTATAACAACGTAATCCTTAGAAATTTTTATACGTAGGTACATCAGGTTTTTATTTCAGTCCTGTTCTATAATTGGTGGGTTATGGGTTTGTTAAGGAGAATTGCTGTTTTCAATATTGTATCTATATAGTCCACCCTGATGCACTGTGCTGTTGAGAGCCCTGCTCTCTGGTAGCAATCTCGGGCCATTGCTGAGGGGAGTTTCAGTGGCTTTATAATGTTTACTTAACACTATTTGATTTTTGCCACTGACATTTCTGGTAATTTCCATGAGGGTATGTTGGCTTGAGGCCCAAATGTGACTTTCTGAGGTGGCTTGGATGCCCCATTTGAAGTCAGTGAGACTTAAAAAGCAAGACTTCTAAGGCTCCTAACTATATACTTTTTTAATATTAATCCTTTTTTTTTTTTTCCCTGTTTAATTCTGATTTGAAAAACAGGTTGAGAAATACCTTGTGCTGCGGAGATCACCGGTAGCCAACCATTAAAACTCACGCAGTCTCCCCCGAGTCCCCACTCGCAGGAGGTTTGGGATGCAGGGAATACCGTTGTGCAAGTGAGAGGTGCCTTCCTCCTTTCTTTAGGTGGGAGGGCAGTGTCTGTGAATCCCTCGGGATTTCCTCCACACTTTACAAGCAAGTTGTTCTCAGGAACTTGCTACCACAGGCTCACATTTTGCCGTCTTTCCTCTACTCGGGAGGTAGCATTTGCATTTGGCTTGACTCTGATCATCACATCTAAGGTAATGCTTCCCTGAATCTCTTAAAGTACAAAGCAGGGTCATCCCAGATCTGAGTAGATCTTACCCAGGGCGCCCTCTTCAAAATAGCCTCATCCTATACACCATAAAAGAGCACTCTTTGTAGATGAAAAACCTCAGCACCTTTCTGGTAGGTTTTCAGTTCTTAAATGTAATGGCAACAGCGTATTTGCAGGAAGAACTTTTGTAGGAAAAGGTACCTGTTTTGTCTTGGAGTTTGGGGTTTGCTTTTTGGTTGCTGTTTTGAATTTCTAATACGTATTTACATTGTAGTAAATAGATAAAATATGCTTTTTGGGCCCCTCTGGTCTCCACAGCGTGAGGCACACACTTCTGTACGGTTCCCCTTGAGCAGAAAGAAGAAAATCGTCTTTTCCCTCTTCAGATCCTCTCCGAAGCGAGGACTGCTCACCCCGGCCACTCGTTGTGCAGAGAAACAGCGCAGAGCTTCCTGTGCAGAAATGTCATCCCAAATGACAATCACAGAATCCCACCGAGATATCTTAAGGGAGGAGATTGGACTACAATGCTGGGCACCATCCCAGAATTTCAGGAAAAGGGATTATTTTAGGACCAGAAAAATCCTTGCCTAAATTTCTCATTGTGTTCTCATTATCCTGCTGTAAAACACCCTGGCTTTAAATGAGTCTGACTTTTTAATTGATTCCAGGACTTGGCCTGGGAAGTCCTCGCTTCAGCTCTCTTGGTAATACCTTTAGTCCAGCTGGAGGAGCAGGAGAGGAGAGCACTGTCTGTACAATGAGAAACTTAAGTTCTAGAAGAGCAGAAGTCCTCCTTGCAAGGGGGAAGGATGTTTTGATTCCTCTGAAGTGTCTGATAATAAATTATTGGAGTACCTGTAGATGAGGATCCCACTGTTAGCACAAGTGCCACTCTACAATTAATTATCTAGAGCTGCGGGGAGATAAAACCACGGCGCTTCATTTGGAAGCGTGTGGAAGATGTCATCTCCTCTTCTGCAAAGGGTAGGGCAAAGAATGTCCTTCTGCCCACTTGAATCGTGACTGCTTCGACTTTCCTGAGTTCGCTGGAGGCGTAAGAGGTCCCCAAATTCTGCTACTGTATAAAAACACCTTGGGAGATGTCACTGAATGTACAGCGGTGCGTGAGATTTCTCTTGGTGTTCTTAGGAGTGCGGGTAAAAGACATCTGCCCGCTGCTTCAGTTGTACATACAGGATTTTTGTTAGCTACATGCTGTTGACATCTAGTTCTGGTTCTCAGGTAAATGCGTTATAAATAAGGGTTGGGGTTTTTTTTTATAAAAAAAAGAATACTTTGCTTTCGATAGCGTCCTTCAGTGAAGGCTTTTGGGTGCATAGGTAAGGGCAGAACAGTGGATGCTTCAGCCCTGCTCAGAAGAGTGGGAGGCGGGAGCACTTGAGGAGATGCTTGGTGAATTCAGAAGTACCTTTCTAGAGGGCAGAAACCCAATACCTTCTGGATGGAAAAAACTGCTTCTTTGGTTTTTTCTGACTAAGGAAAACTGGCCTTTGTCTGGTGTGTCACCTCCCCAGGGTGGCCGGAGAAACACCCCCTGGGGTGGCCGCAGCTTGGGACCCCATGGCCAACCAGGTGGGATCTTCTTCAGTGCCTGATGGCCAGCAGCAGAAACTGTTTTCTGCGGCCAGCGCTTAATGAACCGCTTCTGTTAACGACAGGCCTGAGAGAGAAGCATCGATGCAAGGGAAAGCAATGCATTCTGCTTGCCCTTATTTCATTTCTAACATCTGTGACTTTGGTATTTAATATCCCACCAAATCGCCGCTGCGCCAAAAGCTTTTGATTTGAACTCTGGGAACTGATTTTTAAACTGCCAGCAAAGGGAGAGATGATGGTTAACATTTCCCCGTTTCCCCATTAATCATTGATGTCAAAATTCCTAATTTTGAACTCCGGCTCGTGTAAGCATCTCGGATGCTTTAGCATTCCAGCCCTGTTGAGCTCCCCCCCCAACTGACACTGCATTATTTACTGATACCGCCCTGTAGCCCTTAAATCCGTGGGCAGCTCTCCTCGCTGTCTGGATTTAATGCACTCCTTGCTTCCTGCTGTGGGAGGGTCGTGCTGTATTCCCTGCCATTCCCCTTTTTTTTTTTGGGAAGGATGAGATTTCCATCCGTTTAATTCCAGAGTGCAGAGCATTGCGATAAATACCAGACCGGAGTCGGTGGTGGGGTGGAGGGGGGTGGGTGGAATTATTAAAAAGGAAATCAATGCAAGAAGGTAAACGTTACCATGAGAAATGTAGCATTGTCCTGGAATTTGCAATAGCTTTTGGTTTTTTGGTTGGTTTTTTTCCTTCTGAAACACACAGCTGCCTAAAGAAAGAAGTGTCCTCATGGTGGGATTAACTGGTCGGGTTTGCCGATGGATTTGTTGCTATAGTTCCCACAAGAATTTGTCCTGGCGTGGAGGCTTGGCAAAAAAATAATAACATCATTAAAAAACAACAACAAAAAAGCTTTTTGCACCGCGGAGTCCCTGTTGTGTGGGTTGGGGTGAGAGACATGAGCTGCACCGGGTATCTGCCAGGCGTTTGGGTGCCACCGAGCCGGTTCCTGTGCCAGGCTCCGTGGGAGTGAGCTGGAAGATGCGGCAGAGCGTGGGCAGGGGTGTCGCTGAGCTGCCTTCCCAGACACCAGCTCCTGCAGGCTCCTCACCCGCCGGGGGATGCTCTGCCTCCGACAACCCCCTCTCTTTGGTTTGCCTCGACGGTGGGTCAGCCTCCTAAATGCTAATCCTAATCCGTAGGCTTTGGGAGAATTGTGCTTTATTTTTAGAGGCATGAACTTGGGTGGCATTTCTAGAAGTACTCGGTACTGGGCAAACTTGGCTGCTGCTGGTGTCAGGGGGAGTTCTGTCACCGGTGTTAGAGGCAGCTGAGTGTATGACACTTTAGAAAACTTCTTATTCTATCCAGTTTTGTGGGGTTTTTTCATATTTTTTTTTTATTTTGCTTTATGCACAATTTTTTTTTTTAATTTCTTTGTAGGAAATTCTTTCTTACGGTGGAATATAGCTATATTTGTTGGTGCAAATGGAACTCTGATCAAACTAGGAACTGGCAAATCTGTGAGCACCCTCTCGTGGGGTCCTGTTATATTACAGCGTCTTCCAAATTTATCTTTCTCTATGCATTTAAGTACAATTTCCAGATTTTAATAGATTGCATTAGAGAAGAGCTCTTGAAGCTTCCAAAAATTGCTTGAGGTCACAAAATTCGCAGACCAGAGAATTAAAATATCACTCCTAAACATATTTAATCATAAACAATCCCAAACAAATACATATTTAAAGGTGTGGAACGCGTGTCAAATTCACGTAAGGAACTTTACATTTTTCCTGGCTTGTGTCAGGCTTTTATCCAGCGTAATTCCCTCGCGTTTTAGACAACAGGGTTAAAAAAATCAGCCAGATACCTTCTCTGTTAAAAGATGTGGGTAGCGTGGAATAATTTGTGTAGCTTTGGAGACGGGGAATTTCACGTGGAGTGTATGTTGTATTTTTACTTTTTTCTTGTTGCTGTTGTGAACGTCTCCATCCAAAAAAAAAAAGAAAAGCAAAAAAAGCACTAATTATTTACTGTTTGGGCTCTGTAGCTCACTGGCAGGTTCTCCTGGGCTGATTCTGATGATTTCATGCATCCACAGGTATGGGGCTTCGAAGGAAACTAAGTGTGCTTATGTTACCTTTTTATGCCCTCATAAAAAAAAAATAATAATATTAGAAATTTATTTAGCAAAATGAGAAATTTTTAGAAAAATTAGAAACAGCAGTTGCAATTTTTCTGGAGTGACTAATGCTTTTTGCATTAAGAAGGAACTTGTCCTGAGGATTTGTTTCTCTGGATAAACAACAGTTTTCTGTGCGGTGTCCTGGAGCACGAAGCATCCTTTTCCTCGTTCCTTTTAACAATTAGAAACGCTCTCATTTAAGAAGTATCTCTGTGGAGCTGTTCTCCAGAGCTCTTCCAGTTGGCTCCTTCGGCACTGCGCAGGTTTGGGCCGCTGTTTTACCAGCAGCTTGAGGCAAGAACCGTTCCTTCCCGCCAGTCTCCTGCAGAGCCAACTGGGTTGCTATGGTGGGTGGCCACCCGGCGAGCGGAGGAGCCGGCTGGGTTGCCAGCTGGCCCCCCGAGGTGCTCATCCCAGCCGCTGCCAGCTCTCAGCCCACGCTCCTCTTCCCCTTCTCCCTAAGGAGAGAGGGAAGGGGAGGACGGGAACTTGTGTTCTAGGTGGTTGGAACTGGGAGAACTGGTTTGGATGGCAGTGTATGACGTTAGGGTGGGGTGGATTTGCGAGGCCTCTGGGTGGCTGCACTGTTAGCAGGGGACACAGCCCTGCTTTCCACACACCTCTGCTGTTAGTTTAAGAATTTAAGCTTTTTAAAGAAGCTTCCTCTCTCCCCACCTGCTTTAAGGCTAAATATTTAGGACTGGAGACAAGTCTTTCCACCGCTTACCTTGCAAATAAGTGAAAATTGGGTTTCAGTAGCTGGGCTTCAGTTTGTTTTCTCAAAGCTGACCATCCCACTAGCTCTCCCTCCCTTTGCCTGACACCCCATGCTGGAGCAAACAACCCCGTCATCTTTCAACAAATCTGGATTATCTCCTGAAATTACCGTCGAGAGACGTGGCTCGTAACGTGCTGTGATTGCTCACGGAGCCGAAGTGAAGGATTTGAAGTTACGTTAATTACAGGTAAATTAGAGGTACGAAGCAATGCGCTGAAATTAACGCCGGGGTCTGTGATTTCCTGTGTTCCAGAATGGCGTTCTTTCTGGAGGAGGTGATGACTTGCACCAAGCGTCTCCTGGAGGTGATATCTGGCTGGCTGCCTCGACATTTTTTCGGCGCAATCCTGGTTTCTCTCCCAGCTCTTGCGGTTTTTTCACACTTCACCTCTGATTTTGAAACAAATATACATGTAAGTTGTCGAACTCCGTTTCGTAATCTGACGGTTGGGATCCAAGCAGAGCTTGTGGCTTGCCTGCCGCCTTCCTTCACCTCCCCTCCTGCCTTACAGGCAGGGGGGCTCACGGGAGGGAGCTCTCCCAGCGCTAATTGCCTTGCACGTAGAGATGATTCCCCTGCAGTGGGCTGTGGGAATGGCTAAAGGGATGCAGCAGCTGCCCTCTGGAAAGGAACGGAAAGAAATTGGCATATGTAGCCCAGCCACAGAAAGCTCTGCAGGGGATTTGGTGTCTCCTCTAATGAAAACATTCAGAAGGGGGGCAAATACCCCCCTTTTGGGGCTAAATACCGAGGATGGGGAAGAAGAGTTGAATTGAGAAGCTATCTGTAGCATCAAAAATCAACGCTCAAAAACTGTTTGTGAGTAAAGTGGACTGGAACCAGAGGTGAAAGTTTGTTTCTCTACAAGTTTCTCTGGGGTAGCCCCGTGTTTGCAAGGCTATCCCCTTCCTTTCCAGGGGATTCGGGGAATTCTGGTTCACAAACCTCTTGCTCCTTCAGGGCCCTGGGCGTAGGTAATGACCAGATCCTCCTCATTCTTCCCGTCACAGTTTCTTACTGGGTGTTGGGGAAGTGTTTGTTCCGTGGGAATTTGTGGACCAGACGTTTTTTCCGCCCTTCCTGATTTAAACACGTACTCCACAGTTATCACAGTCACAGGAGATTGCATCTGATATTCTTTCACATCCCATGTTTAAAATCATTCTTTGTTGCTCTTTGTGAATTTTAGTTAGCTATTTTTAAGCTGTAAGATTTTATTATTATTATTATTATTATTTAATGGTGGTCCACCAGCAAACAAATTGTAGGAATGTTTTCCTCACACTGAAGGGAGCCGAAAACCTTCAACTCTCTCATATCTCTCTGCTGATTTTTTTATATCACCCCATTCATTTCCATCCGTGATCACCTCTTGGGGCGTTTCGAAATAACGTTGGAACAACCATTGGATCGGTGTTCTCTCAGTTACCAGTTCAGATCGCTCGAAATGCTTCGGGCATCCCCAAAACGGAGGATGAACTTGAGTTTTCTTTCCTCTTTGCAGGTCCTCCAGAGTCGCGGGGTTGTTGGCTCACTCTCCAAGAGATGTCCCAACTCGTCTCTTACTCAGTGTTTCAACAGTCACGGAGCTCTAGGAAATGGAGCCAATCTATAGAGGGTCAGGTAAGTGTCACATTTTACTATGACATGGTTTTGCAAAGTTTTTTTTTTAATTCATAGCGGTTTATACCCTCCCTGGAGAATAAAAGAATTCAAATCAAAATTAACGATAAAACAGCAATGAAAAAAAATTTTTTTAAAAAAAAAATAATGGAATTAAAAAAAAAAACTTTCCAAAGCCATGCGTACATAGTAAAACACAGCACTTACCAACCCTCTATAGGCTGGCTTCATGCTGGGGCATCACTTGGAGTGAGAACCAGTGCTCTGCCACTTTAGGAGACCTGAAATGGGGGAAAAAAAGTAAGTTTAAATTACGGGGGGTTTTTTGTTTGTTTTTTTTTTTTCCTTTATGGACGCTTCTGAAATTCTCTTTATCCTTTTTTTTTTTTATGTTATTTTTTTGAGTCGTTTAAAAAAAAACCCAAACCAACAACTCTGCTTGTGGTTTAAAAATGGTAAATTATACGAGGTTTCTTTTCCCCTGTACACTGTGTATCTGAATCCCATGTTTTTTTTGGTGTGCTGCAGTATTGCTGATCCGCAGTCTCTGCACTTCGGCTGTGAAGGAAATTGGAAACGAGAAAGAAAAGGGAGAGGATGATCATTTGATACTGTAAAACGCAGCACGTGGCTGGAACACAGCTCCATAATGCCGTCCTGGAGTCTCTCTTTTAGCTTGGATGGCCGTCAGTATTCTGGCGAAAACCGAAATTTGCGCGTCAGCTGGAGAGTTCTGCCCACTGTGAGATTGTGTCTCAGGGAAACGAGGAGGTTCTGGGGGATGTATCCCCCTGAGCTTCCTTTTCTTTAGCCAGTAAAGATGTGGAAAGGGATGATTTATCTATCTGTTTCTTTATTTGGAACAGAAAATCTAAATTTGTCCTTTCAAATTGGCAAAAGTGGGGGTGTTACCGAGCATCAGCTGACAATGACTGATACCTGCCTTCTTTTATCAGATTTGGGTTTTTTTCCTTTTGTTGAGATCACCTGCTCCTGGCCAGTGTGGGACTGTCCCCTAAGAAGTGTTCTTAAGGGTAAGCAGGTGGGTGAAGTTTTGGAGGGTGAATGTGTTCCACGTTCTCAGTGGCCCCATGTTTGGGGTCTGTCTTTTTTCAGCGGTGCCCAGTGACAGGACAAGAGGGGAGGGGCCCAAACTGGAACATAACAAGTTCCATCTAAACATGAGGAGGATCTTCTTCACTTTGAGAGTGTCAGAGCCCTGGACGAGGCTGGTGGTGGAGTCTCCATCACTGGAGACATTCAAACCCCACCTGGACATGTTCCTGGGTGACCCTGCTCTGGTAGGGGCTTGGAGGAGATGATCTCCAGAGGTCTCTTCCAACCCTATATCGTTCCATGATGTACTCGACATCGAGTTCGAAACAGGCAGATCCCGACGTCTGTAACTGAGAGGAGGTTATCAAAAATGACTATTCTTTTTATTTTATTGTTTTTTCAATAAGAAGAGGCACTGAGCTCGTTGCAAAGGTAAGCTGAAGGTATTGAAAGTTACTGAAATAATGGTTGCGTGATGCGATAATACAAAACTCCATCTGGGGAGAATTGTGACAACCAGCCTGTGCTAAAAGTTTTCTTGCTCTTTGAAGGGAAGTCCTCCGTCTTCAGGTGCTGTCTCCTGCTACAGACACTGTGAGGGGTTACATGCTGTGCATATCCCACAGAGGAAATTAGATCCTTCTCCTTGGTATCGCACGTTTTCTGATTTCCGCTGGCGTTGATGCGCAGAAGGGCTGGGGTCAGCAGGAAGAAGCTCTAATGGGTGCTCTCTCTCTCTCTCTCTCTCTGTTACAGTACACCATGTTTATGTGTTGCGCCATTCTCATCACCATAGTGCAGTACTGTAACTTCTGCCAGCTTAGCTCCTGGATGAGATCTCTCTTGGCCACCGTCGTAGGAGCGGTGCTTCTCATCCTGCTCTACGTCTCCTTGTGTCCGGACAGGTGAGCATCACACCTTAGCGCTCGCGGGCTGTGTTTCGGATGAACAAATGTGGGTTTCTCCACCAGTGAAGTGATGTTTTTTTAGTATCTGCTGTGAATTTCTGCAGCATTTCAAACTCAGTAATTTGATTTGGGAAGAGTTTTGCGCTGTTTTGGAAGGATTTCAGGAGGATATCTGAGGGGCCCTTTTCTGTAATCTGTATTGGAATGACACCCTGTCCTCAACTGATGTGTTTCTAGAGCACACTTACCCTTATAGGACACCTAGGATTGCCTTCTGCTGGTTGGTTGAAAAATCTATTTTGTTCAGAAATTTCTGAGGCGTTTGGTCTTGCCAGAGAGTCCAGTTGTTCCCCAACACCCCTCTACCCTTAGGAACCGTCTATCTTTCCAGGGATGGGGCAGCCACAGCTTCTCTGGGCAACCTGTTCCAAGGTCTCACCACACTCACACCAAAGAATTTCTTTCCAATATCTCATCTAAATCTCCCCTCTTTCCATTTAAAACCATTACCCCTCGTCCTATCGCTACACTCCCTGATAAAAAGTCCTTCTCCAGGCTGAACAACCCCAGCTCCTTCAGCCAGTCTTCATAGCAGAGGTGCTCCAGCCCTCTGATCATCTTCATGGTCCTCCCCTGGACCTGTTCTGACAGTTCCATGTCCTTTCTATGTTGAGGACTCCAGTGCTGGACACAGGACTCCAGGTGGGGTCTCACCAGAGCAGAGCGGTAGAATCACTTCCCTGGCCCTGCTGGCCACACTGCTTTTGATGCAGCCCAGGATGGGGTTGGCTTTCTGGGCTGCCAGTGCTCACTGCTGGCTCATGTTGAGCTTCTCATCCACCATCACTCCCAAGTCCTTCTCCTCAGGGCTGCTCTCCAGCCACTCTCCACCCAACCTGTATTTGTGCTTGGGATTGCCATGTCCTACGTGCAGGACCTTGCACTTGGCTTGGTTGAAATTCATGAGGTTCACATGGTCCCACCTCTCCAGCCTGTCCAGATCCCTCTGGATGGCATCCCTTCCCTCCAGTGTGTCCACCACACCACTGAGCTTGTTGTCATCAGCAAACTTGTTGAGGGTGCACTCTATCCCACTGTCCATGTCTCCAACAAAGATATTAAACAGCAATGGTCCCAGTACCTACCCCGAAGGAACACCACTCATCACTGGTTTCCACTTGGGCATTGAGCCGTTGACCACAACCCTTTGAGTGTGGCCACCCATCCAGTTCCTTATCCACTCAGTGATCCATGTGTCAAATCCACGACTTTTTTTGAGACGAGGATGTTGGGTGGGACAATGTCAGATGCTTTGCATAAGTCCAGGTAGATGATGTCTCTTGCCCTGCCCTTGTCTGCCAAGGCTGTGGCAATATCGTAAAAAGCCACCAAATTTATCAGGCATGACTTAGTGCTCTTGGTGAAGCCACATTGGCTGTCTCCAATCACTTCCTAATTATCCACATGCATTAGCAGAGATTCCAGGAAGATCTGCTCCATGATCTTGCCAGGTACAGAGGTGAGACCAACCAGCCTGTAGTTCCCTGGGTCGTCCTTCTTCCCTTTTTGAATACCGGGGTTATGTTCCCCCTTTTCCAGTCAGCGGGAACTTCACCGGATTGCCACGACTTCCCAAATAGGATGGAAAGCAGCCTAGTACCTTCATCCACCTGCTCCCTCAGGACCCCTGGATGGATTTGATCAGGTCATGTGGACTTAGGCACCTTCAGAATCCTTAGGTGGTCTCAAACCTGATCTTTTCCTACAAGTGGGCAGTTCTTCATTCTCATAGCCCCTGGTTTTGCCTTCTGTGACTTGGGCGGTGTCCTTAGAGCCCTTGCCAGTGAAAACTGAGGCGAAAAAGTCCAGCCATCCACTCCTGTTGTCAAAATTTTATAATCAACTTCCATTTCCCAATGGCTTTAAGAACTGCCCTAGCCATAGTGTGGACTTTGCAAGGACTTCTGATACTGGATTATTCTAGTTCCCATCAAAAGCCCTTCCTTTTACTCTTCTTCAGAGGCCTGCTTGAATTTTAGGGTGAAAAACATGGAAAAAAAAATAACCCCAAACAAACCAAAAAGAGTTTGCAGACAGATGTTTTGTGTGAGTATTTAGCTTTTTATCCCCTCTCAGGTATCTCCAGTGGTCTCTCTTAATTTTGATCTGATTTATGTAAAAAAAGCCAGGGAGAACAAAAATCACTCCTGTGCTTTGTAAGTAGCTGGAAGGATTGGAGGAATGAAGGAAGGAAAAACAAAACCAAACACCAAAGCCACCTTGGAGCTGGAACCAGCTGACAAATGGTTTCTCGATCGTGTTAGAGTAAAGAAAAATCCCGTCCTTGTCTCTCTGCACACGGGGTGTTTCATTTCCCTCTCTTCTCATCTATGATACGTCCCTTTGGTTTCAGCTGGCCAACCACCAGCCTCACTGAGAAATTAGCCCCAGGTTTGGTTTTTGAGGGAATTTAGCAACGAAAAAACCCTTGATGCCGTCTCTCGACTCCCAGGCCAGGGGCTCTTGCAGCTCGTTCGGCTTCACGCGCGCTCCCGCGTCTGCACCGAGCTGGCGGGGCATGCCTAGATGCTGCTTCACAGCAGAGCCTTTGAAAATGGGGTAAAACCACTGTATTTGCAGTACCTAAATTGTTTGAGCAGACCTTTGTGCATCCACGTCCAAGGCATTTGGTCGCAGAAGGAAACGGGAAGGTTTGGTGCCATAACTGTAATCTGAACTCCTTACTCAAAGACGATGTTTTAGAACAAATTCTATGTGTGATTACTAAATCAGGTTGTGCCTAAGCTCTGTGCTAAGACTTTGTGCAAGGATACACCCAAAACTTGGATTTTTTTTTTTTCCCAGTGTTTCAGTTTCGTTAAGGGACAGGGAAAGGCTGTTGCCAAGCAGAGAGGTGGAGACCTTGCTGTTGTACCAGCTCATAGCGTCAGCTTGTGCTGGCTACTGAAGGGGTGGCAGGAATGTTAAAAAAAAATAAAACCAACATTATCTTAAGAAGTTTTGCTGATGATAGCGTGTTTTAGCCTGTGGGTTCAACAGCAGTTGGCCATTCACAGATAAAGTACGGGAAGCACAGAATCCCAGAATCTCGGGGATTGGAAGGGACCTTGAAAGCTCATCCAGTCCAATCCCCCTGCCGGAGCAGGAACACCCAGAGCAGGTCACACAGGAACACCTTCAGGCGGGGTTTGAATGTCTCCAGAGAAGGAGACTCCACAACCTCTCTGGGCAGCCTCTGCCAGTGTTCTGTCACCCTCACCAGGAATAAGTTTTTCCTCATATTTAAGTGGAACCTCCTGTGTTCCAGCTTCCACCCATTGCCCCTTGTCCTATCATTGGCCATCACTGAGACGAGCCTGGCTCCATCCTCCTGACACTCACCCTTTACATATTCATAAACATTCATGAGGTCACCCCTCAGTCTCCTCTTCTCCAAGCTAAAGAGACCCAGCTCCCTCAGCCTTTCCTCCTGTGGAAGATGCTCCACTCCCTTCATCATCTTTGTGGCTCTGCCCTGGACTCTCTCCAGCAGTTCCCTGTCCTTCTGGAACTGAGGGGCCCAGAACTGGACACAATATTCCAGATGGGGTCTCACCAGGGCAGAGTAGAGGGGGAGGAGAACCTCTCTCCACCTACTAACCACCCCACTTCTCATACACCCCAGGATGCCATTGGCCTTCTTGGCCACAAGGGCACAGTGCTGGCTTATGGGCATCCTGCTGCCCACCAGGACCCCCAGGTCCCTTTCTCCTCTGCTGCTCTCCAGCAGGTCATTTCCCAACCTATACTGGTACCTGAGTGATGGACTATCGTCTTTTAAACACAACACATTTAAAGTTGTTGACAGGGCTCAAACCGGGACAGTCAGGAACGAAACTAACACGGGTTGAGTTGGTGAGACCCCTAAGTTTTTCGTTTGTTAGTAACAACAAGTTTGTTCCTCTCTTATCCCGAGGTGGGGAGTTGGTTTATGTGGGGGTTTGGGTCTGGGAATTGCTTCTCCACGTTTTTCCGAGGGAAGAAGGGATTGTGTGACGATCACTTGTTCCAGGCATCACCTTGGCCGCGTCATGGGCAGGTCCCCTCTTGCGGCGTTTTGCATCTCTCTCTGACCGGTGGCTTCTTCCGAGCAAAGTGAGCAAAGTCACCTTCAGACAGAGTTTGTCTGAAGCCGATGGAGCCACTGTGCGATGCGGTTATTGGTCCTAAGGTTTATGTAATATAGAAGAGTTTAAAACACCAACGGGAATTCTGGCGGGATGCTTTGTTTATGGCTTTAACTTTCCTTCTGAAATCAATGCTTTTTTGTGTTTGTTTTCTGTTTTCTTGTTTGTTTTTTTTGTTTTATTTCAGCTCCATGGAAACTTTTCATCTAGATTTGGCACAGAACTTCAGGTAAGCGTTCTATTACCCTTCCCAGCTTTACGTTTAGGGCTGGAAGGATTTTCAGTCGGTTATATACAGAGCCAAACTTTGCAGTCACAGCCTCGGGAATTGGACACGTTGGTTCAGTACGTTGTGTTTAAGCTCCTCGTGTGTGTCGTTTCCTCTACAGGGGGACTTGGGCCCGACCAGAAACGATCCCAGCGCTGACGCTGCAGTCACTGGGTTGTGTGACCCTCTTTTCTTTCGCCATTTATTTCTAGGAAAAGGAACTGTTGAGGAGCTGTATAAAACAGCGCCTGTTTTTCTAGTAGTAGCAGCTTTTCGAGCGTTGCCCGTACGTCCTGAGCTATTTATTTCATTCCTTTGGCTGATTTGCTCCGTTCAGGAGTGCGCTGGGTTGGACGCTCTCCGCGGCTGCCCAGGTTGAGGAATCCCTGGGGCAGAGAAGTGGGCAACCGACAAAGCTGGCGGGGACGCCACCGGGATGGGGACACGCTGGTGGTGACAGTCTGGGAGCAAGGGAAATTTTAGCCCCCAGGCTTTTAAACAAACAAGCAGAAAGTCTTTCCCTGGGTTATTTCCCTGGCCCCTTATAAATAAAGGTGTTGAAGATACACTCTGATTATTTCAGTGTTGAATTTCTCCTGGTTTTATTGCAATCTGGCTTTTAGAGTGGTTTTATCAGCCTTCGGTATTGGAGAAGTATGTGTGTCCTAATTAATTCCTAACTGGGGGGGTGGAGGGGGGCAGTGTTGAACCAACGACCCCCCAAATATGTGACTCAGTAATTAATCTAAACAGAAGTGCATTCAGGAGCGTGTCCTTTTACTGGGAATATCTATCAACATCAAAATTCCTTTTTAAACCGGTGTCATCCACATGAATGCAATAGTAATTTGGAAAAATTCAGAGAGAAAGCATGTTTTCCTATTAGCTGTTCACCAAGAAGTTAGCACTGACTGCAGTGTTGGGGGGGTGTGGGTTGGGTTTTCTTGTTTACATATATGTATATTTTAATTTTTTTTAAGGTAGGTTTTCCTTTTTGTATGGCTTCGAGTCACAAAAGATCACTTCATTTTCAGAACTGAATTCCAGGTCACTAAATCCGGAATTGAAAGTTATAGTCAAAAGAACTTCATATTTTGGGGGGGGTGTCGGGGTTTTTTTGTGGTTTTTTTTCTTTTTTGCAAACTAAAACACTGAAGGGAATTGGTTTTTTGAAAGGCAGTGTAGGAAATATTAAAGTGTGGTGATTGCTGGAAGTAACCTCGTAGGAACAGTCCTCGCTGGGACTGTTTGGTTTGAGGAAGAGGAGGCTGAGGAGAGACCTCATCACTCTCCGCAACTGCTTGAGAGGACACTGTAGAGAGGTTGGTGCTGGTCTCTTCTCACAGGGAATTAGCGCTAGAACAGGAGGGAATGGCTTCAAGCTGCACCAGGGTAGGTTTAGGCTGGACATGGGGAAAGAATTCTTCTTGGAAAGAGTGGTCAGACCCTGGAATGGGCTGCCCAGGGGAGGGGGTTGAGTCCCCATCCCTGAGTGTGTTTCAGAGTGGTTGGGATGTGGTGTTGGGGGATCTGGTGTAAGGGAGGAATTTGTAGAGCGGGGCTGATGGTTGGACTCAATAATTCCGAGGGTCTCTTCCAACCTGAGTGATTCTGTGATTCTATGAAATATTTTTCTGCCATAAATATGTAGCTCCTAACTCAGACAAATACAGGTAGCAGCGGGTGAGGAACCCAGCCCCGCAGGAGGTGGTGTTGCCATCAGCACTCTCTGCCGGCCTTGCCAATCCGAGCTTGTGATTTAAATGCTGCCACCCACGGCAGCCACCGAAACGTTGGCTTCGATAAACGGTTCTAAACCTCATTTTTAACTTTCTGTTATGGTCTAGGCTTTGACTGCCCTCCCTTCGGCTTGCGAGGTGGGGGGAGGCATGGGGGGCAGAGAAAACCAGTTTCTGTCTGTCATCTGTGTGTTACTGCAAGGCGGGTCGGCAGTGGATTTGGGGGGGTTGGTTGGTCTCCTCTGATTCAGTGCAGGAACGGTGTCGGTCCAGCCTCAGCTCTGTCAACAGCCCACGCTCCGCTCAACCTCAGCCTGCCCTAACCTCTTTCTGCCATTAATTAGCAGCAGAATTGGAACTTCTCTTCTAACGCACGTTATTGAATACCACAGATGGAATTCTCCCTTCCTCCTGGTGATGAACTCACAAAAGGTTTGAAACTGCCGTATCCTAACGACCTCACTGAAATAAAGACATGAGAAGGGTTCCTGGCTCGCCCCGCTCAGCTCACGAGCTTTTCCTGTGCTCAAAGAGGGCCCGACAAACTGACTGGTGTTGCATGCCTTTAATGAGGTTATTCCCTTTTCTTAATCAAGGATGGAGATAATTATTAATGTTGACTGGGAAGGGAGATGGTAACAAAGTCTTAGCGCAGCGTTCAGCTCTGGACTGTCCCCACTGATCCAGAGTATGGAATTTGTCTTGTTTTCCAGACAGACCAGTTCTTCAGCCCAAAGGAGATAACTTTGGGAATAATAATAAGGAGATAACCGGTAATAATTTTCATTTTCATTCATTTCTTAACTCAGAGCAGGGAGGGCGTATCATTCTCCAGTTTGCCACTGCTGGGGGAGGACTTGAGGTGGGAAGACCAGAATCACTTGATGGTGGTGGGGGGTTTATGTGCATCCACTCTGTGTTCTTCATCGAAAGCAGCTGCTTGATTTCCCCTTTCCACACGTCGCATTCTTTATATATATATATTTTTTTAAGATATAGCAGGCATGCATCCTCTTTAAATATATCCAAATCCAAACTGAGGTTACTGGCTCAGAAGCTAAATGGCTTTCCAAAAATCTTTATGAGTAGAAAGCCATTATCTTTATGATTTGTGATCAAGCCAGAGGAGATTCTGTCTCCGGAGCTCTCGCTCCTTCCATATCCAACACACAGCCGGGATGAAGATGCCAAGTTAATAGCTGGGGGCCTGAGCCAGGAAACATTTCACCAGTTTGAGTTGAAGGAACGTTGTCAGCTTAAGATTTCAATTGGAATGATTTTTTAAAATTGGTTTTCTGCTGCAGCACCTCATAAAAAGCAGAGCTTGAAATGATTTTGGGGAGCGGTGATCCTTTCTCCTATAGGTACGGGGTGTGTTTTTTCTTCTCGTTCCAGAGGGTAGTTTCAGGTCATCGTTGCTAACTGACTGCGGGGGGTGACTGATAGTCCTGTAACCTGGTCCCTGCAATGTCCATAGATCTGGCTTCCAAAAGCGTAAGATGCGATTGCTCCCTCCTCGCAGCTCCTTTTTTTTGAGATACCCACCCATCGTACCTTACCAATGAAACCAGGTCAGCTCACGAGTGAATCACTCCCTTGGCCCTGCAGACCCTCCGAGGTCCTTCGCCCACGTTGGAAAGAAGCTCAGGCCGGCACTTGAGGGAGATGATTGAGAGCTCGTAGATGCCAGCGCTTCAGGAGCGGTCAATGGGAGGCAGCAGGTTTTTCTTAAAAGGCCCATTTTTTCTGGCCAGCACGAGCCGTAACATGAAGGTTGTGATACTCACCTAATTCATTTAAGGTGGGGGGAAAGCACTTGGAGGAGTCTTTTGCACAATGAACTGTCAATAAAGAGCCTTTAACGGCTTCACTTAACTCCCTGTGGTGGGGATGGTTGATGTTAGAGCAGATCATCTGGATCTGGTTCATACTCCCGAAGGAGTAACGTGTCCTTGCTCAGATCCGCGAGCGCATCTCTGAAAATAATGAACAGATTCTGTGAAGAATCTGAATCGTGCTCCTCAACTGAGATTCGTTCCTCATTTTCTCCGGCCTTATTTATTCCCCAAGGGGTTTTTATTTTTTTTTCCTCTTACTTACTACCCCCGCCTCGTTTTGTTTCATAGGCCCGTCAGACTGGGGGGATATTCTGCCGCCTGCGAAATAGGTAGCAAGGATTGTATTTCAGGAGTTGTTACCCTTCTTAGTCGCTAATAACTTCTCCTTAGTCTCTGCCTGCTCTTCCTAGGGAGAAAATGAACAGGCTCACAACAGAGGCTCCATTGAGAAAAGCAGTTGTAAGGGGGAAAGGAAGGAGTCTGAGAGCAGCAACGCAGCAGCAGTTACGGGAACCTCGTTGTAGGACCTGTTATTCCGGGAGTTGGGAGTAACCTCTGCCTTTCATTCTTCCCTCCTGGAGTGTTTTTAATATCAAACCAGTGAGCTGAATATCCCTTCCTTCACTTCTGCTGGGAGAAAGGTAGTTATGGTTGAAAACAGAAGGAGTAATTTCCAACGTAACGTACAGTCTTTAATCTAAAATTCAGGCGATTGTAAATATTTTGCTTACAGGAAACTTTTTCTCCTACAGCCCTTAGTATGACACAAGCCAGTCGATGCAAAGCTTTGCACGTGCAAGTGTTTTCAGAGGTGGTGCACATCCATCTGTTTCACAACTGGGCTGTGCTGTTGCTTCAGCAGGCTTTTCTGTCCATCACATATTTGAGAATGAACATTCGGAAAAAGAAAGCGGGTCCATAACAAAGCTCGATGGCTCAGGTGTCTGCTTCGATTTCAGAGGTGGATTCCTGTCTCCCCGTGGACGTAAAGAAGCAAACTGAAGTTAGAAATACCGAAGCAGATCTGTTTTCCTTCCTCTTGAGCTTCTTGCTACAGCTTTTGCTTTGGGTTTCAGTCTCTTTTGCTGACGTACCTTCGTAAGGGGGATCCAGGCAGACACTGAGGTAGGGGTTGCCTTTTTGTTTTGCAAGGAGAAAGGTTGCTGTGATGCTTTCCCTTATCAAACCGTCTCTTGACTTGAAAACCTGCAGCATGTGTCTGCTCCTATCACATCTTAAGCTTTGGCATCATTTTATAGGAAAGAAATGGCAGTTAAGCGACTCCAGAAATCGCTGCGTGCCAATCTGTCTGGGTTGAGACTTCGCTTGGAGGGCTGCATAGGTGGTGTCTCCTCGGATGAAACTGCTTGTCTTTGCATCTCTCCAGAAAGCGGAGATTGCCAGGCGCAGATGTCTCCTTGTTAAGGGTGCTTTGGCACTGGAAGCCTCCTCCATCAGCGCTTCATAATCTGCCCAGGCAGTCGACGGATTGTCAAAAGGATTTAAACTCTCAATCTATGCGAGATGTGACTTTTTCTTTTCTTCTTCTTCTTTTTTTGTTTTAAATTTGTGTGTGTGTGGCACTTTGAGAAACTCTCTGTCTCCGCCATAAAAAGCTGCGGTGGTTATAACATACAGAAGGTGTCAACCCAGAGCTCCAGATTCCCTGCTTTCCTGCAGGAGGCGTGTCACTCTCCCTCAAGTGCCTTCTACAGGGTTATCTTCTTCTTCTTCCGTTGTTACAGGGAGCGCTTTTAGTTCCAAGCTTAGCCATAACCGTAACCGTTTCCTTGGAGAAATCCTTAAAAATAGGCTGGGCGAGTTCTGTGTTGCTAAAACCTGCTCGTGCCCCTTTAAGGAGGTACTCGGGGTGTTTAAGAATGGAATTTGTTGTTTAGCATCCTTAGCAGCAGACGAAGTTACCGATGTAACGTACTCTTCCTGCCCTTTTTTAGGTTTTTCTTCTAGGCAAGAATTTCTGACAACGGAGCAGAAACGGGCAGTGCCCCAGCTCTTGTGGTTTTAAATGCGCCTTTCATGTTCTTCCCTTTCTTCTGCTTCCAGCTCCAGAAAGAGCCCGTGCAACAGTTCGGTGCCGAATGACACGAAGAGGCCGGCAGACCTCATCGGCCAGGAGGTAATTTTGGTTGCCTTCCTTCTCCTCCTCCTGGTCTGGTTCCTGAACCGAGAGTTTGAGGTCAGTTACCGCCTCCACTACCACGGAGATGTGGAGGCCGATCTCCATCGCACCAAAATCCAGAGCATGAGGGATCAAGCTGACTGGCTGCTGAGGAATATTATTCCCTACCACGTGGCTGAGCAGCTGAAGGTTTCCCAGAGCTATTCCAAAAACCACGACAGCGGCGGAGTCATCTTCGCAAGTATCGTGAACTTCAGCGAGTTCTACGAGGAGAACTACGAAGGAGGCAAAGAGTGCTACCGAGTCCTCAACGAGCTGATCGGGGATTTTGACGAGCTGCTGAGCAAACCGCACTACAGCAGCATTGAGAAAATCAAAACCATCGGGGCGACCTACATGGCCGCCTCGGGCCTGAACACCTCGCAGTGTCAGGACAACAACCATCCCCACGGACACTTGCAGACCCTTTTCGAATTTGCCAAAGAAATGATGCGAGTGGTGGATGACTTCAACAACAACATGCTGTGGTTTAACTTTAAACTCCGGATTGGCTTTAATCACGGCCCCCTGACCGCTGGGGTCATCGGCACCACCAAGCTCCTGTATGACATTTGGGGTGACACTGTGAACATTGCTAGCAGAATGGACACCACCGGCGTGGAGTGTCGTATACAGGTGAGTGAGGAGAGCTACCGCATCCTCAGCAAGATGGGGTATGACTTTGACTACAGGGGGACGGTCAATGTGAAGGGGAAAGGTCAGATGAAGACCTACCTTTACCCAAAATGCATGGACAACGGGATCGTGCCCCATCACCAGTTGTCCATATCTCCAGACATTCGGGTTCAAGTGGATGGCAGCATCGGGCGGTCTCCCACGGATGAGATCGCCAACCTGGTGCCTTCTGTACAGAACTCTGATAAGACAGCCCATGGCACAGACAACTCAGAACCCAAGGACATCCTTCCTTCCACCAAGAAGCTCCAGAAGGATGCGGCGAGAGCGGAGGAGAGGTGCAGGTTCGGCAAAGCCGCAGAGAAGGCTGACTGTGAGGAGGCAGGGACCGAGGAGGCCAACGAACTGACGAAGCTCAATATCTCTAAGAGCGTATGATGCACTGTCGGAGTTGCATGAAGTGCTCTGTCCGTAGGAACGCAAAGACGTTTTGCAGTTTGCTTTTCCGAGAGAGACCTTCTCCACACCTTGGGTTGTACGTTTGTTTTCATTTTCCGGCGCCCGGTGCCGCGTGGATCACGGCTCTTGGGGCCTTGTTTTCAGCCATCTCTCTCCTCCGCGCCCCAAGTCACACCCCCAGCTCCCCCGTGCAACCATCTTACAGCTGAGTAGAGGATATTAAGTGCCTTCAGATATACTCCATTGGACTCCCTGTCAAGGTACAGAGGCCCCAAGTAAAATCATAGCTTTGGGTATTTATCTAATTTTAAAGAAAAGAAAAGCTGTGGTTATATCNGGAGGAGGAGCTCTGCGGTGGCTCGACGTTTGCGTAGAGTAGGCCCAACCGCTGCTTGTAGGTTGATTCTCCTTTACCAACGCTTCGTTTCTTCAACCTTAACGTGCCACCGCGCGCCTTTGGATGCGCTTCTTTTCCATACGCCCCAGTGAGTTCCTGATCCGCGGGGATGGAATAAGGTGTGTGTGTGGGGGGGATGGATTTCGGACTTTCGCCAGCGCTCGGGACAGGTTTCCAGAAGGGGACGAGTGACCACGGGGAGCGTTGACAATTCGGGGTCTCAAAGCAGTTTCGCGTCGCTCCGTGCCCTTGCTGAGTTTTACGAAGGTAGGTGAGGGTGGTGGTATCTCTAAGCTGGTCTGATTTGAGAGAGAGAGAGAGAGAGAGAAGCGAAATAAATGTGTTGGGAATGCCTTTATTTATTTATTTATTTTATTCCTAGTCGGTTTGGGGGTTGGTTGTTGGGGTTTTTTTTTTTTTTAGGTTGGTTGTTTGGTTTTGGGGTTTTTTTTAATGATTTTGT
>VXBJ01007573.1:149441-180590 GCA_013400055.1 Nycticryphes semicollaris
TAGAGGATATTAAGTGCCTTCAGATATACTCCATTGGACTCCCTGTCAAGGTACAGAGGCCCCAAGTAAAATCATAGCTTTGGGTATTTATCTAATTTTAAAGAAAAGAAAAGCTGTGGTTATATCATTTTTATTGTTGTTTCTCACAAAACACTTTTTTTGGCTAATTAATGCAACTCCTTGGGTTTTTTATATCTCTCTGAACAACGTTTTACTGTTAAAAGAGACCTTTTGTACGTAAAGACGCAGACAAACGTGCATGTATCNTCTAATTTCCCATTCAAGATGCAATCAATCCCAACTCTAGGTGTGTCTAATTCAATTTTTACGGTATGTTCATGGGCCAGCACCAGAGAAAAAGAACTCTCTTTTTATTTTCTTTCAATTGCCTCTGCTGCAATCACAAGACTTGTCATCTCCTGGTGTGAAATGCACAACAGTAGAAGAGAGAGCAACGCTGATTTGAGAGAGAGAGAGAGAGAGAGAAGCGAAATAAATGTGTTGGGAATGCCTTTATTTATTTATTTATTTTATTCCTAGTCGGTTTGGGGGTTGGTTGTTGGGGTTTTTTTTTTTTTTGGTTGGTTGTTTGGTTTTGGGGTTTTTTTTTAATGATTTTGTTTGGCGGTCTGCTGTGTGCTTGTGCGGGAGGGATCGGGAGAGACGACTTGTTAATCGGTTCTAATAAGAGTAATAAGATGGTGTTTCAGCCTCTTTGATCTACCAACCACTGTGAGGATGCTACCAACAAGGCAATACTTGTTTCCAAGCTGGTGAAACTTCCGAAGCCACCAAACGCCCGTTGAGCACCCCAGCTTCCCTCTGTACTGAACCAATGGTGCTGCACAAGACTTTTTTTCAGGATTTTTCCCCTCCCCCACCACCCTTTCCCTCTTCCAGCCTCCCCCCCGCTGAGCTTTTCCAGCGGGGACTAGCACAGCCCTCTCCCTGCGCGGGAATAGGGGAAAAAAAAAACCCACCAAACCCAACCCAACGTCCTTTCTAGTGAGCTGAGAAGCACAATAATTAATTTCCCAGTCCTGCAGGTGACTCTGGGCAGGTCCCCGGGAGCCGGAGGAGCACAGGAACCTGCTTCCGCGGGGGGAACTGCAGGGTGGTGGGTGGGTGGTGGGGGTCTGTAGACCTATGCTGGTTTGCCCCCCCGCCAGCACGCTTCCGTCACCACTCGCTCCCTGCCGATGCCCCGCTTTGGGTAATGTTCATTATCCAGCTTCTCCAGTTCAGCCCAACTCCTTGTGACACCAAATAAAATGAAGGAATTTTTCCGCCCAAAAGAAGTTCCTTAGTCAGGGAAAAACCTGGTGGAGCGCAACGGATCGGTGTGGGTTTTAGCTCTTCCTTTCCGTCTGAGCTGAGGTCAGAACACACTGATGCTTCTTTTTTATTCCCTATTTTATTTTTTTTTTTCATTTTCGTGGCGTTTGAGTAATAAATACATACGTTGTGAAGTTCCTGTCGGCTATTTGAGACCTGCCTACAGCCCACAATCGGCAGGGAGCCCTCGATGCCTTCGTCAAGCGTAAATCGGGTGAGATTTCTGGATCTCGGTGAGCTGAACCGGACTCTGCACCCTCTTCTCACAAAAGCCGCTGCTGACGCGCCTCTGAATTGTGTTTGACGTGAAAGCTATTTAAAATTAACCTTATTTGCTCAGTCTGCCTGTACACACACACACACAAAAAGGTAAAAAAACAAATCCCACTCATCCCCCATCCCCTTGCGGGGGAGATGCTGTGGCCTGGTTGGGGGGCTATTCCTGACGAGCAACAGGATAAGGTTTTTCTCAGTGCATGGTTTTACAGCAGCCTTCCTTCTCCGCAGGCGAAAACTCGTCCCTTTCTGCCCCCCCTCCTGCCCCTCCCCAGAGCGGGTTGCACTTCCAACTTCCAGGTGGTATGAAATACTCCGCGAATACCTCTTGCATCCGAAGAATGTATTCTTGAAACCGTTTTTAAGGGTCTGGTTTCAGCTCAGCGTGTGTCAGTGGTCCTTTTCCTAAGAGTAGAGGAGATGCCGTGGTCCGGAACTGTTTACATGCCTTCTAGTGTTACATCCGCCTCGCAAAGCCCTCCCGACCTCTCTCCCTTTCGCTTCTTTCTCCTTGTTACGAGGAGGAGACCCTGCCCAAGCCTTCCTCCCCGCTTGCTGCGCTGTTCGCAGTGGCAGAGCTCAGGTGAGGCGCCCCCGGCTTCCCTCTGGCCCCCAAGACCCTGCACAAAACCTGACCCTCCACCAGCAGCAGCCCCGCGTGTCCCGTGGCGGGGGTTTGCCCCCCGTGATGGAGCCTGAAGGGAGAAGGTGCTGGGAGAAGGTGCAGGCAGCGGGCCCTGCCCTACTCCAGGGTTGCACCCCAGGCTGCAAAAACCTTGTCCCTCCAGCCTATAAGCTAAACACCTCTCCCCTGCTGTGGTGCTGTGGCAGTGTTGTTGGGGTTTCTGCTCCCATTAGAATACCCCAAAAAAACCCCCAAACCATAAATAAAGAAATGCCAGGGCCTCTTGCTTGCTGGCACACCGCAGATAAAACGCCTGAGGATGGAAGTATTGGCAGGGTCTGAAATGAAGGGCTGTTGTCCGCCCTGGGAACCACCGGAGACGTCGCTCTGCCCTTGGCTCAGAGAGTGGTGAAAAGCTGAGTTAACTCCTGGTGGTCCCACTTTGCTGGCTGCCAGGAGGGCAGAAGCCAAGGGTTCAGTGGCTCAGGCTGCAGGGCTGCCCTCGCAAAGGCGGGGGGTTAAATCTCCTCTTCAGTCATCCAGCCGAGGCACAAAACCCAGAAACAGTGCTCTCAGCGTTTGGGTACGGTTTGGGTAGTGAGTTTTTTCCCCAAAGGAGCAAGGAGGTACCTGTTTTCGATTGTTAAAACCAGGGGGGGACAACCTTTACACCTTCCCTTTGCGCCTTCGAAGAGATTGTCCCCATACTCGAGGCAGGTTGGGGGTGGTGGGAGAAAAGAACCCCCAAGAAAGCGTTCCTCTGGAGGGGTTTTTCAGGGCATCGCGCGGTGCCACGTTCCTCTCGGTGGCTGTCACACGTGTGTGTGTGTGTGTGTGTGTGTGTGCACGGCGAGAGGCCCTCATTGAAGCTCACCACCTCATGGAAATACCTTCGGGGCTCGTTCTGGTGTGTAAGTGGAGGAGTTGGCTGGGTACCTGGAAGGGAATTCCTCGGGAACGGTCCTGACCGTTGCTTGTGCCGCGCTTCCCCTGCATTTTTTTTGGGGGGGGGTGTTTGGTGATTTAAGGGTGGTGCTTTAGAAATCATCCAGGGGAGGGGAAGGAGGGGTGAGCGTTGGCTGGCCCCGTGTTGCCTCCTGCCCGCTCTCGAGCAGAGAGCGACGAGGAACGCGCTGAACGTTTTCTCCAGCTTCCTCCTACTCTGCTGCTAACACACAAAAATGCTCATTTTTCTCCCAGCTGGTTCTGCGAGGCAGATTTCTCCTTCGCAAACAAGCGAGTGGTGCTCCCATCAGATTCGCTGCTGCCGTTGATGGTTTTGAGAAAAGAACAGATTTGCCTGTTATTCCCCAGGATTTGGGGCCGGTGGCTGGAGGTAACTGGGAGCGCCGGGAGCCGGGTGGGACGGTGCCGCTGCAGCTCCTGCCCCGTCCTAATGCAAAGCACCGGGTGGATTTTAAGATAAAACGGAGGAGGGGAGAGGGCAGATTCCCCAGGGGCTTTCCAAAAAATTGAGTAAAGAGTATCCCGTGTTTGGTTATTCTTCCTTCAGTGCTGAAACAGGGAAAGGAGGCCCAAAAACTAAAGGAGCTCTAATCCAAGCACCGTACCCATATGGGCTTTTAGTTAAAAATGAGCTTATTCTTGATTACGAAGCCAAACTTGTAGGTGTTTCAAGATTGTTAATTCTCAACCTGTCCTTAAAGCTTTGAACGTGACAAAGGAAAAGTCTGGAGGGAGCGGTTATTGACTTCATGCCGTTATTTTGCAACGTCAGAGGAGGCTGAGAGTGCCTGGGGTGGGCTGTAAAGCCATCAGCTGAGTAACTGCACTGCTTGGGCTGGGGGGGTTTGTGCCAATCTGAAGGACTGTGTCTGTTTTCTCCCTTATTCCTGTGGTCTTGTTTGCTCGGTCCGGCCGGGATGCCCAAGTGGTTCTTGCCTTCCTCCTCCTCCTCCTCCTTCTCCTCCTTACCTTGGCTAAACTGCATCTTCCGCACGTCCCAGCGGTGTTGGAACCCTCATGCTGCCAGGTCCTGGCTTCCAGGCGCTGCTTTCGCCGCTCTCTGCCTCTGGCCTTTTCCTAATGCACGAAGGAAGAGTGTGTTTGGTTTCCTGCCTTGGTCCGTGGGGGACCAAAAGCTGCGGCTCTCTCCTTGCGGTGGCGTTAAGCTGCGCGACAGAAGATGCGGAAGAGCATTGGGTGCATCCCAGTAGCTTAAATTTAAGAATTCTGTCCAAAAAAAAAAAAAAAAAGAACATCTTTCATCACACCAGAAGCGGAAAAATAAGTCTTATTACCCTGCCCTGTGAGGGCAGAAGAGGGGAAGAAATAAAACCCAGCGTTTGGTGCCGATGTTGGGATTGGCTGAAGCAGCCTGCCTTTAAGCCCTGGTTTACTCACAAAACGGGCTAAAAATGCTAAAAATTAATTATCAGTGTGACTTTCAGAATCGCTGCAGGTGTCCCGGGGAGGGGATTGGGGGGGGGTGGCTGTAAGTAGAGAATGATTTTCACGTGGAAAGAGGAAGAGCGGAGGGAGGGAGAGGTGTGGGGGTCCCCTGGTGCTTCCATCTCGGTGCCCAGGCAGCTGCGAAAACTTGGGGTCTCGGAGTAACCCCGAGACGGGGCTGAGACCTGTGTGGAACATCACTTTGGGCGGGGAAGTCATTTATTCCAACGTCTTTCCTTTTTTGAGGTCTCTACAGGCCGTAGCCATCCTGGTTTGGGACAACATTTTAAGGGGAAAAACCCAAAAGTGCTGTTGGCTGTGGCTGAGGGGACCTCCTGCAGGCGGAGGGGGTGGGATTCCCCAAAGTCCTGTAAAATTTGGAAATGATAACCATTCCATGCTAATTCCTGCAGGCACTGGAGCTGTCCCGTGTTTAGCTGGAGTGCTCCTCTGGTCTGCATTTTACTCAGTCCAGAGCTGTGAAGCCACGGCCCGTTTTTCTGCTAAAATATCCCCAAAATGTAAAGGAAACGGGAGGGGTGGAAGGAGCAGTGTGGGAGGCAGCTCAGCCGTGGGGTTTTGGCTCTCGGGGCAAACACACCCGGCGCAGGAGACGCTGTGAACGGTAACTTGTGCTTCCGGGTCTGAAAGGGGTGAGAAAAAGGGGAGAAGGTGAGCGTGAAATGAGGCATCGGGGTTGTTTTAAAGGCTGATCTGTAATTTCCAGGTGTGATGTCTTCTGCTCGGCTGCAGCAGGGGAAGGGGAAGGTTTCTCGGGTGCGAAGCCCCGGCTTCCCAAGGCTGAGCAGCGTGTTCTCTGTTGTGGGATCAGGGCGCCTTAAAATGGGCTTATTTTTCAAAAATCCCGTTTAACAGCCCCCTCTGATCTGTGTCCGGAGGGATGAGAGGGCATTTCGTCAGTGAAGTGTCAGACACAGGGAGCTTTTTATCTCCCTCTTGTTAGAGCTCGTTCGGAATCGAACGTCAGGCTCGGAAGTGGGTCGAGTAGAAAACAGGGGTGAAACATACTGTGTTTTAGCAGCAGCTCCGTTCGAGTGGTGCCGCGGGGAAGAGTTTGAGGTGCTTTGTAGATGCTGGGTAAAGCTCTGGTAGGAAAAAGGAATAATGCAAGTTTTCTTCTCTGTATAAAACCTCTTTTGAGACAAGCTAAACTCTTTGTCTTCAGCAAGAAGAGGGGACTGTATGACACGTATAGAAGTATTTGCTACTTACGTTTGAAAGTCAACATTAGCTTTTGAGAAGAAAGACTACTTTGGGAAAAAAATAGATGGGTAGAACGTATTTAAAGGTGGGGTTTTCCCCCTGGTCCCTTATTGTAGCTGCTGGATGTTTACTCACCTAACCAGGCCGCCCAGCCCCGGGGTTGGCGAGGAGCAGGAGACGGGGGCTGGTGTTTCCACCCGTGTCGCTCCGGACGCGATACGTTTAACATCAGCTGTTCCCCGCGTGTGTCTCCAGGTCGGGAATGGGTGTTGAGAAACCAGTCGTTGGTGTCTTAACGCTTCTGGAAGGGCCCCGCAGCTGCCGTGGTTGGTCTCTCCCCCTTGGTTTGTTCTGCTCTCCCTCTCCCTCTGGCTTGCTCCCACAATGATGTGGGAATCAGAGCCAAGCGGCCCCAATTTGAGCATTGATCCTCAAATCCTCCTTCGCTAAGTCAAAAGAAAGTGACTTTCTTGAGTTCTTCCTTCTTTTCTCCCTCAGTCAGTCATGTCTTTGCTTCTTCCTAACTTAACACGTTGGATAAATATTAGCTTGCCATTGAAAGCGGGTTTGTGTCCATTCCTTGTTGAAAGATTTAAGCTCAGAGCCGGGTAAATGCAGCGCGTGGGACTCCTGTGGGTGTGCCCAGAGGGAAAGGTGCCTCTTCAGCACCTTCAAAACTTTGCCTTTATTCGAGTGAGACCGACCAGTGCTTCGGTTGGGACTCATTTCTAGTTTTAGCTTATATCTCCATCTTCCTGTTGCCCTTAGAAATCATCCAAAAGGAGGGATTTTGTGGTATCCACGTTGCTGCCCAGACCAGGGCTTGGCCACTGTCCCAGGACCGGCACCTTCCCACTGACGTCGTCAGACATTTGTCTTAACATTTAGGAGTCCGCAGTTACCATAATCTTCCCCCCAGTTTAATTTCTTCCTTCTGGTTTTCAGAGGCCGTGTTGGGATGGGTAGATAGATGCTGCGACTTGTTATACCCTGCTGCGAGTACAGCTTTAAACTTCCAAAGTAATAAACTCTTTAAAGCCAAGAGCCTTAACAACTCCAAACATCCGCCGAAAGGCAAAAAAAAACCCCAACATTTCACGTCTTCGCCGAACATTTGGGGATTTTTTTCTGCTCCGTGGCGGGTGTCTCCTCCTTGTGAGGAGGTGGCGGCAGTATCCAAAGATGCTAAGGACCTTGGCCACCCCCACCGAATCGCCCGGGAACAGGCAGACTCCTGTTCTGACTCTCCCCTTGTGCTCTCAGGAAAGTCACCTCGCTCCCCCGGGGCTGATGGGATGGCTTTATATATTGCATTGCTCGGGAAAGCTCCTACGGTTAAAACCAGTGTTTTTTAACATTGTGTGAAACGCCGTCTTTGCTGGCTGCGGGAGCTGGATTCCTCCTTCCCCACCACCACCCTCCACCCCGGGCTCTTTCGGGATGGGATGGAGAAGGCAGGGATGATGGAGAAAGCTGGGTGAGTCGGGAAAGAGCTGGATGTGCCCCCGGCGCCAGACCCGGCAGAGGAGTTGCCATGTGGGTTCCCACCGCGGTGCCCGGCTTCAGGTGGCCAGTTGGTCCCCAGGTTGGCCGAGGTGAGACGGGTTTGGGGAGGTTTGCTCTGGGGACAGCCTCAGTTGAGCCGGTCCATGGTCGGCCCTACGGCTGTGGGATGCCTTTGTAAATCTGTCTTCCCTCCTGGCCTGTTGGGTGGCCTTTCACGTTTCCAAGGGAGCAGCTCTCAGCTGGTTGTTAAAACCCCGGAGGTGCTGCTGTCTGACCACGGCGGGCTGGGGCTGGCTCCCTCCGACCTCCATTCCTGCAGTATTACACCCACACGCCGCCCTCCATAAGCAAAGGCCGCGCGTCAAGAGCCGATTACAGCCTGCCAGGGATCATTTTCCGAAGGGAGAATCTCAAATCGGGGCTGGTGTTGGTTTTAATGGGCAGTGGGGCGGGTCCCGGGGCCGGTGTGGACCCCTGCCCAACCCACCTTCATCCCTTGCTGTCTTCAAAAGCTGCCTCCCCGGTATTTCCCCGAGACTCCAGCGCTGCCCGGCCTCGCACAAGCACACGGGGAGATCGTACAGGAACCGTTATTGAGTTCCGAATCGAAACGTTAAATTGAGAAGTTTCCAGTTAAAAAAAAAAGGACGACAAAAATCGAAAAAGGCAAATTAAATAACCATTTTAAAGTCTCCAGGTTGGCTGGGAATTGTTTCTTCGTGAGGTCTCTGTTTTACTTTCTCTTCCCACCCCAGCAAAGCCCCTGTCCCCGCTCCCAACCTTCTTGCAAAAAGAGAGAGACCCGGTCTGTTTACACGCCGCGGGGGAAGCCGGGCAGCTTCTGCCGGGGGCTTTTGCTGGGGGGAACGGGGCTTCCTCGCGGCGGCTTCACTGTAAATATCCTGCCTTTGCTTCGTTGACAAAAGCAAAATGGAGAAAAAGAAAAAAAAAAAACAAAAACAAGAAAAAAAAAAGACAAAAAGTTGTATCTGTGAAATATTAAGCTCTATGTGTATATAGATAACACGCGTATTATCTCCGACTCGTTACTACGGCTCTGTAATCACTTGTATATTAAAGTGTTTTACTGTATGGCACATCATTTCACGCTATCTTAGATGTAGAAAAGCTGAGAAAGTAATTCACAATACACTATGTCAACTCCAAACGGGTTTGCTTTTTTCTTTTGGCTCCAGCACGACTCCAGTCGGACGCGGTCCCCTGCTCCTTGTTTGCTCGTTGTCTCCCAAGATAATGGTTTGGAACAGCGGGTTTTCTCAGCCCTTTGTTTTGGATCTGGCTCTTTACAATGTTTCTTTGATAAGTCGCAAAAGAACAAAAAACCCCGAGTTAGTTTGTGATGAGGTTAGGAGGCGCGTTTTAAACGTGAAAGGAATTTGTCACGCAGACCTGCTGCACTGTGATGTGTCGGGTGGCGCTAAATGACCTTCCTGGTCCCAAAGCCAGTGGAGAAGACGGCTCCTTCCTAATTTTTCCTCATTTTCCTGCTGCTCCCAGCTGTTGGGAAGGGGCTGCACAGCAGCAGCACCTCCGCAGCTGCCGGGTTGTCACTTCTGGCTGTGCCGGCAGGTCCCAGCAGAGAGATTTTCCACACGGGGAGCTCGCCTTGGCCAAAACTGGGGATGAATTGTAAATAGTATATTTTAATTTTGTTTTTTTTTTTTCTTTAGCAGAGAGCATGGATGGTTTATTCTGGAATACCAGTGCCTTGATTGAATTAACCTGCTGGGGAAGGGGAGTGAGGCACTGCTGTTCTGGAGTAAGAGTCCACAGAGAAAGAAATGGCTGATGAGGAGCGACTGGTAGAGACGAGGAGCCATAAATGCTTTCAAAATCTCAGCATGTCCAGCCGAAAGAGCTGAAGGTGTTGGGCTGCTGTGGGTGGCTCTTTTCTGTCTGTCTGTCTGTCTGTCTCTTGCACCCACTGCTTCCCTCGGAGTCGCTCACGGCGTTTCACCCGGGGTAAAAAAATAACCCCACTGAAGTCCTGAGCCCTTGCAAAGGGAGGTTTCGACCTGGAAGATCTGTGGGTTTCCTCCAGATGCGTGCCTGCTCCCCTGCCAGGTGCCCAGGGGCACAGACCTGCAGCACCAAACCCTCCTCTGGGCTCCTGCTGACAGCGAGGACCTCGGCCATACACTCTTGTATGCGTCCCGCTGGGCAGCTGCGTTTCCCTTTCTCCTGCCCTCCCTCTGGGCCACAAGAGCTTTGTCCTTCTGGAATCGCAGAGAGGTCGGTCTGGTTTCTTCGAAGGTCTGGATTTTATTGTTTTCCCTCATATTTAAAATAGTGATATTTTTTTAAATTATTATTATATTTTGCCCCAAAGACAAGGTAAGTATGGGAGCGCACGTGTGGTGCGCTGGGCTCCGCAGCCAGCGGTTGCCCCGTGGTACTCGATGCCAGCCCAGGGTGTTCATGCCGTGAGGTGTGTGTAAGTCGTGCTCGGGTCTTCCGGGGTGTTCGCCTTCTGTTGTAGGCGAAAACTGGTTCCAGTGTTGTCCAGCCGGGTTCCTACTGTAGACCGTGGTGATTGTCAACTGCCAAGGGATATTTTTTAATAAACCTGATCAAGGCGTTTCCAGTAAATCCCGTCTTCCCGTTTTCCTTCTCAGTTCTGCGTTGTCTTCTCCCCAGGTAACCTTGTGTTTGAAGTTCCTCCTCTTCCTGTGCTTCGGGCCATGGTCAGGAGCGCGTTGCAACCACCCGTGTTGGGCGTATTGGAAGAGGCGCCCCCGTGTTCCTTCAGTTTGTGTCAGGACTCTGGGTACAAGAAGAACCCAAAGATGCTTCAGGCACATGTTTCACAGCTGTTCCCGAAAAGCCAAGGCTGCGTTTGTCCGTAGGCAGCATCAGGCAACTCAGTATCCGGGGACAACAGGGCTGACCTGGTGGCCATGGCACTTCCTCAGCTTGCAGGTACTGCTGGGGACCCTGCACCACTGGGGAGCACTGGTTTCTGTCTTCTTCCTGTTTCCAGGTTGTCCTGGGAGGTAAGCATGAGCTTACCCTGAGGGGTTAATTCATGTGTTGGTGGGTCCCAAGCTGCTCTCCACCTGGCTGTCCTGCTCTTGGGGTTAGCTATTTCTGAGGAGCCACCATCAACCCACATCCATGAGATGTAGGTCCCACGGGTGGGTGGCTGGAAACAGCCCCCAGTGATTTTTCAACTTTGGGAGGTGAGAACTGGAGGTTTTACCACCTGTTTGGATCTGGCAGGGCCCCAGAGACACCCAGGTGCCCTCCACTCCAGTGCCATGGGAGGTGGGTGAGGAGCAGATCTGCTCCTGACCTGGTTTCCCTGGGATATCCTTAGGGGGTTCCTGGGGATCCCCAAGCTTCTTCCCTGGGTTTCCTGGGGCTGCTCCAGCTCCCTCTGGGTCCCAGCCCGACCTGGACACCATCTCTGCTCAAGGGGTCACCCATCTTGCTCTGCCGTGCCATCGCTGGAGGTTTCACCCAAGGAGCGGCATCGGTGGCATCGTGTGGCGGGGATCTGTCACAGCACCTGGGGGACCTGCCGGGGCTTCACTCAGCCGCAGCCGGCTTTTCTTCTGGCTTCTTCAGCAGTGGTTTCCTTTCAGTAACTACAATTCTTGGTGCTTCACGGTGTCGAGCGGCAGTTCTCATTTCACAGCTTTGCGGAGTTTATGGGAATTTAAGCGCTGGATGCAAATGAACTTCATTAACATGCTTAATTATCTTATAAGCCTCATATCCATCTGTCCTGCATATGCTTTGTACCCGACGCTTTAAGACAAGCCACCGTGTTCAGCTTGGCTCCAGCAAGAGCCTTTGGGGAGAGCCCAGCTCTGCCGGCCCAGGGACCAAGCTTTAACACCAGGGGCTCGTGTTGGGGGAGAAAAGTCATTTTTCAAAAGCTGGGTCCAAGCTGGGAGCCCAGAAACGAGCGGGTGAAACACACGGCAGGTGGACACCGTTCTTAAGGGATCATTTGCTAAAAGCATAAAAAAAAACCCCCACCCCCAAACCAACGTGGAAACTTTTCTGATGCGACAAAAAGGGAGAAATGCTGGCAGGAGGTTCCTGGCAGCAGCTCCCTGATGGGTCAGAGGGAAGGGGAAAGCAAAGCCGGAGCCAGGAGCTTCCCTCTGAGGCGGGGGTCACTATGGAAAAGCTTTGGGTGAGTCCCCAGAAGAGACCTTGATCCCCTGGCGCCGCACGGAAGGGCCTGTCCTGTGCTCGGGTGGGGAAGCTGCTCTGCAGACGCAGCGCCAGGTGCCAGGAGCAGAATCGCAGGGAATGCTTTTGCGCCTGACTTAATTTAATTCATAAAAGATCATGAAAAATAAGCCTTTACTTACAGGTTGTTTTGCAAATCCCAGGCTCGCAGCAGAGCCCCCAGAGGGGTTACGGGCCGTAACGGGGGCTGAGCACCGGGAACGGCTCCGGAAGAGGCGACCAGGCATCGAGGATGCGGAGCTGGAGATGCTGCGGTTGGGTGCTGGGTGCAGGGAGCCTCTTGGCAGGGAAAAAGATGCCAAGAGCAGGACTTGGTACAAACCTTTAGCACTTTTATACGACAGCGTCGTGTTGGAGCTGCCTTCCATCAGTGGTCACTCAGTAAGTGAGGATAACCATGTGCACCCCGTCCTCCTCTCATCCCAGGAAAAGCAGTGATGTTGCCTTGCGTCGAATCGCTGCTTGTCAGGGGTATGTTGGTAACGAAGCTGAAGAAGAACGTGAATTTTGCCAGGCCTGGGAGAGAGCGAGGACCCAGTTTGCAGCGACCCTGAAGCCACACAGCCCTTGGGGATGGGGCGTCCGTCACTGAAGTGGTGAGTCCTTCTGTCCAGGGAGTGCAGCGCATAGCAAAGCGCTGACGGTGGTTCTCCATCCCTTCTTTTGCTCTTTCCAGCTCACATCATGGCAAAGACACCTCGATCCTGCAGGGGCTCAGATAACACCCCGGCCTGGGCACCCTCTGCCTTCCTCCTTCTCTGCATCCAACCACCCTGGGCCAAGGCCAGTGTCACTATCGAGTTACCGGCCACCCCGTCCGTTTCCCTCCAGCGCAGCCAGGCACGAAGACTTCAGAGTGAGGGTACTGAAAACTTCAGCGCTGGAGCTCTCAATCATTGGAAGGATGGGGCTGCAGGGCGAGCAATGCCACAGCGTGACCATGAGCATGAGGACACGTTTGTAGCCAAAGGGACCTCACCGAGGTGGTGGGAGGAGGTGGAAAGGCTGTGCTCGAGCCCTTCCATTCCCATGGGGAGAGGAGTGGGTTTGGCCAGGGGCTGGTGACCGGTGACCCAAGAACAGGCTTTGCTCTGCGGAAGGAGCTCCCTCCAGTGCTGGCATCTGGGGAGGCCCAAATCCTGGCAGTGAGCGATGGGGAGAGAAAGCATCATTTTGGGGTGAGTTGGTGGGTTTTGGGGGCAGGTGCTCTGCGAGTGTTTGAGGGGGAGAGCAGGGATGTGCTTGGTGAGCACAGCCCCTGAGGGCGCCATGGTTTGATGGCATTCTGGGTGATGTACGGACCTTTATTGATAGCACTTGTGATTATAACCCTGTGCCAGCTGGGCTCTTCCCAGAAAAAAAAAGATAAATTTTACTTTTTTTTTTTTTAATCCATAGAAAATAGGAGCAAAAAGTGCCTCCCTTGTGTTGTTCCTGCCCCATGGAGCTGCTGTTGCACCATGTTCATCCCAGCATATGATGCTGATTTGCCCTGTGGGCCCCACAGCTGCACCCATGGGTGTCTGCAAGGTCCATCTGGGCCCGAGAAGCTCTGGTGGGAACACATCCTGCTGGTTTGGCTCCTCGGCTCCCAGGAGCACCCCCAAACTCTTCCTGGTGAAACCCTCCCCTTCTCCAGCAAGAGGGGTCACAGGGAGCTCTCAGAGAGGGGAGCATCCAGGGGAGGAGAGGAGCTGGTGTGATACCAGGGTGCCAGAGATCCCCCCCCAAACTGGTTTTTGGCTCTGGAGGTGCCTGGTTTGCTGGTGCTCCAGTGTAGGGACCCCATGGGGGCTGGCACCGCTGTGACAATGCTGAGCACACCCACAGGGACATTGGGAAAGGGGAGCCAGAGCAGCAAAGGGCTGAGCTTCCAGCTGAGGTCTCACAGTGTGTGTCACACTTTGCTTCCTTGCTCTGGGCATCGTGTGCTGTTGTCCTTCCTCCTGGGTGCATTTTTGGGAGCCCCTGTGTGTCACAAAGCAGCTTCTTGCTTTTATACCGGCTGCAAGAAGGTGTAAATACCTCAGGGACCCTCGTCACTAAAGGTGCTTCCCAAAGATGCCAGGAAAGACGCTGCAAAGCCAAGGGATGGTGGCATGTGGAGACCAAGGTGGCCCTGGGGACAGGGGGACAGGAGTGGGCTGGTGAAGGTGCAGAGCCTGGTATGTCCCGGCCTTTATCTCCCCCTAGTGCCACCCGCTCGGCGCGTTTGCTCCGTCGTTGCGCAGTGCACAGTCTGGCGGTGCCTCACGGGCGACTGTGGGGCTGGGGGAGCCCAGCTCTGGGACAGCAACCTCCTGGACGGGGACGTGCCAGGGACTGGGGACATCCTGGGGGTGCGGGACTCAGAGTCGTGGCCAGGTCAAGATCCCTGTTGGCATCGGGAGCAACAACCTGAGCAACCTAAAAACCGGGTCAAGCACACACCAGACGGGGCCACAGCATCCAAGAGTAATAGCCAGGCGTTCAGTAGCAATTACTAACTGTTGTGAGAAATCTCATTAATCAGTTGCCCCTTTTAAAATTAAAATGAAGGTTAATGCCAAGTTAGAAATATTATCGAAAGTAAACGTTAGGGTCCTACTGCTGCTCAGTGCCGAGATTGTGGGAAATACAGGGAATTTGTATTAAAAATTGTGGACATCTTTCAAGGTATTTTTCCAGGTCTGAGGCCCACTGAAAGCTTTCTTTCATATGGCGATGGGTTTGGTTTCGTTGGCTTCAGCGGAATAGGCTGCCTTCAAGTAGCTGAGAATCCGGTGAAGAAAGGCTGAGGGAACCAGGTCTGAGAAAAGGTGGCTTCGGGGGGACCTTATCAGCACGTTCTGGTATTTAAAGGGTGGCTACAAAGAAGATGGAAACTGCCTTTTTACAAGGACTCACGTGGAAAAGACGAAGGGTAAGGGGTACCGAGTCATTCCTGGGGAGATTCCGATTGGACACAAGAGTTTCATGCTGAGAAACCACTGCCACTGGAATAATCTCCCCAGGGAAGCGGTGGGTTCCCCAACACCGGACACCTTTAAGATCCAGCTTGGGCAGGGTGCTGAGCCATCTTGCCTAGAGCGTGCTTTTGCCAAGGAAGATTGGACCAGATGATCCTTGAGGTGCCTACCGACCTGGGATTCTGTGATTGTGTGATCACACTGGGAGGGCACTGCTGCAGTGGGGATGGGGAGGAGAGGGAGATGATGGAGAGTGAGGTGATGAAGGAGCCTTCATTTGGCCCAAAGGTACCCAAAAGCTGATGTTTCTGAGGCTGAAACAAGACTATGTCATGGTTTCCTGGAGGCTGTCACCTGTCCCCTTACAGGCAGTGTGGGCCTGACATTAATGGTTCATCCCCACAGGAGCTGGAGATCAGCCCTGGGCACTGTGGGACCTTTGGGGACAAGGACTTCATTTGGTGCTGAGCCCATTCTGTCCCTGGGTCATATGTGCACTGAACTATGTCCAGCCTCAGCTGGAGCCACAGGGTCACACAGAGCCCATCAGGGCTCCCTGGGTGGATCTGCCAGTGTGGGTCTGTCCTCTGCCATTAGCCCCCAGCTGTCCATCTCCTGCCGTCTGGAGAGGAGGAAGAGGCTCTTCCTTGGAGAGTGGCCAGACCCTCAGCCCAACATGGTAAGTTGTGTGGCAGGCAAAAAGGGTAAAAATGGATAAAAAGACACATCTGGCACCACAAAACGGCTTTATGTGGCCGCAGGTAGCGGGGCCCTACCCTGTGTTTGTCTCCCCAGGAAGCTTCATGCCCCTGTACCCCTTTGCACCCCATTGCGGGTGACACACTGCGCTCTGCCTCTGACCTAGCAGCACCATGGATTCCAGTGGCTGTCCCCAAGCCAGGGACAGAGCTTGTCCCGATTTAGTGCATTTCTGTTGCCCTTTGGGGTGTTAGACACATTTTAACCCTTCTGCTTGGCTGTGGCTAGGAGCAAGACCTGCGTGTGGGCAGCATGGGCCATGCAGGGCCATAGTGTATAGGGCCATATGGGGCAGAGTGTAGGGTTGTGCTCTGTAGGGCCATACAGGGCAGGATGTGGGGCCTTGGGCTATGGGGCTATCTGGGGCAGGGCTCTGTGGGGCCACACAGGGCAGGATGTGGGGCCTTGGGCTATGGGGCTATCTGGGGCAGGGCTCTGTGGGGCCACACAGGGCAGGATGTGGGGCCTTGGGCTATGGGGCCATCTGGGGCAGGGCTCTGTGGGGCAATACGGGGCAGGGTATGGGGCTGCACAGCATGAGGCTCTGCTGTGCGGGGAGGATGGGGTGTAGAGGCAGCCTCTGGTCTAGTTGGGGGGAACACAGGCAATGCTGGCCCCACACCACCGTGCCCCCTATGCAAGGACCTGTCCAAGCCAAGGGTCACACTGGGGCTGCGCATCTGCCTGGCCAAAAACCACCCACCTGTCCTCTGCAGTGTCTCTCTCACACCCCTGTGCTCCTCCGCTCCCAGTACCCATCCCTGGGCTGTTCCCAGCAGGAATCATCCCACAGAAGGAGTTTGCTGCACTCTTCTGGCTTTAGAAACATTTTGAATCGGAGCATGCAAACCGCATAGAGGGGAAGTCATGCACCCAAAGGGTTAATTGCAATGAAACCCCATTTGGTTTTAGCAGGTCCCCCCCTCCCCACTCCGGGCCAGGAGGATGCTGGCAGCTCTGCTCTGGGTATTTATAGCACCATGAACTTTGAGCATGACCAGCCAGTGGGCAAAACCCTGCTGGAGAGGTGGAGACAGCCCCAGCAGAGCTGGAGGCTGCTGGGGGTCCCAGCCCTGGGGCTGTAGCAAAGCAACTGAGACTGTCCACCATCTCATCCCAGCCCCCACAGCCCCCACTCCACAGCTGGGTGCCCCATGGACCCAGGGGACCCCAGGCTGTGGGACCCACACCCAGTGAACGCACCTGAGTGGACAAGGCCACCAAGCTAAGCCTCCTCCAGCCGTGACATCAGAGCAGTGTCCTCTTGAGCTGGTGTTCCGGGTTTCAGGAGCAGCATGTGCTGTCATCAGGATGCAGGCATCTTCCCTCTTCCGTGACAAGCAGCAGGCAGAAGGTCCCAGCTCCTCACACTGCCCCAGACCAGGTCCCTTCCCACCAACTGACCCGCCAGCCACCATGTCCTGGAGTGAAGCATCATGTTTGGCTGCAGCCAAACATCTGGCTTCCTGACTCTGAAACGGGACAGAAGAGGGGGAAAGTGTGGGTGACAGGGGATGGGGAAGCCTTTGTGTGTGCAAAGCCTTGAAAAAAAAAACCTAAAAACAACAACAACGACAAAAACACCCTGAGGATTTGCTTATCTTTTAACAGGTGGCATCTTTACCTGTGGATTGATGAACCCTATATTCAATGCAGCAGTCCTGGCTGTCGGTTTGTCCATGTCAATATGGTTTGCAACAGACAAGTGAGAAGCTTGAGGAGATGCTGGGCTCGCCGATGGCCACAGCCACTCTACAGCCACGAGGAGCCTTGCGCCGTACGATGCCACTGCCTAGTGCAGCTGGGCCCTGCTCCCCACCAGAAGCCCCGTCTTCAGCCCGAGGTTGTCCTGCTGCTGGGGTCACCCCAAGCCTGCAGCACTGTCCACAGCCATCAGGTGATGTGTCAGTGTCCTGGTCTAGATGGACATCAGTGGTCTAAGCAGATGGCTGATCTTGGTAAAAGCAAGGGGAAAGAGGGAAGAAGTCTCAAAGAGATGTTTGTTAGGGCGTGGGTGGGAAGGTGCTTCCAAAGGGGCATTGATCTGAGACAGGATCAGATCTAGAAAAGCCAAATTGAGCAGCGTTTGCTTACCATCAATGGAGATGGCGTGTGGACTGGGACCCAGCCTGAGGTACCAACCAGCTGGGGAGGAGCATTATGGGTACAAACCAGCCTTCTTTGAAGAGGAGGGCTGCTGAAAGTGAGCAGCATCATTCCTGAGGGTGGGCTGAGGGGCTGGTCTCTCTGCAGGACACCCCATCCTGCAGAACAACTGGGTGCTGTGGTGTAGGGGTCTCTGGAAAGCCCCAGCCCTGCTGATGAGTGTTTCTCCAGCAGCAGCATCACTAGCTTGGACACTGATTGATGCATTATTTTTAGGAATGATTGAGACTGAAGCAGAGAGGAAACCAGCAAGCTCTGGTCTGGCTCCATACCTCCATCTGTGGTGGGCTTCTGCTTTGACTGCTCCACGCCGCAGAAACCCCCTTGACTCAAAATTGATTTAATTCTTTGCGTAGAAGGTCCAGAAGAAGTGGAGATGGGCAGCAAGGACGGTTAAAGAAACGGAGTAGCTTCCACCCAAGAAACAACTAAACAGGCAGGAGAAGACAAGGGAAGGAAGACAGAAGGCAAGAAAAGCTGTTTTCCCCAGGTCAGGCAAACCTGGGTGCATCTTCATGAGGATGACAGGAGATGCATCACTGAGACAAAGATTATCTCCAACCCCTTTTCCCAGGGCTGAGCGTAGACGTGGATACTGGAAACCTACCAAAACTATACAGTGGGGATTTTCCCCCTTCAGAAGCAACTGAAATGTTTTGGCTGAAATTTGGGGTTGGTTGCTTGGTTGGGTTTTTTTTTCCTCCTGTGAGTTTTCACTGCGATTCTGGCCCCAGCAGAGAGTGTTTCATCTACCATAGGTAATGTTTGACAGCGTTGTAAGCAAATGAAAATTGGGTCTTATAAAGGGCAGCGTCTGGAAATCTTCATCACAGAGGACTGGCCTCATTTATAATTACAAATATACACAGTTTTGTACAATTACACATCTTGGCCAGCTCTGAGGGCAATTGCTCGAGTTTTCCTCTTTTTTACCTGAAAGTGCTGGTAATTTCTGTATGGGAAAACTTATTTTATTCCCTCAGGAGAATAAAACAGCATTGCCATTGCCCTCTGAGATTTCTTTAGGTCCTGCCCGCCCCAGGAACATCCATAGACCTCTGTCTCAGCATCTGGGGGTGCAAACACCGAAATGACGGGGAAGGAAAGGGGGGAATGGTTTCAGTCTCACAGATTTCTGCATAAAATAGAAGCTAAAAGCATGTCTGCAAAATAATTGAGCAAGGATACTGTTCATTACATAAGGTTGTCGGGGGGGGATAAAAAAGGCTGATTTACATTTTTATAGGAAATAAAAGTTTTGTGGGTGACATAGCACCTTCCACTGAGAATGTCAGCGTGAGATAAGTGGGTTTCAAATAAAAGAATAAACATTTTCCCACGGGGACTGAATTCATACCAGGGAGCTCACCTGGGGAAGAAAGCATTTTCTAAAGGAAAATGTTTGTCGCCGTAAAAAAATATGGTTTGTTCACACAGTGTGCACTTATTGTCAAGGATGGCAATTCTCACCTTTGCTTGCAAATTCTTGCTGATTCATCTGAGTTTTGGTGGAGCTTTGGGCAGCAGGGAAGCAGGATTTACCCCTATTTTGAGGATGCAGTGTTTTTCAGGGCAGGAATTTCGGGGCAGGAGGTGAGTTTGACGTGCTTTTTGGGAAGGGAGGGATTTTTCAGCGGGCATCAGAGCAGGCTGTAGTTTAGCGATACTTTGATTTCATTCACCACGAGTAGCCCGGTGGGGTTTTTATTCTGGTTTCAGGTTGGTGGCCCTTTGAGATTTGCTATGCCATGCTTCAGATCCACTGCTGTCTGGCATAACAATTCAGGTTGCTCAAAAGCGATGATTAGCATAAATGAACGAGTGGGTGAAATGTTCATTATATTGCCTACTGTCATGTTTGTGTACCAGATTTCGTTACCATCTGTCATTTCTGTTTTCTTGTTGTTGCCAAAAGTTGTCATTCTGAATGGAGGGTGGAGACATATTTTCAAAAGCTAACAGGAGATAATTTTAGGTACTTTAGGGCTCATATGCTCTGTGCTGGGTGTCAGCAGCCCTCATGTGCATCAGCCTCGCGAGTCTTTGATAAATTCTGGGCAGTGGTTTCGTTAAAGGAGTTTTTAAAGTCGTTGGTTGCAGTCACACAAACGCACGAGATTCTCCGCTCTCGTCATTAGAAGAATAGCTGGTCATTTCAATTGCAAAGAAAAGCTTGAAAAGAAAACATATATTTCCCCTAATGTTAAATAAAACAGAGAATATAAAGAAGAGTAGCTGGTCCTTGCAATTGCAAAGAAAAGCTTGAAAAGAAAACATATATTTCCCCTAATGTTAAATAAAACAGAGAATATAAAGAAATGGGTATGTAGTGATATTGGACTGATAAAAATCAAGCTCCTGCCTGGAGATCTGACCGAGGAACACGTCAGCTCCGCTGTAACGGGCTGCAACGTCCCCCTGATCATTTCCAGAGATGTAAATGTCCCGGGGACGAGAAGCTGGACAAATTCAACCTTGAAATAAGCTGCAGCTCTCTCGCAGCGACACTAACTGCATACTGCGACAATTTGCAAAGGGAGCGGTGCACTCACCAGGGCTTGCAGCCTTTAAAGCAAAATTAGCTCATTTTCAACTGCACATTTTTAATTCAGTTTTGGGAGGAATGGCTCAGCTATTGAGCGGGGAGCTGAGTAGGTGAAGCCACGAGGATTTCTTGCCTTGCTCCAGTGCTGTAAGATCACCCAGGCCGAGAGCTCGGTGGCCTGTGCCAGCCGGGGAGGGAGAAGGTTCCAGGGTGCCGGGACCGTCCTCCTTCCTTTGGGCTGAAGCCCCAAGCTTGTGCTGCAAGTGGTTAAACCCTCCCTGACAGAGCTTGGCACCTCGTCGCTTCCCATCTCAGCCCACGCAGCTCCACTCTCCCGAGGGCTGCGGGGTTTTAATCTGACCTGAGTTACAGGGCTCAGCGTTCGGGTGAAATGCAGTGACCTGCGACATCCAAAAATACAGAAAAGATGATCTGATGGTTTCAGTTGGACTTAAACTTCAGGAAAATACAAAGCCAGACAGTCCTGTGATGATTTTTTTGATGGTTTGGGCACTGCCAGCCAAAGATCCAAACTTATAACCCAAGCTATAAAGATATCCCAGTGTTGTGGTGGGAGCTCACGCTGGAGTGCAGAGGGTCCCCGCTTGCTCAAGGAGAGGTGGGGAAGAAGGAGATGGGGCTGCCTTTGCTCTGAAAGAGGCAAAGATAATTTTGAGCCTGTCTGATGGAATGCTGCAGGGAAAGCGGGGCCATGTCATGACAGCAACCAGTTATAGACCAGAGGAGAATGAGACTTCTTTCCAGCAACTCTCCAAAAAGCCCTAGATATTGGCAGGAGGGATTTGAACTCCATGTCCAGAGTTTCAGAGGACCTACCTGCTGCCAAACCACACAAGGATGTTTCCTGGCTTCAGCAGCATGAGAGGCCACCAGGGGAGTAGTCCTCGCAGATCCCTCAAAGAGGCCCAAAAAATGGGTGTCTGGACTCCAGCACGGAGAAGTCTGCACCAGCTGCTGGAGCCTCAAGAAGGTAAATGAAGCATCATGTTGTGAGTAAGTGAAATCCACATCCCCTCTCCAGGTCTCCCTCTTTTCTGAGGGCTCCTAGAAGCTTTTAAGGAACCCTTTGGGGGGTCTGCATCTTTAGTGGTGCCAACACCCCGTAGTGGTGCCAAGCCCCCAGCTGTGGCTGTCCTGACCCCTTCCTTGTGACCACTGGAGGAGATAGGACTGAGCAAAAAGGGGCTTGAGAGCACAATGTGCAACTGGTGTTGGTGCCGTCAACCAAGGCTCAACCCAAGCACCATTACGTGTGTCAGGGGCTCGGTCCAGGCTGGTCACCTCCGTCACTGGAAGTCTCACATCCCTCTTTTTCCTGACGGCTTTGCTCTCCCCACGTGTGGGTTGGGACCACGGGACTGCACTTGCTCCAACAACTGGGCTCCTGCTACTTTTGTGATGGTTTAAGTTATCTTTTGTGATGTTTTGAGTTATAAACTCTTCCTGGCAGAGCCTCATCCCTGCAAAATCCTGTATTTTACAAGGTCTTCGGCTGCCATGGTAGTACGAGTTTGAGATAACAGCTCTGTCCTGTTTTAACACTTCCGTGTTGTAAATTGGATTCCTGGCTTGAATTCTCCCCTGTTTGCTCTCTCCCAGAGGGTAATTTTACAAAGCTCATGAGCAAATTCCACCCAAGCATTTCAGGATGCTACGAGCATCACTGAACACTGCTGTAAAAAGGCTGGGTCTGCTTTTATTTCGCAAGTGTGTTTCAGAGCTCCCGAATTCAAACCAAGCCTGGTAAATTGCCCTAAATGAGCACCAAGTGCCTTCTTGTGTAGGAGAGCCCAGAAGGCAGCTGAGAAGCCTTCAGATAAGCAGGGAGATGTGGGCTTGGAACTCAGGGAGTGGAGCTGAGCTGATGGAGGGGCCAAGCCGATTGTTTCTGGGCTAATTTAATAGAAGTCTGGATAAACTGGGTACGGTGGAATTGGGGAACAGATCCAAGGTGTGGTAGTTTGTCAAGCGCCGCTCCAGGATCATGATGATGGGACCTCAAGGCTGGGCAATTCAAAGATGATCTGGCTCCTGCTAAGCACAAAGCTGGGATAAGCTTTAAGAGGTGATGTGGGGAAAAGCAGGAAAATAGGGAGTTTCTCTTCTTGACACCTAATCTGCTGTTGACTTAAGAAAAGAGAAAAACAAGCGACCTAGGATGATCCAAGACTGAGACTCAGCGTGCTCTGAGCCCATCAACAGCCAACCTGTTGGATTCAGCATTGTAGGAAGTAAGCAGCGTGTCCGGGGTGGACAGCTCAGTTTGAAAAGTTAATTCCACTCTAATTAGAGAGGGTGTTGTGAGACCGCAGAGTCACAGATCAAAGGGCAAGATGCCACCGAGACCTTCCAAGTGTGTCAAGTCCTGCAAGAAGGGGACAGGAGTTAACAGGAGTAAGAAAAACAATCCAGCCTCGTGCTTAAAGGAGTGGAACTGGGGAAGGTTTCTCTCCTGGTCCAGCCAACAAGGTGTTTGGCCTTGAGGAACTTCAGGAGAGGAGAGTATCATGTCCAATCAAGGACACAAAATCCAAACAAATTAAAATGCATCTGGACTAATGTGCGGTGATGTGCACGTACATTAAAAGTGCTTCCTGACCTTTACGGGGATTGTTTTATACCCTGGAGCATGACATTTTATTACTCTTGCCTTCTACATAATTTATCATAGAAAAATATTATTTTGGCCATAAAATTATTCGCCTTCATTTTAAGCCCAGCAATAGTATTTAACTTTCTGATCCTTTTTGAAACTAATTTCCCCAGGCAAATTACACACTGTGCCAAGAGATTCCTTCGGCTTTAAATTTTCCTGCCATTAATGTCACAGAATGGGACGTCACAGCTGAGAGGGTGATAATTTTTTTGATAACCTTGAAGGCAACAGAGTAGAGCACCTCATCTGAGTTGCTCTCACACAGGTTTTCCAGTGAAAATTATCCCAGTTTTTCCTGTGCCGGTTATCACCACCACACCAGTCCGCTTTGCTGCCCTGCTCCAATCCCCTTAACCTCAGCTAGAAGCTGTAAAGACAACAATTATTTCTGTTTTTGCCAGAGCCTGTTATTTAGGTGCTGTGCAAATGCAGGGTGAAAGGCGATTTCTGCAGAAAAAGGTTTTACAGCTGAAGGCCTCGTGCTGTATTTGGGGGAAATTCCGAACTATATCGACACAAAGGGTTTGGGTTTGGCTCCGGCACGCCGGGAGATTGCCAGGTGTGATCCAGGCAGCCAACACAGGTTGATAGGAGGGAAGTGAGATGTGTCTAAGTGAGATACAGACCTTGCCCAAGGAGCTAGAGAAATAGTGGAGCCTTTGAACTGGCTGTTGCCATAAGAAGAAAAAATAAATAAATAATGAATTTGGTTGGAGTCAAACTGACGTGGAAAAGGATGGTAAAATGATATATTCTGGTGACTTTGTCCTTACTTACTCCTTTTATTTTCCCAGTTTTGGAGATGAAAGCTGTTTTTAAAGCTTTGTTCATGCAGCATGGAAATTAAGTGTTTTCTTTATCAATTACTAGATCAGAAGGTTTCAGTGCTTTCCTAATTCCAAAAGCTGAAACCTCGGGGGTTTTCTGAATACTCACTGAACACCTGAACATGCAAGAGGTATCCACTTGCAAAACCCACAGTTTTCCACAAACATGTTATTTGCTAGAAAGATGGGGGAAAGCCATCATCATCCAACTCTACCAGTCCCCTAAAAATGCTGAGAAGACAACCATCATTTGGTCTCATTTCTCCTAGGAAAAGCCATTCCTGACTCCAGACCAGAGGGAGGTGTCTCCTCTGCTTGACATCTATCACTATAATGCTCTCCTGATGTCCAGCCCTGCACCACAGCCTGCTTGGTTTGGCCCAAGGTCTACTAAACCTCAGCTCCTGAACAGGAGGGCCCTCAAGAGACTACCATGTCCACCAGCCCATCCCAAGGCTGGTCCTGCAGGTAGATCTTTTCTGGTAGCTGCTTGGCCAATGTGATGATGGGTACCAGACAACCACAGCATGGCTTGGTGTGGGGCTCTTCAAGCAATGTGGGTCTGGGTCACAGCAATTCCCACTTCAAACCAGACCACACCAAGCTCTGAGCTCCTCTCTCCTATAGAAGTTGCTCTTTTTTGTCCAAAAGAGGGAAAGAACCCCTGTGGTGGAGGAAGAGCAAGGCTGGAGGAACAAAGAGGCGGTTAACGTGTTCACCTTGACAACCCAGCTCAATGGGCTCCCTGCCCTGATGAATATTGAAGAATTTTATACAATTTGGAACTGGTTCAGCAGGACAGTTTTCCAGGGACACAGCCCAGAAAGGCTTCCTGGTCGCTGCCAGGGGCCCTTCCCTCCACGGGAGGAGAGCACAGTCTGCAGCCATGCCCAAAGGCTTGAAGGGTATGAACACCCTTGTTTCTTTTCAGGGTGACCTGTGGGAGGTGCAGGCTGGGGACTGTCCCAGGAAGGGTGATTTTGGGGAGAGCTGCAGGCCAGTGGGATGGATTGATGGCCACCTACAAAGCTGCTGGGCCTTGAGTGTTGCAGAAGTCTTGTGAGCCATAAGCTGGAGGGGTTTGCATGTGTCCAGAATGGTAGTCACAAGGCATTTACACCGCTGGAACTGTCAGCAAACAGAAAATTTAGGTGCCTCAGGGGAAAGGAGAGGACTGAGCAGGTTGGTGATGAGGTGCTCAGGACAGCAGTAGGGCAGGGAAGTCCTGTGGAGGAACCAACAATTTGCCTCCAAAGAACTCAGCTTTGGGACAGCAGTTGGGGTCTGCAGAGACCCCAGCTGCTGTCATGCAGCTTTGGAGCTGGTCCCTGTCCTGAGTGGGCCTGTTGGATGCACGATGGCTCATGACTGTGCCTTAGCAAGGACAGGGTAGCCACCTCTTAGGCTTCACCCTTCTCTGAGAACTCAGGTAAGACTAACTCTTGGAGCCTAACACAGAAGATGAGGGACCTCTCTGCCACCTAAAAACAAAACATTTCACAGAGCTGGCTTTTAACCCTGGTGATGGAGAGAGGCTGACACCACAGAAGAGCCTAGGGTTGTTCTCTGGGTGACTGGGAGTTCAACAGAGCCTCTGTTAAGAAATAAAGGCATGAGGAGTTGAGACCAAAGCAAAAAGGTTATGGGTTTTGGAGAACAAGCCAGGGTTAACCCTTGACAAGGTAGGGAGAATTTTCCAGGAATGAAGCTCCTAGTGATAAGCAAAGGTCTTGCACTAAAGCCATGACTGACACCAAGAATTCCTTTAAAGAAGAGGCCTGAGACAGAGGGACAGGCAAGGCTCAATGGAGCAGGAGCAAGAGCGGAGCCGTACTGGTGTGGCTGCCTCCGCCAGCCGGGACAGTGGCAGAGCAGGGGGAAAATGCAATCAGTGTCCCCACGGCTTTGCAAAGGCTCAGCAGAATTTTGCACACGGGTGACTAATGAGATGATGGTGGCACTACAAGCTCAGGCGGAGTTTTCATGGGAACATCAGATTTTGCCGCAGCAAAAAATAAGGACTGTCAGCCAGATCGCCGGGAGGGCATTTCCAAATGTCGTGTTAGACACTTGTGTGGAAGTCACTGTGTTGCTGTGAGCACTGCTGCTGATTTAAAAAAAAAAAAAAAAAAAAAAAAAAAAAAAAAACAAAAAAAAAAACTGTACGCAGTACAAAAAAGAAAGAAAAAAAAAGCAAAAAAGCAAGCTGTATGCAGTGTAAAACAGCTGAACTATGAGATTTATAGGAATGAATTTACTGCCACAAAAGAAAATATGCAGTCTATCCAAGTAGGTTAATAAATGCTTGGATCACATTTGATCGAAAGGAGCAATGCTTAGTGTGGTAAAAATGTGCCGAGCCCTTCATCTTGTCTCAGCGATGCCCTCATGGGTAGAGCAGAGGGAGGGAAATGGGTGAGGAGGAATCTGAAGACAACTTTCAAGGGATAGGGAATCACCCAGTCCCCCACCTTGGGGCAGAAGTTTAAGGATACTAACATCTCGCTGCTCCAAGATGCTCTGAGCGAACAGAAGAAAGAATGGACAGAGGCACCCACTCTGGTGGGAAGGATGAGGTCTTTCTCCAAGGTGCAGGTTCAGGCCAAGAGATGGATTCTTGGTGAATTTAGACTGGAGGGTGAGCGGTGCTCGCTGCTGGAGCTCAGAGCTCAGTTAACTTGGACTGCCATTCAGTTGGGATTAAGCTAATACCAAGCTGTGACCTGCAGCACCTGAAGAGTTTGCAAATGCTCCCTCCTACGGACTGTGTGATGGGGAAGGCCAAAGCCTTCACAGAGGAACAAGGCAGAGAGAGAGTGGGGGAGCTGGAAGACACTGAAATCTTCCCATCTCACGTGGCCAGAGTGCACCTATGAGCATTCTGCGTTTCCACATGCTTGGGGAAGGGATCTTTCACTGTAATCTGCAAGGGAAAAGAAACTGTTTCATGTCTTTATTTTAGCCCGTGTTGGCTGAAGCCACCCATAAACCACTAATTGCAACTGCTGAAAGGGAGCTGGCGGACACGAAACTGGCCCAGATTACACAGATTATTGTTTCATGGATAGAAATATGATTTTCAAACTAAATGCAAGGCTAGGTGAGAGCTGGTGTCAGCCGGACAAAACTGCAGTGCCGCAGAGCCCAAAGGCAGACATTTTTCATACCAGTTTCACTCAAAAAATAAAGTAAATGGACTGTTGTCCCTCAGACAAAGTGAAAACTGTGATTTGCAGAGCAACAACTCAGCATGAGAGTGTCCGGACAGATTTACAAAGATTTTTCTTACTACTTTGTCAGGCATGGCAAAATTACAGGCCAACTCCAGCAAAAGGGCTGCACGTTTGGGACATAAGAAAAAAAAGACCACTTGGAGTGACAGATTTGATTATGTTGATGACAGAAGACTGTGTTTTTCCTGAACTGTTATTCTCACTTGTGTGAGATATCCTTACTTGTTACATGGATGGTTCCTCTACATCAGAGTTATGCCAGCAGAAAGGATGGTCTCAACAGATGATGGGTGAGATTTTCAGCAGTTCACAGTAACGTTGGTGGTTGCATCCAGTCCTCACTAGACTATTCAAGAAGTAGGCAGAAAATGGCTTTAAAATAATGAATACCTACTGAAAAGGAAAAGAGAATCAAGTCTGGCCAGTGCTTAGCAGCAGTAAGTGACAGGATGGCACCTACAGAACATGGCTAGCCACCTGCAGATACTTCGTTTTGCATAAAAGGAAGCAAGGAGACCACTTGGGATGTTAGTTAGGCTCCGTAGCCCAAGGAGCTAAGGGTTTGCAGAAGTGCACAGACATATAGCTCAACACAAAACAGCACTATGATTGCGGTCCCAGGGGTTACCACCACTTCCTGAACACAACAAGCACTCACACATACAATGAAAATCAGAAGCCAGAAACAACAGTTATTTCACATAAAGTTGCTCCACAATCCCATGAGTGCAGGGTGTGTGTAACCAGAGAGACACCCTTGGAGGAAGAACAGGGCTGCCAGGAGGAGAGGAGGTAATGGGTGCTGAGCTCGTCTCTTTGCCCAGGACAGTTTTGCTTGGTAGCATGCAGGGACAGTAAGGCACCAGATGCTGGGATATAACCTTACCAGGAAAAAACAGACTCTTATTCTCATGGAGAATGGCTCTGATGATGCCACAGTGACTACAAGTCACAGGGCAGAGCTCCTCAGAAGTTATTCAAACATCGTTAATTGTTTGGCTGGAAGGTTTTGAGGTCACAAGCTACAGAAATGATACTTCCATGTTTTGGCCGGGGGAGGAAGGTAGGATCTCGGGAACTGTATCTTTAAGCAGCTTAGTTCTGGAGACAGGAAGTCTGGAAATGGGCTGCAGCAGTGCAGATTTTATTATGCAATTTCTCTTGGAACTTGTCCCTGAATAAAGGAGTTATCCATTAAGCACCTGCCTCACCGTGCCTCCTGAGCACCACAGATGAAGTCCTCCGTAATCCACGCGAGGGCTAAACCATCAGCTGAGGTCCAGGCTGGGAATCCTGGGTGCAAGTTTGCAGTAGCAGAGCTCATTTGCTTGTTTGATAGTCTCTTTCATAGAGTTTCCTTCTCACAAAATTATTCTACTTTGTTTGAGCTTTTTCTGTGTTTGGCATTGCCAGTGGGTGAGGCCACCTGACTCTTGCAATACCGATACCAAAAGGCTGTGGTATCCCAAGCACTGCAGTACTAGTAACCCTTTTGGGTATTTAATCACAGTCAAGGTCTTCCTCTTCCTCCTGCCATTAACCCAATGCCGTTCTAATCCCATGGCAGGGGGCATCTGGGGACATTCTAAGGGGACATCATGCCGTGGAGAAGTCAATAGGATCCAGGACGCAGCAGCAACAGAATACTCCTTTGCCCCTGCTGCCTGGGATATAAGATTCCCTCCCTCCAAAGCATCTCCTTCCTCTCCCACTCTTTCCCCAGGACTCCCAGCCCTCCTCTGATTCCACCAACGTGGCAAGTCTGGCACTTGCTGTAAAAATAAAGGAGCTCTCCCAGCTAATAGGAGAGGAATCATGGCCTCCACAAGTCCTCCCAATTTGCTCCCCGTTCCCAACATTATATACATAGCCTTCCCCTGGCAGGCATGCTGGCACAGCAGCTCCTGTCAGGGAGCCTGACAGGGCCTCTCACTCCATGGCTCTATGGTCAGAGCTGCGGTATTGGCGTTAACATCAGCGTATTGCACAGCGCCAGACGCCATGGACATCTTCCTGGAGCTAGGCAGTAGCTGTGCGACTGTCCTGGCTCTCTCCCCTGTGGTCCACGTCCCTCCTGATTTCATGCCAGAGCTGCAGAGCTGTTGCAGCAGCAGAGAAGGGAATTATGAGGGGAGCAAAAGCCTATGGGGGTCTCCTGGAATCAGCTGCTCCAGTAAATCCTTCATTTCCCACACCGTAAGTGACATAATGGACAAGACAAGCACAAAAAGTTACCCAAGCTGCAGTTGAAAATGCACTGACCAAACTTGTTAAAAAGTTGAAGCAGCAGATAGAGCGCCACTGTCCTCAGTTGTGCCCAACAGACAATTAGACCTGGTTTCGGGCCCTACCTTTCAACAGCAAAACACTTTCCCTCAACCTAAACTGGGGCAAAAGCCTTGTATTACAGTAAAACGTTGCTGGGCAAAAGCTGTTGCTCTCGTGTCTGGAGCTGCTGTGAGACATAGAATCTCGTCCCACACTGAGGTGTCCTAAAACGGACAGGAACTTGCTGGTTTTGAAGGAAATTAAGGCAGGCATAACCAGAGAGCACTTACTTGTGTAGCTACTGAGCAATATAGTCACAGAAGCAGAGGCCTGTAAGAGACCTCCAGTGTGATTACAGTCAGACCTCAGCAACGACAGGCACCATGTAAATAGATACAGAATTTGCAAGTAAATGTAATGAAATGCATGTAAATGTAGAAGTAAATGTAATGAATTCGAGTTTTGCAGTAAACAAAAGCCAGACTCACTCTCTGCAAAAGAAGGCATCATTATAGATTTCCTCTCACCAATAAAATGTTGCTGCTTAATCCATGGCGGCTTATGGACTTCAGCACAACCTCAGGATGGTCTTGGTGTCTTTCTCCAGCCTGTCCTCCACTGCCAACTGCTCTTAAGGGACATACTGACATGTAGGCGATGAAAACAGCCCCAAGCAACCAGCGTGGGTACAAGAAGCCGCACTGGCATGGCACGTCACCCGGGCCTTATACGACCTGCTTCTCAGGTTGGGAACCAGTATGGAAATGCAAGGAAGCAGATGAGCTCCAGTCTGTTTCAGGCCGGGGAAGTCTGTCTAGACAGAGTGGAAGGTGTTTGTAAAGCAAGGCTGGGTTCAGCCCTGGTCTGCTCTGATCACCTCAGGTTGGAGATCTGCCTTCACGTGAGGGCTGAGGAGCAAGAGAAAAGCTGAGGAGAAAGCTGAGGCTGTGGGTGTGCAGAAAGCAAGGGGGAGAGAAGCCCCTCAGCCAGGCCGCAGCACAGGCAAGGCCACTGCATAGGTTTCAGGAGCAAGACCCAAGGAGGAGAAGGGCAGGCGAGGGGGGGACACAAGCACCTCATGGCTTCAGCATCACCCGAAGGACACATGTCAGCCCCTGAGCTCAGCGCTCTCAGGAGAGGGAGGGCACGGGGCATCATGGCCTCTCCAGATCATGTCAAGGGCGTTGGGTGCTGCTGCACCTCCGCTCTGAGGCCCTGGGGGGAACTTGGGGCATTGAGGGGGGACGCTGAGAGGGGACATCTGTGGTGGAACCAAGAAGGGAGACCGGAGAGTGACTGTGGGGGGACTGAGGGGAGATTGAGCAGGAACATCTATAACAGGACTGAGGGGAAGATAATGTGACGGGCTACTGTGAGGGGGCTGAGGGGAGACTGAGAGGGGACGTGATGGGGATGTTAAGAAGGGGACATCTGTGGGGTACTGAGGCACTACAGGGGGTGACTGTGAAGGGACTGAGAGGGGAGGCTGTGAGGAGGATGCTGAGAGGGAACAGAGAGGAGACGTCTGTGGTGGGACTATGAAGGGAAACTGGGGGGTAGCTGTGAGAGGACTGAGAGGGCACACAGTGAGGGGAGCTTGAGAGGAAGCATGTGGCGGGACTGAGAGGTGAAACTGGGGGACTGAGGAGGGGATAATACGGGGAGCGACTGTGAGGGGGCTGAGGGGAGGCTGAGAGAGGACATGGAAAGGGGGAAGTTGAGAGGGGACACAGGCATCAGAACTGAGAGGGGAGACTGTGAAGGCATCTCTGAGGTGATTGAGGGGAGACAGAGAGGACACGATGAAGGGGCAAGCTGTGGGGGTGCTGAGGGGGGAACCCCGACCGAAGCAAGTAGGGGAGACCGAAGTGAGTGACGGGGAGGCAACCGACGGGGGCGCTGAGGGGGGACACCGCGAGTGGGCCACTGTGAGGGCGCCGCGGGCGCCCGTGACGGGTGGTGACGGTGAGGGGAACTCCCCCGCCGGACCCTCCACGGAGCAACTGAGGACGCTCTCGCCCCTTTCCGGCGCCGCTCGCGCCTTTCCGGCGTCGGCGGGAGGGAGGGGGAGGAGGAGGGAGAGAGGGGCGGGGCGGGTCGCGTGCGCTGTGACGCCAGACGCAG
>VXBJ01007573.1:181363-242984 GCA_013400055.1 Nycticryphes semicollaris
ACCGCCCGCCCTGCTTCGGTTCTCGGCGGGGGGGGGAACCGGCCTGGCGAGGTGCCGGGAAAAGAAGGGGAGGGAAGGGGGTCAGGAAGGGAGAGAAGAATCCCTCACGGAGCGTTTGGGCCTTCTCCAGTCGAAGTTACCGGGCGGGACCCGTACGCCAAGTACCGTCCCGGCTATAAATAGCGGTTGGGAGAAAGAGAGAGAGAGAGGCGGTTGAGGCCTTATTTTTTATTCTTTTTTTTTTTAGTTGAATTTCCTTTTTCTCTATCATCGAGCGCTGCTTTAGGGGTTGGAGGGGTTCTGCCTCGGTGTTTGGGGGGTGCCCAGGTGAGCGGGGTGAGGGCAGGGAAGGAGGAAAAGCCTCCTCCAGCAGAAACACCGACCGCCCTGCTTCTGCCTCTACTCCTTAAAACCCATCTATTTCCCGCAACTAACAGCCCTATGCAGGGGCAGCCCCTTTCCCGAGACGCTACGGAATAAAAACTCCCTAATAGCATATAAATATTTGTCCTTTTTTTTTTTTCTTTTAAATTTTATTAATCCTCCCACCTGTGACTCTGGCGTAAGGCGCTCGACTCGACCTGTTGGGGAGCGGTTTTTTCCTCGGAAAACGAATAATTTGCAGATAATACTTGAAGTTGTGGGGCTGCTTGCGTGGTGAAATGCCCGGCAGGCTGGCAGTCGCTTCGACTCCCGTAGTGTCTTCGCCCTGCCTTTTCTTTTTTAGGATTTTTTTTCAACCCTAACGGGTACGTAGGTAACAAAACACAACAAAAATTCTCACTTCCAGCAAGTGTGTGGCTGTTGTGAATACGCACGTGTGTGCATAAGAGCATGTGTGCCCGTACTGACATCTTCCAGTGTTCCAACAGTTTTAATCACTGAAGCAGTGGTTTTATAGGGACAAGAAGTGTGTTGGACTTGGCATTTCTGTTTTCGAAGATTAATGAATCTTGTTGAAGGGACAGTGATAAGTTAATCATGCTATGCCTGCCGTGTTTGTATAGACTGAAAAAATTAGGACTATAATTGAGCTGATAAATTCTGTGAGTCTTTTCAGTTTGCCAAATCTGCATTTGGCAATAGCCCACAGATACTTCAGTCCTTTTGGTGGTGTTTTTTGGGGTTTTTTTAAGGAATCTTTTTCTGCTCAACCTCCAACTAAGTGAGACACGCCAAAAAGAAACCGTATTGCGAGTAAGAATTGGCAGAGAATATCTAGGTGAGGTCTTGTGATTGAACTACGCTAATCCCTTGCATGGAAGCGGCGGAATATCACACGGAAGGCTGAGATGCAAGTTAGTTGCCCTGAAATGCACCGCAGTTACTCAGGGAAAGCCCAGTTTCTCTCTTATTCTCTAGCTAGACGTTTTAGACTCTCCTGGTAGCCAGTGAGAGATGTTTGAAGCAGTGTCTTTTTTTTTTTCTTGTCTTTTTTTTTTTTTCTTTTTTTCTTTTTTTGAAGTTCCCTTGGTCTGTTCTGGAATGCTTCAGACATAATTACGTCCTGTTCAGCAAGTTCTAATGCGTCTCGGTGAGCCCTGTGCTGTGCGAGATACGTAAACTCCGCCATCTGCATAAAGTTTTGCACGGTGGAGTGGGGAGGGGGGGGCCTTTGGTTGCCGGGGACGGCGAAACCACGGGTTGTTTTTTGAAATGAGTAGGAGTGTGTCTGTAGCATTCTGTCAGCATCCCCCCACCCCGTGTTTTTCAGGCAAAAATACCCCTCCGCTTGAGAGTGTGGGTAACGTTTGTGCACTCAAAAGTGCTTTTTTTCCCCCCTCCCCAAAAAAATAACCTCTTTAGGTTTGTTGCCAGCAACTCGTGCAGCTTGCTGAAAGATTGCTGAGCCTTTCTGCGTGTTGTAGCAGGCGACACAAATAGTTTGAGTCGCGATTGCCATCACGTACCTGCTCCTGAGCGTAAACAAGGCTGCTGCTCCCTTGCACCCGGGCTCAAGTGAAAAAGTTACCTTGCGACCTGGAAAGCGGCCTTTGTGGCCGGTGGGTAGAGGGGCTTGAGGCCCTGAGCGAGCAGCCCGGTTGTGTGTCTTGGAGAAGCGAAGTGTAATTGCAGCCGTAAACCCCGGGGGCTGTTGGATGCTGCAGCTTGCCCTGAGCGCGGGACGTGCTGGAGAAGACGCGCTGCGTTAGGCCGGGCTGTGCCGTTCTGCCGCCGCACGCTCGGGCCCCGGAGCCTGTGAACGCTCCCAAGTGAGCGTAGCCCTGTGAGGGCCCGCTGGCGGGGCGGAACGTTGGGCAGAAAGCAGCCTCCTCGTCCTTGTTTGTACTTCACTTTTTATGTGGTGATGTGAAGCAACTCCTTTTGTCAGGGTAAATCTTAGCTGCCTTTAATCTTTCTGATAAAAATAGCTCCTCGGCTTACCGGAGCAAAGTTTGCGCGATTGAAATTGGTTTAACTTAACGTCCTGAAAATAGGACCTTTTCTGGTAAACGTAAAGTGACTAAATCAAATGTCTGGTCTGGGAGAAGGCAGTAGAGATGAAAGGATAGCAGAAGCCTGCGCTGTGAGCGTGGTGAAGTTTCAGGAGAGTCCCGTTTTGCAGTTGCCCCCTTGCTCTTTGTATCAAAAAGGAAGCTTAAGACTTGTGGCTGTTAACGTAGCTTGCCATTGCTGTGGGGTATTGAGCGAGCTGACTCCGGAGGTAAAATATGCTTGGGAAAGATTTATTTTTTCTTTTTCCCCTTGTCTAGCCAGGTAGGAGTAGTGCTTTTGTCTAATTACCAATTTATTAGACACATGGTGGTTTTCATACCTAAGTGTGTCTCCTCTGTAACTGTTAGGAGGCATTCTCAGCTAGTGTGCTGCAAAATCAACGTGGGACTTGGACAAAACAGTAGGATTAGAGTAACTTTGGTTAAGGCAGCGCACTGTTTCAGTGTTGAGTGTCGTGATTACTTTGTACGTTGCTGGCATCGGTCCCTTGGCAGAATATACAGTGAACTGGCAGCGTTCCTGAGTTGGCCTTGGTCTGAAGATGGTGAAAAATGTGCTCCAGCGGAGCAGCAGCAAAGCTGGCGTTTGTTCTTCGGATGTCCCTTCGCTGTGGTCCTGCAGGTGGCTCGGTGCTGGTCTGGGTTGCGTTGCAGGTAATGCCTCCGTCTGCATTTGTTCTGTACCCTGCAGCCTTCCGCTCCTTCCAGAAACGACAAATCATCACTTGAGCCAAAGCAGAGGGTGTCCTTACCTGCGTTAGGAGTTAACGAATCCCTAAAGTGGGGGGAGTTGGAAAGGAGGAGAGACAATCCTGTCAGACCTGGATTTTTCACCTCGTACTTTCTCTTGTGTATGACTTGGTTTGGTTCGTGTTGTGGTTGGTTTCCCCTCCCCTCCATAACTTCAGATAAACAGATTGCGCCGTATGGCTGCTGCAACTCTTCCTTAGCATTGCAGTGCCTGTGTTTTAAAACTGGGGAAAGACTGGCCTCGTCGCATGTTCCTTTGTACGTGCTGAGATAAGGGGATCTCTGGCGAGCTCCCAGCGAGCTACAGAACTTCGCAGAACGGAGTTTGTGTCGATAACGCGGCCTGATTTGATCTTGCTCTCCTGCCAAAAAAGCAGATAGATGTATTTCAGTGGATTTGGGTTTGGGTTTTCAAAGAGGCGGGCTACCTTTAAAACAAAGCAGCTTAAGCGAGGGTTTCTAAGCTTGTGTGCACATACTTAGCCGAGACTTCACATGGACTGACGTCTCGGTGACCTAACACCAGATTTTGTTTGTGCACGTGAAAGCATTAGTGTGCACGTCTCAGAAGGGTTCGTTCCTGCGCAGCTGAAAAGCTTCATGGAAGCCTGTTTAATCAGTCTGCTCTTGTTTTATACGATGTGTGCAAAACTTTTGTGTTACTTGTACGCTGGGACGTTAAGAATTGCTTTTTATACACGTGCTTTCCCCATTTCCCCCCTGGAATAAGGAAGAGGGCAATGCCATTAAGTGAACAGACGTGGATTTATAAGGAAAAAAAAAAAAACTTGAGGGGAAGAAATGCTTCATGTGGGAAGATGTAGATGAAGGAGTGAGAGTGTAGTTGTAATTGTTTCACGCGAATGCCCTGTGTTTGGTGGTACTTGCAGCGTAACCAGTCAGGATGGGGAAAAAATGCAGTTCGATATTTCATGGCTATATTGTTTCTTAAGACTTGCCAGATACATGGAACGATGAGGGTGGTGGATGGGAGACAATGATGCCAAGCAAAAGTGTTTGCTGTGAGCCCTGTTAAGTTTGATACAAGCTGGATATTATTTATTTATTTATATTATTATTTTTTTTTTTGCACCTTAAGTGACTGACCTGCATAACTTTGTGCCTGCAGCTGGAATCTGGGACAGGAGATGTGTAAGATTAGAAATTGGCTTGTTTATTGAGAGTCTAGCGCAGGTCGTTCTTACCAATACGTGAAGCCTTGCTGATAGCAGGTTATTGTATACTTTCTCATTGTTTGTGGGTTTGGTTTTTTTTAAAAGATTTCTCCAAGGAGTTTGACACTTTACGTCTGTGTGAGATGAAAAGTTGAGGAGCCGATCTGCCAGCCTGATTTTTATATGTCAGTCCACAGACCTACAGTTGTGTCCCTTCCTTTTTAGAAATTCATACTTTGAGTGATAATTTCATCGCTACTTGGGAGTTTATTAAATTGAGTCCCCCATCATCATGACCTAAAATTAACGTGGTAAATGCTGTCCTGTGCAGTGGCATCGAAGCCCAGCCCAGCAGCAGGCAGGAATAAAGGCTGTGCTTGGTGTTGGGGGGGGGAATGTCAGTCTTTGTCGTGCCCCAGAGATCTCTTGATAGCTTGTGAAATGATTCCTGGTTTTCTGCTGCAGATTATTCACTTTCTATTGTGGTTGAACGTTCCTTGGAGTCGTAAATCCAGTGCCATTACTTATTTCTACAGCAACATGCTGTGTTTCGCTGTTGCATCTGCAGCTTCACATTAGAAAAATCCACCTATTCTTTGCGTTTATTTTTATTAGAGACTTTGCTGTCCATTGTTACCTGCTAATAGAGAGGAATGTGAATAAAAAGGTCAGTCTATTAGCAAAATACTGCAGGTTCATGTGAGATCAGGGTGGAGGGGGTAGTTGGAAAAACAGGACTCGAAAAATCCTGGGGTTTGTTCTTATACAACAAAAAAGCATGTGGGATAGCTTAGAAATCTGACACTTCCACCCTAATTTGGTTTACACTTTCAAGAATTTTTGCTTTGTAAATCTTCCTTTTAACATATGTTATGTTTTCCATCTGTCTTCTCAGATGTCTAAGATACAGAGAGAACCTAAATCTTCTATTTGGAACACTCTTTAATAGAGATGTCTCAACAAATACTATCAAGTATTGTGTGGAACCATAGTGTGAATAAAAAGCAAAGTGAAACTTCTATTATCACTGGTAACTCATAATCATAACTCAGAATCTAAATCTCTTATTGTACACTCTTCAAAAGCTTCATTTCATCTTGGTTTTCCTCTTTTCTTACTGTCACCATTGAGATACAAGGTTCTTCTTCGGAACATTGGATAAATACAGTATCTTCGATTTGCAGTAACTTTGTGTGCCTGTGTGTTTTTATTTATACATGTGTAAGTCTGTAAAATAATCTACTTCTCCGAAGATCATCTTTAATGCTGTGGGAACTTCCTCAGGAAGACAACGTTGTCAAAATGAGTTGTTCTTTCTAGGGGACGAGCCTCCCAGTTTCAAAAATAGACATTATTTCATTGCTGCTGTTGGACGTCTCTGAGGCAAACATTGGAGCCGACCACTTTCTGTTGCACAGTGAGAAGGGAAATGGAATATTAGATTCCAACCCCTGTCTGTGTGTGTCACCACTGAAGAACACGAGCTTCTCTCTCGTTCTGCCCAATTTTACTGCGGCCGGTACGTTGATAGCTGTTTCAGTGGGTGGTATTGATGACATTGCTTCTGTGTCATCCTCTGTGTGCTTTCATCTAATGCAGTGAAGAAAGGTGGAAATTACTATGAGACTTGCATTCAGTAAGTACCGAATGTGAATCTGGGTTGTAGTACCTGTGAAGTTTTTCCTAGGGTTCATAAACTCCTTTAAGGAAAGTATTAATGAGAATGATTCAGAACAGCCTCATCTCACTGAAATAAATGCTTTAAAGTAAAATAGATTTGCGAGGGCATTGTTTTTCCTGCATTCAGTTACGGTTGGAAGCTTTTTTTAGAGTGAAATTTATAAAAACCATTAGTTTCACGAATGTGTTTGCTGTTACTTCCTTATGCACGTTTGGTTTATTTTGTGTTGTGTGCTCTTGCCCAGCTGAATTTGAGATGCCGAGGAAACAACCCTTCACTTATAATTTGGCATCAGAAATAGGGAGGGAAAAGTGGCATTAAAACCAAGAGACCAGAAACAGCCTCTTTGCAGCTATTATACACCATGAAGGAGACAGAAAACTTGCCTGTTTCCTAGTAATCTTGTGTAACACTTCTTGTTTGTTTCCTAATATTACTTCGAGTGTATATTAATCATTGCTATTTTAGTCCTCACAGAACGGGGCTGTTCTGTGCTTCTGTTACAGAAGGTGCATAAAGGTGGGAACTTGCAGGGAAGGACTCGTGGAGCTGAAGGGGGGGTGTTTGAAGCAGCCTGAGATAGAAGGCAGCGCTGAGCGTGGACTTCTCCCCAGCGATGCCGTCACTCCTTGTGGGGAGGATGGAGGACTGAACAATTGAAGACCTGAAACACCTTGGGTAGACCCGTGTATTTCATAAGAAGTCTCTGGCCAGAGGATGTCAGGGTTTGTCAAGGTAACTCTTGTCTTTCTGCCCGACTGGAAGAGAGGGATCTGGCTGTTGTGTGAGCTAACTGAAGGCATTCGCGTGCAAACGCTCCGTTTCTGGACCAGCTGTGCATTTTGTGCTGCCTTAAGTAAATGCCCACTACTAATTGCTGGATTCTCAGATGATTCCACTTTAAAGACTCATCCCAAACTTAAATGTTTGGTTACCTGTTTAAATAGGGCAACAGAAAAGATGTGTGTGCTTGTGCTAGGATAAGAAAGGGACCTTGCTTCTGTTAACGCGTTCCAAGAATCCTAAAATATTTAATCTCCATCAGGGTAGTCTTGTGACCAAGAACCTGGTGTTACCAGTGTGGTGGTCTCCCAGTCTGTAGGCAAATCGTTTGCCTCCTCTTCCTTCTGTCCAGATCTCTGCTCTAACTGCAAAGTAACTTACTGAGGCCTTTTGCTCTGTAAGTGTGTGTAGCCTGGTTGCCACGTGCGATGGGACAATAGTCATATCTGTGGTGTTGAAGCTACTGGGTAGGATTGAAAGTTTCCTGCAAAACCAGGCACAGCATTAGTGTCAAAGTAGTGAAGACACCTTTGGAAACAGTTAAGAGGAAGAATGGTTGTGGAGAGGTTCTGTAGGACCAGAGGGAAGCAAAGCCGATCCATCATTTGCCATCTGATGCTTCCCAGGATGGACTAGAATGAGTGCTCTTGTTGGGCTGCTGCATGTTTTGGGGGTTATTTTGTGGGGGTTTTTCCCCACATCTTGGAAGAGAGGAGAGACTAACCTATGACCTGAAATTTTTCATATTTATTCATGTATATTGACTTTGGTACCAGGTGGATCTAGTGTTGCTTTATCTACTTCTTTGTTTTTAATAGTGCAACATTCAAGTATTCTGTGATGATTATTTTAATTATTTTTTTAAATGGAAAGGTAGTAGAAGTAGACCTGAAAGCAGTGCTTCTTTGTAAAAGAAGTGAGTATTTGAAGTTACTTTAAATTTTTCTGGACCTTCAACACAGGTTGTATTTTTAAGAGCACAGCAAAAGAGAGATGGCAGAGGCAGTTTGGATAAGTGCAGTAGAGAGAAACATGAAGTTATGACACCGTGAGACGCAACGTGCAGGTGGAAAGGGAGACTGGGAGCTCCACTTGAAGTAATCAAAGAAGGATCTCAGTTTGTACCGTTCTCTTTTTCAGGGAGGTGAGGAAGAAACTGGGGGGAGAACAGTTGGTCTTTCCTGTATTGATTAGTTGTATACCATTAGTTGTGGTGTGTGCTTGTGTGTACCTATATATGCATATTAGTTGTGGTGTAGATAAGTTCATTTTCCTCATCCTGACAGGTACAGCTGGCGTTAGGGAATTCCTAAAACTGAATCAATAATACTGGTAGTATCGCAGTAGAGGTTAGAAAAGAACCGATTTTTTTTCGTTAGCTTCTTGACCTGTTTGCTCTGTATAAAGAGCTTTTCAGTAAGAGACTGTTTTTTATTTTAAAAGTCACTTGGTTGCTGAAGCCTCACAGAAATGGATTGGGGGAGATCTTAGGAGCTGGAAGGTATTTTAACTTTTGATTAACTAGATTCTAACCTGATAGTGTCTCTTTTGGTTATTGGGATGCACAAAATGGATCTAATGTAATTCATTTTAGGAACTCTTGCCGCTTAGTTGCATGTCTGTACCCTGAATGATATTCATCTTGTGGAGAATCATGCTTTGCCAGAAAAAAAAGTTGCAAAGGAAGTGTGCTAAAACGAATGCCTCCCTCTCAATCTCCCTGAAAATCCCAGCCACAGGAGAGCAAGAGAAGGCAAGTGTTTCACTGATTTCCAAGAAAGGCTGAAAGGAAAATACAGGCAACTACAGAGGGGTCAGCCTGCCTTCCGTCGCTGGAGTGAGTTTAATGCAGGGTTTACCAAGAGGGTCTGGGGGCTGGAGCACTTCCCTTTCAGAAGGGGCTGAGGAGCTGGGTGATGTCAGGTGACATCCTGGTGATGTCCCTTCCATCCTTAGTGACTGCGAGTCTGTAAGACAGAGAGAGAGAACACTGTGATAATTATTGTAATGAGTTTCCTGGAGGCAGGTGCCTGGAATGCCTAAAGATAAGGCTTGTTCCTATGTATTGATATATTTCATTTTTGACCAGGAATGAGCAAACCAAACTGCGTTGTTTTTTTTTTCCCATCCCAAATGCAAGCAGTTCACAGGAGCAGGCAGAAAGATATTTAGGTAAATATTCAAATCTGTTATTTACACAAGCGGGAACTTGTTGGGGCTTTTTGCTATTGGTTGTCTCATTTCCCCCACCACTCCCTTCCTCCACCCAGCCTTTAGGGTCTCCTTGGCCCAGCCAGGTCCCTCAGCACTGCCTTTCTCACACTGGTTGTTAAACATCACGTTCTCAAAAAGTGACCCTGCTCTTCTGAAAGCCGAGGTCAGATGCACATCAGTTTGCAGTCATTCTGCGTGTCTCGTTAGGTTAAGATGCTAATGTAAAGTTTCTTTACTGAAAATCTTACAATTTTTCTTCATTTTCTATGCATGTGTTGTTTAATTGCTGTAAGTGCGTTAATTGCCGTGTACGAAAGAATAAACTATAGAATCCTCAAACCTCGAAAGGAGGTTGGAAGGGATGCGGTAATTGCTGACTGCACCAAACAGTCTGGCTATTGAGTTGGGTTACCTGACATTGGATTTTTAGGGAATGGCTGGAGCTTGGAACTGTTGAGGCTTTGTCTGCTGGGGTCTGGCATGATTGAAAGAAGCCTTACAAAACAAAATTGGGCTCGCTGAAATGTAACAGCTACGTTGGCATGAAAGGAAGGCCCAGTGAAAATGCTGCTTGTGTCTTGGGGACTGCGGTGGGACTTGAGTGTCTGCTCCGTGGATGGGCAGCGAAAGTTCGGGACAGGAAAACTCCCAGTCACGTTTCAAGTGGAGATTACGCTGTTAAAAAAAAATAATAATAAAAAACCCAACCAAACAAACAAAAAAACCCAGAAATAAAGCAAAACTGAATTTGATTGTTTTCCTCCAGCTCGCTGTACGATACGTTGGAGGTATTAAATCGCTTGAAGAAGTACCTTAGGATGTCTGTCACCTCTCCAGACCAAGCTGAAGGGAAAAAAAATAAACCAGTGACATTGAAACAAGTTAATTGATTGACTGGGTGTATTAAGAGAGAGTCTCCTGATAACGGTTACAAGTAGTCATGCAGATGAAAATGTTCTGCCTGAGAATGTGGCACAGTTCTTTTTTTGTTTTGGGGTTTTTTGTCTCTTCTGAGAAGGCTTGGAAGGAAACAGAACATCTTTTTTTATTCTGGTTGCTGAAAGTGTTGTCCAGGAAGGCAGAAAACTGTAACATTTAAGCTCACAAAACTGAAATTAAGAGAGAGCTTGTGTCTCAAGTGTGGTTTATCTTCTACGTGTGAAAATAGCTGCTCGAAGAACGCAAGATTCTCAAAACTGGAAAAGGAGCCCTGTGGAAGGAGTGGGGGGGGCTGTAGTTGCCTGGTGCTTTTCCATCCCTTCCGAAGAGGCACGTTATCTGCTTTTTGGCGCTCTGCTGTTAAGGGACTGTTTGGTTTTTATGTGATAGAGATAATGAAAGGTGTGAGGTTTAGGATCAGAAGTGCTGCCTTGAGAGCCCAGATGCTGCGAGGTGGGTCTCCGTGGCCTTAGGCAGCTCTACTGCTTCCTGGGTGCTGCCATCTGACAGATGTGCCTTATTACTTCAGAGAATCTGGCCTGTTTTAAAGTAAAGACCCCCTTTCCTGTGCTCCTACATCGTAAGTAAACAGCGGTATCGGGAGATGGAGCAGGTACAAAGCTCAGTCGTTGGAGAGGGACTCCTCGGTATAGGTGTTTTTTTGAACATTGCTTGAGATGACTGTATGTAATGGCAAAAACATCTCTCAGTACATTTTTTTTTCCCTTTTTTTTTATTTTTAAGATTCTCAGTAGCTGCCATTGACTTTGAGAAATAGTTGAAGCATTGAGATTGGGATCAATTATGATCTCGTGAGGGTGAGGGGACTGAGGTTACTTTTCATTTTGCTACCAGTAGAGATGGGCCACGTTCTTATTACAGCACATTTTTATATGTGTATAAATATACTTTTTTATTTTTATAACCTCCAAAACAATATCTTATCTTTATGCATTTGTTGCAGACGTGCTCAAGTAGACTTCTGTTTTCTGTTGTATTTCATAGCTGTTGTAAAATGTGCCTTGTGTCGATGCTCTTAACGTACAAAATTCTGATTAAAATCTAAAAGCAGGAAGATTAATCATTGCCTGAACATTTAAATACTCAGTGAATTTTTTACACGGCCGCTGTGCTAAGCTGTTTACCTGCTTTTTATTTTCCTGCTGGCAGAGCTGTAAACTTTCCATTCCTAACCTTAACGTACAGATTTCTTAGAGGAGCTTAAGAGTGGTAGATTATTTTAGGTTTTTAAGAGGCAGTATTCCCAAATGCTTTCTTCCCTCTTTTTGTAAACTGCAAAGAACATTTCCAGTCCTCGGCTCTGGCAAGACTGTTAAGAGTCCAGCCGGCCAAACAAAAACATTTGAGCCCTTATACTCCCAACAACGTCTCATTTTGAAATACAACGGGGAAAAAAAAAATACTCATTTTTTTTTTAATCCACGGCAACATCTTCCCCCTCCACATTCTGTCACTCTTCTGTCCCCAACCCCACGTGTGCACACACAAATACATACTTTCTGTTCGTGAAATATTAAGAATTTCAGTGCAGAAGCTTGGAAAAACACCGTTCATGGGGATTTACAAAAGTTGTCTGAACAAGTGTTGTAAACCTTGAACTTCCCAGCGAGCCCAGGGTGAGGAGAGAAGTTTAACAAAGACGAAGCTTCAGCTGTGGCCCCTGTGTCACCACTCTTGGTGACATGCTGGCAGATGCCTTTGGTGGCGCTCCAGGCTGTGGGGACCACGGCACTGGGGGCTCACTCGCCTCTGGCCAAGACAGGGCTTGGCGCTGGAAACAGGCCACGTGGTTTTCATCAGAGTGGGGTTAGAGATGGATGGGAGGTTAAAAATAGTGAAATCTTGGGAGAAGAACCAAAATGTGTAGGAAGAGACACAAATTGCAGCATAGTGAGTGTTGGGAGGTTGTGTGGGAAAAAGCCATCGCCTGAAGGAATGCAGTTGAAGATACACTAGGAATTGCTGTAAAAGACAAGCTGAAAAGGTGAACTGAACAACTGAAGCGAAAGGCAGCAAGTAACAGAGAAGTTAAAAACACTTTAATGACCCTAGCTAATTGAAAATGTTAAATTTGTTACTTCCCTGCTTGAAGGGGAATAGGAGATCTGTTTGCGAGCTGTGGTGTATTTCATCGTGGTCAATGTCACGTAAACCTGGAAGGATCCTTCGGAACTTCGTGACTTCAGTAGGTAACGGTGGCAAGATGTAGGGCCCTGAAGGACATGCTGCTGTCAGTGCCCCAAAACAGGCAGAATTAAACACTTCTATGTATGTTTGCCGTGACTGTTTATATAATTTGCTGGTTGTTGCAACACATCTGCAAATTGTTGTTAATTTTTCTTCACTTAGGTTGTGTTGATCTTAGGGCACGTTTGCAGCCTGAGTCTCACACCAGCGTCCTGTGGTGGAAGAGTTGAATTCAACCATAAAACAACGAAGCTTTTTGGGATGCCCTTCTTTCGAAAAGAACTGTTGTTTGCTCTAACCTGGAAAAAAAAAAAAAAAAGGATTTCTCCATTACTCACTGTGAAGGATTAGGGTTTTCCAGGGCTGGCTTTGGGGAGGGCAAAATAGTTTTTATGTATTTCTGTTATGTTACAGTAAAAAAGTGGTCCTTGGACTGGAAAACTTTGAGATGTGCTGCATCATCAGCTGATGAATTGAGGCTAGTCTGCATATATGTTCATTAGCACTTATGTCTTCAAATATATAACTTCTGTTTTCACATGGAAGTACCTGTATGCAGTCAAATAACTTTCTATTTCTAGTTACGTACCAAAATAACATCGTTACACCCATGCTGCTTAGGATGTGCAGTAAAATATTTTAGTGAACCCGAGTTGCTCCTTGTTTAAAAAAAAACCCACCACTTTTCATCAGTTTGAACTGATTCCAGCCGGGCAGAGCAGTTCCTTCAAGTAGCTTAATGAAGAATTGATTGATTTATTTTGCTCATCTGCAGAGTGTGTGGATTACCTTTGTCAATATTGGGCATGATAAATGAGGGCTGGGCACTTAGAGAGCAATTGGAATTACTTGAGCTGTTCAGAGATCGAGATGTGACTTGATTCGAGAGGCATTAAGTGGAGAAAATGCTGAGTGTCTGTCGGGATCTTCTGAGGTAGTGGATCATTGTACAAATTCAAGGACTAGAAAGTGATATTGCAAGATTGAAAGTGTTTGTATGTGAGATTTGGATTAAACTCCTGAAGAAGGAGCTGTCTTTTGATCGAGCTTCGAAGCCTCACTGGAAGGTATTCTTTGGGCATGCGCAAACTTAAATTACAGGGTTGGGGTAGGATTGCTCGGTGAAATGCAGTGGCTTGGGATCAGACAGGAGGTTGGAGAAGGTGATGTAATCACTCTTTAGGGAGGGTAACTCAATAGGGGGGCACGAATAATCTCTTGATATTTAGCCAAAACAAGAGAAATTCAGGAGTTAGATCATCGTATTCGTGACACCTTAGTTTTTAAAGATTGGTACAACGTTTTATCAACTGTCTTGTGAAAAAACTACTTACTGGGCAGTGCTGCACCCTGTATGGTTGTGTGCCCACAGTGTGTACCGACAGCTGTGCTTTCTGAAAGGCTCTGGAGTTGGTGGTCACGGGGACCCTCGCTTGCTTGCTGGCAATATTGAGTCTTGGGAAAAGATGTACCTCAATCATGTCGTCGTTTAGGACTAGTACGAAGTAACATGGATGAATATTGTAGCTACTTGTTTGTCACGTTTTTCCTCACCCCTGTTTCTGTTTTAACTTGTAGATTTTGGATCCTTGTTCGACTTGGAAAATGATCTTCCTGATGAGCTGATCCCCAATGGCGAGTTGGGCCTTTTAAACAGCGGTGGGAACCTTGTTCCGGATGCAGCTTCCAAACACAAACAGCTTTCCGAACTTCTGAGGGGAGGCAGTGGCTCTTCCTTAAACCCAGGAATTGGAAATGTGAACTCAAACAGCCCTGTCCAGCAGGGAGTTGGTAGTCAAGTTCAAGGGCAGCCGAACAGCGCTAATATCGGTAATCTGGGTGCTATGGGTAAGAGCCCTTTAAACCAGGGAGACTCTTCTGCTTCAGGCCTGGCAAAGCAAGCAGCCAGCACCTCTGGACCTACCACACCTGCGTCGCAAACTCTGAACTCTCAAGCACAAAAACAAGTGGGAATGGTGACGAGCAGCCCTGCAACATCACAGACTGGACCTGGGATATGTATGAATACTAATTTCAGTCAGACACACCAGAGCCTTCTCAACAGTAATTCTGGTCACAGTTTAATGAACCAGCCTCAGCAAGGACAAGGGCAGGTAATGAATGGATCTCTTGGGGCAGCTGGAAGAGGAAGGGGAGCAGGAATGCAATATTCTGCCCCTGCCATGCAGGGGAATGCAGGCAGTGTGCTGGCAGAGACTTTAACCCAAGTATCTCCACAGATGGCTGGTCACACCGGGCTGAACACAGCACAGACAGGAGCAATGACTAAAGTATGTACATATAATTTCATATATTCTGTGTTGTGCTTGTTTTTCCTCCATACAGGTGTTTAGAAAATGTAGTAGATTCTTTTCTGGAACAGAACTTGAAAAAATGGATTTTCTTGAGTCTGTAATTATCTCTTTCAGTCACCAGTGATACCACGACAGCAAGATAATTGAAACAGTATTTCTTGTGTAATCAGAAATGAAAGCGCTTGTTGAAAAACGCATCCTTGAAGTTAAGAGTTGGCTAGTATCTTAGCAGGGTGAATGAGAAAAGAGTAGTGTAATCCTGCAAAAAGGAAGCAGATGATTACTTCTGTGCAGGATCTCACTTTAGCTGCCAGACAACAATATCTTCTAAAGCAGTGCGAAAAGTGTTAGAGAAAAATTTGTAGGTTGAAAGGAGAGAGGTAGCAATTGGTCCTCTCCTCAAGGGCCACTGTCCACAGCTGTGCAGTAAATGTTTTATAAATACAGAGGAGCTGATCTGAAAACATCAAATCTCACCTAGCTTGCCAACCTAATGCAAGAGGTCTTAAATCTGGTAGCCGCTGGAGATCAGGACAGGGAATATATCCACCTGGAAGCATCACCCTGTGTCCTGAGCACTGCTCTGGTCCCTGCTCGATATAGTCATTGCTTTTGAGTTCATTGTTTTTCAGGTGTGAGTTTAGAGGAGCGTTGTGATTGCTGCTCCTCCTGTCTTTCAGCAGTGTGCTTCATCTCTTGTCCGTGTTGCTTTGGTACAAATCCTGCCTGACTTTTTTGCTGACAAGCCCAGCCGTGTTTTGAGATGAAAAACATAATATTTTTTTTTTTTTAATCTCTGATTTATCTATTCATACATCACTAGTAGTTATCATCGTAGTTTATTAACACGTTAATTCAGCGGTGCGTTAGGAATTGTGGAAAAATGGCATTGCCTGATATAAAAGTGTGTGTCGTGCTCTGAAAAGTGCTGACATCATTGTGGAGTTACTCTATAGTTGATTTTTTTTTTGTAAGTAAAAATCAAAGGAAGTATTCTCTGTGCAGTGAAGGGGATTCCTTTGCTTAAGGCAGAGGTGTTTGTGGTCTGAGGGAAGGTCATAGCATGTGAAAATGCATATAGCTGTCTCAGCCTCCAGATGGGTTAAATTTTGTTGCGTGGAGCAATTTGGTCTTCACAGAAAGAAAATGAACTTCCAGTTCATTTGGTTTTCTTTACAAATTTGGGCAAGAGTGACAAATTCTAATAAGGTGGCTTATTTCTATAAACATAACGGCTAAGTTCTTAGGAGTAGATTTTTTCCTGCAGCTACGAGGTGCAACTACTAATTTTCGATGGGGACTAACTGAAGTGGAATTAACCCCAGAGCAAAGGGACTTGCCGAAGGTCCTTCATCTGGTGGAGCGTGTATGAACCTCAACAAACCCACCCCTGGTAGGGAATAGGCCAGCACTCAGACAAATTACTTTTTTCAAGGACTTCAGCCTTAGCCTTGATGCCAGCTTCAAATGCGATTATTCTCCAGCTTGGGGAGGCGACCCGCGCTTTCCCAGTTAGCATATGTTCAACAAGTGAAGCAAAAGTGATTTTTGACAAGGAATATGTTGCAAAAGAATAGTGGAAGTGTCCCCGTTAGGGGGACGTTAGTCCTTGTACCTAGTGCTGTGCTTGGCACTGATGATGCCTTTCCAAAAAATGACAGCAAAACTAGTGCTCCTAGAAGTCCTCAGACACGGAGCTGTTTGTAGAAGCTGAGAAGCAAGGGCCGGTTAGTGACAGTAGTAAAATGGTGTCTCAGTGAAGGTGCTAGTGCTGAAAAGAAAACAGTTTTAAAAACTTGGCCCACTTGAAAAAAAACAAAAAAAAAAGAAAAACTAGTATTTTCCAGGGCTTGGTCTCATGCTGAACAAGAGCACTGCTTTTTGTTTGGGGGCGTTTTGTTTTCAGGTTTTTTAAGTTTTGGGTTTTTTTCCTCTTTGTAAAAAAAGAGCGAGTGAGCCCAATGTTTTGTGTTTCCATTTTGGAACAAATTACTTGCTCCCTGATTTTTCTCCTGCCAGCAGAAGTGTTCTCCATTTTTGCCACTCTCTTCAATAGGCATTTGAGGATTGGCATCCTCTTCCAGTCCCTTCCCACCCCCAGTTTAGTGTCCTAATGGGATTATTAGCCGTCACTGTGGATTAGCTTTTTCTCTTCTTGATGCTCCAGTTGTGATGAAAGTTTTTAAGAAAAGCAACGAAACATTTCAGTGAGTTTGTGTTCTTTTGAAACTGTGATTTCTGCTGAAGGAGAATGTGGGTTAGTTTGGTTTTTCCCCTCCTGTTCTCTGATGTTTCCCACTTGATGTGTACAGTTTAAAAGATTGGAAGAGCAGCTATGAAAGTGGTGAGGCAGCTGATCTACCTAATAGTGAATATGAGCAACGTAAAGACTGAAATTCAAGACTAAACGGCTTAAAATGCAGCTGCCACCAGACTCTAAGAGCTGTATCAAAGCTGGGAGCAGTGTCTCTATCTCTAGGTGGTGACTGTAGCGCTATGTCCTGAGGGGAGAGAAGGAAGTGTGAAATCGAAATGCAGAAAAAAAAATCAAAAAGAACTTTTTAAACCAAGATTTTCTCATTATGTTTAAAATAAGCAGCGTGCATCACTGACCAACTTCATTCAAGTATGGCTCAGAAACCTGTTTTCTCAATGCAGTTGAATATGTAGTGTGTAAGCAATCAGGACCCTTCATGGTTTGGGACCAGTTCTGTTGGGCAAGACCTTGCTTCCTTACTGGTTTGTTCTAATCACTTTTTTTAGTAAATGACTGATCAAGGAAAGTCCGTTGCTTTTTCTGGTTTTCTTTCTTGTGGTAAGTTTTTATAAGCATTGTTACTGGTAAGGGGGGGGGAAGGGAAAAAAATATTCATAATCTGATCCTTTCACCTGCTCCCAGAAATAACTGTGATTTATTTATCTCATCTGCAACGTCAGAAGCCAATATTGTTAATTTTGAGCTGGGCTTGCCATTAAAGCAGCTCTTGAAAGAACAGAAAGTACTTCAGAAATGAGTGCGGTAACTCAAGCTCATAATCATGTGCTTGCATAAGGCAAAGGTGATGGATAAGCCTTACCCCTAACCGCTAGAAAAGGAATGAAAAATCAATGATTCTCGATGTCAGGTCATAAGGTGCTGCCATCAAGACACGTGTTTTTCCATTGGTAGGGGAAAGATAAAAGCAAACTGCTTCCTCAACCTATAGAGACATGAACAAAGGATTTAGTAGATTTCATAGGATCCTCCAGAAGAAGCAACCTGTCAGTACAAGTTAAATAGTGGCTGTTAAAGTCGTAGTTGTGTTTTCTTGGGAGTATACATTGAGCTCCTGACAGCCTAGAATATTTTTGGAAATAGTGACTAGAGGAGTTCCTGAGAAGATTTTGTGAATTTCAAGGTGCAACAACTTAGGATAACAGGGATCTAAATTCTTCGTTGGCCATGGCTGTGCAATTTCATATAATCTCAGGGATTGGAAGGGACCTTGAAAGCTCATCCAGTCCAATCCCCCTGCTGGAGCAGGAACACCCAGAGCAGGTCACACAGGAACGTGTCCAGGCGGGGTTTGAATGTCTCCAGAGAAGGAGACTCCACAACCTCTCTGGGCAGCCCCTTCCAGTGTTCCATCACCCTCACCAGGAAGAAGTTTTTCCTCATATTTAAGTGAAACCTCCTCTGTTCCAGCTTGCACCCATTGCCCCTTGTCCTATCATTTGCATGTTCAGGTTCATTTTGAGCTCTTGCTTTGTGATTCTGACTTGTCTGAGATCCTCTGGAAACCTTGGAGGAAGCCTTTCTTGTTTGCCACTGTATATATATCTGCTCCCTTGGCTACCAGACCCCTTTCCTGTAACAGTTTTTCTTCAGACTGGGGCACTGCAGCCCTATTTTCTTGGACGACACTACAAAGAGAGTTTTCATTTGACTGGATTGAAGGTCTTCAAGAAATCTGCTTAAAAGAGCAGAAGGATTCTTTTTTGAACAATTATCGCTTGGGGTAGGGGGTGGGGGGAGATAGAGGAACAGATCATCTTGTCACAGTAATTTCCAGTAGTAGCAGAATTGTCCTTTTGTGTTGCACCACGTGTTTTTTTGTAAAGTCCATTAAATCCAGGAATCGTATTCAAACCATCTAGAAAATCTTTATGAATTAGACTTGTCAAGATTATTGCTTGTCAAACACTTAGAAGCAGTACAAAAGCCAAGTGGATGGTCTGGTGCTTCCATAGAAAGGAGCTCTTGGTTCCAAGTTTGCTCCCTGCCTCCTACTCTCCTGTTGCTCTGAGAGTTCATCTTCTTCAAATGAGGGAGATGAAGCCTGCACATAATGCATCGTGGCTGGCAGCTGGAGCTTGAAGTTGTGTTTCTGTAGGTTAGATGTTAGGCAGTCGCTGAGATGCATTCCCCTCATCCTAATACTGCTGTCGGAGCTTGTGGAAAACCAGAAGGAAGTCTTGGGAAGTTCCCATTTATTTGGTACAGTTCTCAGACTTCCTTTTTGCGCTTTCTTGAGGGTTTTGGACAGGCTGTGTTGCTGATTTAGTATCTGTGCTCTATCCCTTAAGATGCAGTAAAGTTCCATTGAGGCGAGTAGGACTCTTAAGTGTTTTTGGTGTGTTTTTGAGGTGTAATGTCTGCTTATACAATTCTGTAAAAGGAATCTCCTCTTCCTCGGTAGCATCAGAGCTGTATCACTCAAAGCTGTGCTGGTACCCAGCAGCGCTAACTTGGGGAGGGGAGGGGGGGAAATAACCAACCTGGAGTTGTGTGTGGCTGATGATCTGCAGAAGCCATCGATTCTAACCTTCAGTGAAACTGCACGTTGGCAGGGGGGGGGTTCTTCCAAAAGTGGTTTTCTCTACAGTACTAGTTAAACCCACACAAGGTTGGTTTCCTTTCTCCAAGGTGCAGTTTAACGTGTTACTGGGGCCCGGTGTGCCCAGTAAAAGGCTGTAATTGTCTGGTCAGATCATAGTCTTAATCCATAAAGAAATCAGGAGAAAAATGCTTGTTTATTTTCATAGTTAGGATGATTACAGTCTGATTGGGTTGGAGGGGTTTTTTTTGTCAAACGCCTTTTGGAGAGATTGTAGATTTCAAAGCAACCTCATTCTACATATTTTGAAAAGTCTGCAGGAGAAGATTTGTATTGATATACACTAGCACCTGCCTGGCAGGGAGAAACTGACAGAAAAGCTGTTGGGCCTGGCAGATCTTCCAGTGGGGTATTTCAGGAAATGATGTGGTGGTAATGAGTTTAGATACAGGGTTCAAAGGGCTGTGTACGAGTGATGAGTGTTCCTTAATTATGCATTTACGTATTTAACTGGAAGCTGGTACCGGTAGTAGGATAGGCACCAAAATCTTACAGGTTCCAAATATCACTAACTGCCAAACAAAAAAAAAAACAAAAATAGACCTAATATGCTGGATTTCTGCATATAAATTCAGAGCAATCTTTTCTTGTGTCTGTATTGGCCTAATTAATTTGACTAGTGCATGTTTTCAACTTTGTTTTAGTCAAAATAGCCACATGTTGCGGGAGGAGACATTTCAGATTAAAGAGGAGGAGGAGGAACTCTTACCAGAAGTGAACTGAAAACAGTATAACCATTTTTATGTCTACCAAGAGAATAACCAGTTGTCTCTTGGGTTTTTTTTAAATTTTATTTTATTGTTGAGCTATAAAAGACCTGTATTCTGTTGTTTGTTGTTTCTGAGCTGGGTGTATATATAATATACGTGCCTTTAACAAGCACGTTTCCGGTTCTGCTCCCTGGAGTTGTTCACTGAATGATGTTTTGGTGTTGAATATTAATTTAATAAGAGAACGAACAAATCCAAAAAGCAAGAATTCTGATACAAGGCTTGAGTTGTGTGTGTCAGTATGTTGCTCAACTCCGTGTTTTGAGGAATCAGCACTAAGGAAAATTCATGGTGAGGAAAAAAAAAAAAGAAAAAAATGAGGCAAACTATTGATTTAAGCAAACTCCCCAGTTGATATTGCAAAGTGCCAGATGTGGATACGCTTGCTGATTGTGAATTAAGTCAGCTGAAGATGTGCCCGTTCCTTTGCAGTTCTGTGTGTTTTAGCAAACTGCTGGTGCTGTTTGTTTTCTCTGGTGGCTCTCAAGCTGTCTGAATCCGCCTGAATTGTTTTAACATGACTTGCACTTAATTTGCTTCTCATCCCCTAGGTTGTCCGAGGGAGGCTGCCAAGCTGACTGTCTCCTAGCAGACCATGCCTCTGGCAATCACAAGTAGCCAGACCAAGTCGTATTCCAAATAACGCTGCTTCCCAGTTCCAGGAGACTCTTACTAATATCACAGGCTTGACCGTAGCTGCTCGGTTCTCTGTTGGAATAACTATCAGCAAAACAGCATTATTGTTTTTTTCACTGAGACATATGTGCTTTTATAATAATACAGAGGAAAGATATAAATACGGATAGCATAAAGATATAGAAGTGGAAAGATAGAAGAAGAAAAATATAAGAAGAGTATAAGAAGATATTAGAAGAAAGATATAAATATGGAAACACATGAGAGAAAAACTCTCTGCCTCATAGTAAAATTAAAATATCTGTAAGGCAGTTTTGTTTTGAAACATGACCGTGCAAAGTGGAACTCCACAGATGAGTTCACTCAGATACACCGAAGAGATTTGGTGACTTAAAAAAGCTCGCTTACCACAACTATTACCCCTGGCACCTGAAATTGAGTTGTTTCCTATTTCCAGTACAAGAGTTAAATTTCATTCTGCAGTTGTGCAATGTCATTGCAGATCTTTGAAGCGATAGTCGCTTGGCTCGGATCAGCTGCTTGAGCAGGGATCGGGGTTGAGTTTGGCTCCAGCCCTGCAAGGTAAAGGCTGCAAGAAACGGAAGAGAAGGGTTCACGGGGCTTCCCCTCCTTCTGCTTCCGACTCTGGCGGTTACAAAGTCCCTCTCTGTAAACTTGCATTGGCTTAGACAAAAATTCAATGTTCAAGGTGTCTTTTCAGTGTAGAATGGTGCCATTATCTTCCTCTGCGGTAACGCATCACAAACGTTAAGGATTCTGCCATTAACTCTAAACCATCCTGGTTAGTGTCTTTTAATTCTCCTACTTTTATTGTTTTATTTCTAAGTAGTGTATCTGAAAGAAGGGTATGGAAGTGAAGCTAATGGATTCACCGGGGTTTTTTTTTTGAAGCCACAGATTAAAAGCAAGATTTCCAGCATTTTAGAAGGCTTATTAAAAAGGCAAAATGAACTTCCAAGCCCTTACTAGCAAATGTGACTGAGCTTATTTCTTCCTAGTTTTTTTAGCCTGTTTTCACGTACCTTCCTGCTGCTGTTCGTAATGTGGGGTTGGTTTTATTTTAATACACAGGTTAAAAAATGACTCAGATGTTGAAAGAAGACCTGCCAACTGAAATGTTGGTGCGTAGAAGTTGCAAGATGCCTGGTTACTTCAGTCAGAAGGAAACATCTTTGTCGTCGTAATTTTCCTAATAGAATCCAATCCTGCATATAGATACCGTTGGACAGGAGCATTTCTGATGACAAAAACTTTTAGCAACTCTCAAAACGTCCCCTTACTTAAAAGATAAACTTAGTAGTTGTGCTTGACCATGAGGTGCCATTATGTTGGGAATCCTGTAGTCGGAAGTACATACAGAAATGTGTCAAAACACCTGCTATTATGGTCTGAAAACTAAATGCTGGTGTGCTGTCTTCCCTTAGGAAAAAAAAACAGGCAATGCAGGAAACTTGGAAAATTACGTATAGCGTGATATAGTGTGCCAGCCTGCCTAAGGAATGGCTGTGGAGCGGAGAGGCAGCGAGAGGCGGTGATTCTCCTCTGGCTGTGGCTGCCAGGAGTGAAAGGACAGATGGGACAGGTTCTACCCTCAGACAAAATGGAACGTTATGTTTGAAAGTTGCACTTTTGGCTTTTTGAAATCCCCTCTCTTAACCGGGGGCTTGGAAGTTTCAGTGCAAGAGGCTGCACGGAGCACGCCCAGGTCTACTTTATAGCAGACAGGCTATTTTTCACCTTTATTTAAAGATTAACTTTCAAAGCAGAAAAGGTGCTTCATTACACGCTTTCCCCTGCACCTCAAAAAGCCCAAAAAACCATTCAGAATTCTTAGTGATACGTTGTCTAGTTGGCTTTGCAGGGCAGAGTACGAGCAATGGCTGAAGAGAATTGCTTTTTCCTTTCTTCCTGTGGATGTTTGGAGGAAATTCCTGTTGGTTTTTTGTTTGGAAGCCTAAGTCCGTTTGTGTGGGTGGCATCGATAGACGGTTCGCTGCACCTTTCCCCATCGACAGGGAATTGCATGTGCCTCATCGCCCTTCCCCACCCTCCTCCTCACCACTGCAGTAAAGAACATTTACTCCAGAAATTGCCCCGACTGGGACGAGGTGTAGCATACCAAGTGTATTTTTTTTGTGTGTTTTAACTGTTTATATGTAATCCCAGCGCAGGTTTTAATTCAAAGACCAGAAATAGTTTGTGGAATTGAGATTTAGATGAAAGAGGACTTCGGGTTATTTTTGAACTCCTGATGCTACACGAACTAGCTCTGAGTAGCGTCGGGAAATGTTAGTACTTCCACAATCTGAAGCTGCTTGAGCCCCAGAGTGATGGTTTGCATTCTTTGGGATGCGTACGCACAAATCTGCTTTAGGTTTGGCAAATAAGAAGCATAATGTGCCATAAAAGGGGTTCAGTAGTGCCTTTGCTTTAGAATGAATCATAATGAAAATACAGCACATTCAATATACAATCATTCTTGCCAAAATGGCTATGAAATAAGACTTTTAGAGCGGTAACTAGATTATTTAACGGTCTCTGAGAGACGCTGCTGTTTTGGGGCAAAAGGTGTTGTGTTTTCAGAGGGACTGCAGCAGAATCTGTCCTATCCCCCCTTAAGGGGATTTTTAAAAACAAACAAACAAACCAAGTGCCCTTTGAAACTTTTGGCAAATTGACTAAATTAAATAACTGCCTTCACTATGGGAGGATCTTTGTAGCCTGGAAGTAGAAAAGTGTTGGAACACCACAAGTCGAAGGTGGGATTTTACTCTTGGAAGGAGCTGTGTTTGTTGCCTTTAGTCTGATACTGGGCACCTTGGGTTAAAATACCATTTCTGGATAGGACTGTGTGCAGGGTGCTTTAGTGAGAAGCGCGTGTTTAGGCCTGTTTTCTTCCCACTCTTCAATTTTAAGCGTGTGTTTAAAGACAACCATCATAAACCTTGTTTAAAAACCTGCTGAGAAGTCTCTTGATAGCTTCCTGTGAATTAAATCTTTGAGCAGAGTGTGTTTCTGCAGAAAGGCTGGAGATGTCAAGGTAGCTCTTCACGTCAGGGTGGTGTTTCAAAATAAATGTATTTGGCCCTTAAAGTTATTTAAAAATTATTTCCACATCTTATGTTTTTCCTTAGTTACTCTCAATGGCAGGCTATGATGTTTTTGCTAAGTGGTTGTTTTCAGTAAACTATATTGATTTTTTTTTCTTTTTTCTTTTAATGTAACCTCTAGTGTAAATTTGTTTCATGTCTATTTGATTTCCGACCCCCCCACAATCCCCCTTTGCCTGTTCTGGATTGAAATGGAATAATTACTTTTAGGAACACAATCTCTCCCTTCAGTGTGGCTGTTTTTTCTTTTGGATCCACGTCTGTAAAAAAAAAGGAAACAGAGTCCCTCTTTTCATTATATTTTTGAAACACCTTTCCTGTTGCTGTTTCTCTGTGCAACTTTCCCCCCACCTCATAATGGATGTACTGGGAGAAAAATGGGAAAGAATCTCTTAAAACAGTGCTACTGTTTTTCTTACTGACCCAGTTTATTCCCTGTAATACTAAATTCTTGGAGCATGACGTGCTCTCCTTTTTTCTTGGCTGTCTCCAGCCAACTATAGGAACTCCAGAACTGCAGAGGTGCCAGCAGACACATCTGTAAATTCCTTTGAGGCTGGTTGGGTGCGTCTCAAAAGGCTCGTATCTAGATCCAGAAAATAAAGGAAGCAGCGTGGACTTTGTGTTGAGATTTGCTTTTGGTTTAGAAACCTGCGTTAAATGGTGAAGTACAGCAATACAGCAGGGATATTTCAGTGGCTTTCACTATCCTGGTTTTTAAATCTTTGTTGAATTACTGTTTGTGTCCAAACTAGGTTTTCTTGATGAAACAAGCCTTTGACACATCTTTAGTTAATTGTGTAGTTAGGGTTAAGTTTCTGTTCTTATGGAGGAAGAATAGTTCTTGCGTATCTGAAGAGAGCCACTTTTTCTGCTTGGCACTCATAAAAGCTCTTGAAGCAATTGGAACACATTGATCAATTGTGGCTAATTATCCATTAGAGCTTTGAAGTTTTTATTTGCAGGGGTTACACTCATTACAGAGTCAGCCTTCTGAGCTTTATTTTTGATTTGTAAGTACAACAGTGATGCGTGGTGCAGAAATGACTTTGATTCTTCCTGTAGCCTATTCTGTTGTATCAGCACTCAGGCTTGGGCAGGATTTTGGAGATGTTTTCTTTCTTTAGGCAGATACACAGCACAAACATATGATTTTATATGGGTTTTTTTCCCCCTGGAAAAGGTTACTTTCCAGTTAAATGTATTAAAAAGAGCTTGTTCTGTATATATTCAGTCACTTGCAAAGAGCGTTTTCCTACAAATTTCTGTCTTCTGTATTTCAGTAATTATGTGGAAACGTTTGTACCGTTTTTTTAAGTGGTCGTGTTGCCTTGGAATACTTACCTTTGTCTTTCACCTCCGTGAAGTGCTTGGAAGAGGATTTCAAATCTTATTACAAGTGGTAATAAAACACCTGCCTTCCTCTTAATGGGATTTTTAAAATTTTATTTCTGGCTTTACACAAGCTTTCCTCCTGTCATAAAGAGTGAAGCAAATTACAATTACTCCCGGGCATTTGAGTGTTTTTCTTTGAGTTGGTTTACTCCTGAAGAGCCAGGCGCTCTAAATGCTCCCTGGATCTCTTGGGGTGGGCTTTTGTTAGATTAAAGAGGTGGGAGAGTGGAGACTTCCAGCACAAGGTAGGCTTCCTTTGAACACTGCTTAACCACGTCATCACTTAATTCTCAAAACTGATTCTTGAAATGTTAGGTTTTTAAGGCATTCTCGTTACTCACTGATTTTAAAAGCGAGTATTTTTAAATTTAGGATTTTTGTCGAATTGCCCAATCTGCAGATTGGTTTAGGTGAGGAGCTCTCGCCTCCGCTGAGATAATGGGATTGCCACTGTTCCTGCACTGAAACTCAATTCACTTTTTTTTTTTTTTTGGTACCACCGCTGGCTTTCTGCCATAAAATGATTAATCTTTTCCTTGCTTCTCCATCTGTCCCTCTGGCATATCCATACCAAGCACCGTGGTGGCTTTCTTTTGGAACACGTTACTATAGGATGAGATAGTAATTAGTAGAGACTTAGCTTTTTTTTATTTTTTTTTTTGTCAGTAAACAGAAGATGATGCCAACATAGTAAAGAAAGCCTGTCTTTCCCACTTTGCAAATGAATAGTAATTCCTAATGGACCTATCTTTTACGTTTCTCTGAGAGCCTTAATCGGTCAGGTGGACCTTGCTTCGTGCCAGAGATTTGTGTTTCATACCAGAGGGAGATAAGAGTCCAAAGTGCGAAGTCCTTGGTGTGTGTCTGGCTGGAGAAGCTGCTCTTTGGTCCTGAGCTTGGATCTGAGTGGTGGTGATAGCACACAGGAACTGAGGAGGGATTAACTCCAGGTGGTTGGTGCCCAGGTCACAATAGCTCTGGAACTCAACCTGTGTTAAACTCATCTGGGAACCGGTGGTTGAAGGGGTGCAGATGGCAAAACAGAGGTCTCTGTCTCTCGTTGAGTTACCACATTGAGTTACCACACTGGAAAGCCAGAAACAAGCCTTTTGAAAGCAGTTCTGTCCCCTTTCACTGCTAATTGCTAATTTAATACTTTTAACAGCATTAAAAGCAGCTGCATTGTCTATCAGTCTGAATTTCTGATGTCTTTCCATTGCCTAGAACAGATCTACTCCTGCACTCAGGGTACTTTCTGTGCTGTAATTGATAACTTCCCAACATCTGAGGAACCTGACTGCTCAATTTCCTCGTCTTGAGAGGAAGATTGGAAAATTCAAAAGGAAGAAGGTTAAAGTTCTTTAAGCTAAGTAAGGTGACACACTTCTTGGTAGCAAAAACATTTCAATGGAGGGGAAGAGAGAAGAGGGATAAAATACTGAGCTTTTTAATCAAGTTGTGTGTTGAAAGCTCAGAACTGAAGTAGGTGTAGTAATTTGACAGGGCATTTGAAGGCTAAGGCCAATAATGGAGTATTAAGTTGACTGGTTTTGATGAGGCCCATAGAAGAGGAAAGTAAAGATTGCGTGGCTTGGTGGCAGCAAGTCCAGAAGAAGTTCCGAATCATTCTTGTCCTGTAGCGACTTAGGACAGTGATAGCTTGGAGGCAGGAGCAGTAAAACCATTTCTGTTCATGCCAAACCCAAAGGATGCTTCTCAGATCTGTGGGTCATAGTGGGAAGTGCAGCATTTCCAGCTCATGACAGCTTGCTCTTTTTATTGGGGTTGAAGGGGGGGAATAGAGAGAAGTGTCCCCAACACGTCAGTGATTTTGGATGAAGCGTGTGAGATGCTGGGTAGCAGTGGCTCTGGAAGGGTTGGATTATTGACGTTTCTCTGTCAACCTACAGCTGTTATTTATGGTATAACTTGAAAGTTACAGCTCAGCCATTCAGAAAACTGAATTTTGGAAGGAGGAACTAGTTAGTGTTTCCTCAGCCCTTAGCATGTTAATTCACACTGGCTTGTTTCAGTGATACAACAGGAGGAAGCAGAGAGAACATCCTTCTTGCAAAGGCAAGGGATTTAGAAGAAAGCAGTAGTGAGTGACAGATACGTCTTCCTAGAGCGTTGCGTCCCATAGAGCAGGCAAGCTCTCAGGTATGCAGCTGTTCACCGGTAGTTTGTGAAGATCTGGCTTTTTATCAAAGCAGATCATATCTAGGATGTCTCTGCTCTCTCTTCTTAATTGACATGCGTGTTCTGTTCTCTGAAATAATTTAAATTATTAACCTGGGGCTTACAGTTAACTTGATTTTAGCTTTTGCACTGTAGATTTAGGTCCAGAATAATACAAGGAAAGTGGTGGCTCACTGAAAGGCTGGCTTTGCGTCTTCCTCCTCTAACTATTTTGTCAGATTCCGAGGTATGGGAACAGTTTGGTAGGGGGGGAAAAAGGCTCTGCCCTTTCTATTTTTCTATTTTCAGAACAAATCTGAGAGTGCCATAAGCAGTAGCTTGGCCGTTGTATCCTCACGCTGCCGCTACGGAGGCTGCACCGCTCCCCTCCCCAAGGGTCTCCTAAGCCATTTCCTATCGTACTTTCAGCTCCCTCCCATGTCCTCAGATAATCCTTCTGAGGTGCTGACAAGACAAGGCTGGCAATAACCGTGGCTCATTCAGAGCCCTGGATACGCTGGCTGCTGCTGAGGGGAACAGCAGGGGTCTTTGTGCCTTTTCATCCTGGAGATGTTAATCTGAGTGTCATAATCTACCCCTCCTATCTCTACTCAGCAATCTCAGGATCTTCATTATCTGTGAGAGCTGTAACAAAAAAAAAGAAAAAAAAAAAGGTCAAATTGACCAGTGATTTCCAAAGTGATTAGAGAAAAAAATGAGTTGAGGAAGGGGGGAGGAGATGAGACACTGATTGGGACAGCACCATTGCTCAAGGCCTGTTTCCTTAGGATACCAACCTAACACCACAGCTGGTTTTGTGATCCTGCAATCAGCGTCCATCTGAAGAGGCAACTTAATTGCTGCTGGATTGAGTGAATGAATGAAATTCTCTCCTGCAGCCCACCCTGTCTCCGATCCCTGTTGTGTCGTTAGGAGAGCAATCAGCTGAAGTTGCTCTGAGCCACGCTCAGTCTGACATGGTTCTGCGGTGCAGAGGGGGCCACAGTAGTTTGATGCAGTTTTTGGCTCCTGTTCCGCACCTCTGCCTTCCTGGACTTTGAGACTTGTTGCTGGGTTTGGTTAATGGACTTGGGGCAGCTTGGTCAAGGTCTTAAATCATTTTTGTTTCCTAGGATAACTGTTTCTTCTTGCTTTTCTGGGTTGTCTCTAGACAAGCAGATGGGAACCTCTAATTCCATTTCTATTATTACATTCCATTTTATAAAGAATTAAGGATGTAAAAATGGCAGTGATACAAAGTCAGACATGATACTCCTGACCATAGGCATTATGACTTTTGTGAATTAATTCCTGTTGATGGATAGAAGCACACACTATTTAATAAAAGATTAATCTTAAGAATTTCAGTGGTATTTGGTCACCTATATTTTTAATAGTCTTTGCTTTGAAACTAGAGAACTTCAGCTCTTACCTGTTGATATATCTTTGCTAAATAGAAAATATTTGTGCTACAACCTTTCTGTTCCCAAAATCAGTACTTTAGGATCACTCCAGTCCTTGCTTCAATAAGATAAGCAAATTAATAAGCTTAAATGGTAAGCTAAATAAATGAGGCTGTTAGATTGCAATTAGATTGTCTCTTGTAGCCAGGGTGCCTTTTAGTCCTTTAAATAGCTGTAGAGGCCTCTCTGAAGCCTGTTGGGTTTACATATCGTTCATGAAGATCTAACAGAGGATGATGATCACTGTTACAAGAGTGTTCACGTCGAGCCCAACGCAGAAAGATGTCACTTCACTCTTACCCGGTCGCCTTCTCGCGCCTCCTGGTGTATCCAGAGCTCGGATTTGTCGTTCAAGCACTTTGCAGATTCGCAGCTTTCAGTGCCCGGCCAAGCTCGTCTCGTCTGCTTCCTTCCTTTCTAGGACTGTTTTCTAGTTAAAAAAAAATCTAGTAGGTACCAAATTGAATATTAACGGTAACTATTTTTAGTTTACAGGATTGGATCATAATCAGATTACTTCAGCCAGGCTTATTTTCCACTGCACCCATGCTGCTTTGAGTTCTTTGATTGCCATATCAACCTTTTTTCTTTTTTCTCTGCTGTCAGGCTAGGCCACATCTGGTGGTATTTTGTTTGGTTGGGTTTTAAATACTTGGCCAGAATAACCTTCTTCCATTTTGGTACAGAAGAGTCAGTGCTTGAAAACTTAATGAAAATCAACGATTAAGTTAAAGATGAGGAGTTGTTTTGTTGTTTGTTTGTTTTCTGGACTAATCTATCTGGACCAATTAATTTTTAAAAAATTAAAAAGAAATCCTAGCATTAACTTTATGTAGGCAGCGGTGGTGCAAGAGTGTTTGTCAGAGGTAAGTGCTGCTCCTTGGCTTGTGCCTGTCAACAAGGATGGTTTCTCTCTTGCAGAAAAGGACGCTGTAGAGAGGTTGGTGCTGGTCTCTTCTCACAGGTGATTAGCGATAGAATGAGAGGGAACAGCCTCAAGCTGCACCAGGGTAGGTTTAGGCTGGACATGAGGAAAGAATTCTTCCCAGCAGGAGTGGTCAGACCCTGGAATGGGCTGCCCAGGGAGGGGGTTGAGTCCCCATCCCTGAGTGTGTTTCAGAGTGGTTGGGATGTGGTGCTGGGGGATCTGGTGTAGGGGAGGAATTTGTAGAGCGGGGCTGATGATTGGACTCGATGATCCCAAGGAGCTCTTCCAACCTGAGTGATTCTATGAAAAGTGAAAGTGAGTTCGGTCTGTCCTGCCAGACCTTTTATTAAGTTTGGGAATCCTGGGGTGAAAAGTGGGTTGAGACAGCAGAGGGGAACCGAGTTTCCCAAAGGAAGATGGGTTGCGAGGGAGCAGACCTGTGGTTTCTGACAACATACTGGAAGGGAAGCTGAAAAAAGGATTGTGAATAGGAAATTAAGTGCTTGTGAGAGTGCACGGGGGTATTGGTTGCACGTCCTGGGAGCCACAGAGGAATATGTGGCAATGAAGCAATTTTGATTGCTTGAATGAGAGAACTGGCAGTAGCGGCAGAGGTAAAGGGACAGTTAATAAAAACTTAGAGTTAGGAGGAAAGTTCAGGATTTATTTATGGCCTAGATGCTTTGTGTGCAAAGAGGGAGTAGCTGCCTGAGGCAGAGCTGGAGGAAAAAGTGCTGTGGGATGTCAGCTGTGATAAAGAAGGGGAGAAAAAGAGTTAAGCTTTAAAAATGGAAGAAAAGGCATCATGTGAAGATCCAGGCGACCGTCTTCTAGATTAGATTGGTGAACTTCTCATTTTTCTTGTCATATCAGCTCGTGAGTTGCACCATCAGATGAGGTATATATGGATTTGGTGACAGACTTGATCTGTAATATCCATGAAACTCTAGGAACTGGAGGAAATTGAATTGCTGTTGTGCTCTGAAAACATCTAAAAAGCAAACCAAAGTACCTCCCTCACCTGCTGCTCAAAACAGGGCAGTCGGGGTGGCTTGTGTTGTCCAAGGCAGCTAAACAAAGGTTTTAAATTTGTTTTGTGTTGGGGTTTTTTGTTGTTTGGGGTTTTTTTCAGCTCAGAAGTTTGTACTTTCCTGGGCTTGTGAGAGTAGAGTGAAACACCCAATTTCCTATCCACACTCGGCAATAGATTCCAGTATCTTAGAGAGTTGCCATAGTGATATAAAAGGGAACAGAATCTGCTCGTCTTTTCTGGGATCGCAGATCTATTGAATTAAACGCATCTTTTCTGTTAAAGGAGAGCAGCTTTATCATAATTCTGAGAAGAACTGTTTTAGAGGAGAAATGGTGTGTTTAAGCTGATGTCCTGCATTAATGCTGCTTCTGCCCACAGCTTGAGATTCTGTGCTGGGGTGGGGGGGTGAGTTATAGCACCCCTGCATCCCCCCCCCCTCCCCGTTGCAATTAATGGAACTGCAGGGTAGAAAACCCTTTGCTTGTGAGGAAAGTCAGCTTTTACTCCCTCAGAAGTCACTGCAGTTGTGGCCACAAAGAAGCAAGAGTTGCATGAAATTGTTTACAGGGAAATGGGAGTGTAAAACGTGAGCTGCCGGAGGAGGAGGTGGGGTGAAAGGAGCCACCTCAGGATGGGGTGCAGAGAACATCACCTGCGGAAGTGGTGGTTGCATCAGGGCAGAGAAGAAAGGAGATAGAGCTGGTAGAGAGAAAAAAGGGAGGAAGAACATCCTTAAGCTTAGAGCAAAATAGGGGTTTTTGGAGAGGAGCTATGCTGAAGCATGGGTAGCCCCGTGATGCGCATCTGCGCCTGTTTGTTGCAGGTAGTAAAAAGAACAACTCACACTGCATTGCTCTTTGGCTTTCATTCCTTTCAGGAAAGTAAATTGAAACAAACTTTTAAGCAAAATACAAGTCTTTGTGGTGGCTCAGAGTCCCGTGTGAAAATCACCATTCCTACCAGGTTGCTAACTCCCGCGTTCTTGCTGGTTTATTATCTTCTTCAATGCCTTGTAATTACCTCGTAATCTTCCCCTGAACTACCTAGTTTGGGATCGGAGTTCTTCAGAAATATAAAAACAAAGGTCTTCTGAGTATCTGCCTTTCTCCCACCTGCCCCCTCATTTCACACAGGAGAAGAACCTGGGGGCAGAGGCGGGAGCCACAGCATTTGAGCTTTCTGACTGGCTCAGGAGCCTCTGGTTTCAGTTTGCAAAATGAATAAGCGGTGTAAAATCTTTCCTGTGCATACGCTCAGTCATCTCATTATATTGGCCAGTTGTTTTTCGAGATTCCAATTAGTGGCGTGGGTGAAATCTTACGGAAGGTCACCTGATCTTAATGTTGAGATAATTAACATGGAAACGCCGGTTCATGCACTCCCAGACGCCTTTTGGGGTTGGATTTGCAAGGGATCTGCCTGGTCCCTCCTTTCTTTCCTCCTTCCGTGTGTTGCCTTCCTGGCGGTGAGGAGCTGCTGGTAGTTGGCTTTGCTGGAGTCCCTCCCTGGCTGCGCTGGCTGGAGGTGGACGCTGCTGGAATTAATGCCAAGCTGCTCCTTGGGTTCCCAGTAACGGCCCTGAAACGCTCTCAGTTTTAATGGGGGCCTCAGGTTCTGCCCCTAAAACTTCTCATCCATCCCAGCCTTGGTGGAAAACTGTTATAAATGGCGAAGAGTTGGTTAGAGCAGTTCTTGTGTTGTGTTGTGCAATTCTCCTGGTGTCTGGAAATCACAGTTCTGTTAACAAGCTGAACTCTTCTGAGGCAAAAACTGAGTTTAAAAAAAAACCAAAACCTGAAACTACAAACATCTATGAGATGTAATAGACTCGTCTTCTCTCTGGTCCCTCCTGTGGTTTTTTTTCTCCATATTTACTTTAGGGATCGCCACTTAAGAAAGAGAAGTTTTTCCACCTTTTCAGATTTTTTTAGATTTTTTTTTTTTTTTTAAGGTGGACTTAAAACCAANNGGACTTCAAACCAAAAAAAAAAAAAAGTCTTTGGCAGTTTGTTTCAGTGACAGTAATTTCCAAAACTGAAGAGTAGGTTAAAGGGCAGGTCTCATGCTTTACAATGTTAGCAAGCTCTCTCTTTTTGTTTGTTTGAGGGGGTTTTTTGTAAAAAGGTGTTAGATTGCTACAACTCTTCAGCCATAGGTTTCTTTCACTTCCTGAACCGCAGCTTTAGGCATTGAAATACCACGTGGTAAGAGCAGGTTTGGGGAAAAAAAGAAACCCAAAAACAAAACACAAGGTTTCAAATAGAAGCTGCTTTGCTTTGGGAACGATTTCAAAGCACAGCAAGGCATTTTGTAAAATTTTCAATCAAGTGTATTACTTAATGACCACCTAGAAAAGGAAAAATTAATCCTCATCATATTAAGCTCTCAGTTTGGAAGACTTGAACGGTTACTTTCTTGTTGTACAGAGTTGTAATATGTTTAATAACAAGATCTGTAGAAAAGGAAATACTGAAATGTGAAAAAGCAACCACATGGCAGCTGGTAGGACAGCAGTTCCGTGGTGCTCTGGGGATGTTCTCATGGTTTAGAATTTTAACAAACTTAAATTTTCTGGTTTTCTTTCTTTTTTTCTTTTGAGATTGAAATATTTGTAATATTTTTCCTAAAAATCTATTTTTAAACGTCTTTCCTTTAGGGGGGGGAAATAAAAAGGTTAGTCTTCCCTGGTCATAAGTTGAAGGACACCTCTCTTTCTTTTGGAGCAAGTGTTTAAATTCGGTGTTAAAATTGCTGAACGTTCTTGCTGCCTAAAGAAAATATCTTCATCTGCTTTTTTTTTTAAATTTGGCTGTGTTTTAAGATTCTGCCAGAGGCTTTTAACATTAGTCTACACAGAGCTCAGCTCATCTGTGTGGGGCAACTTTGTTGTCTGCACCAAGTCCTTTCCATCTCTTCTCCGGTGGCTGAGGATGCTCCATCCTTAAGCTGTGAGGTCAAAAGACTTCTCCAGTGTGGACTGTGGACAACTCTGGAAATAAGTTCATGAGTTTGCAGCATTTTTCTCTCCCAGTTTGGGCTTATCTCTGTGCTTTCCTGGTGGTGGTGGTGGTGGCGGGAAGTTGTAGCAGAGCAGTGGTTGCCAGAATAGTCAACCTATTACTCAATTTAACAAAACTCCACCAAACCTGCAAGTGAGTTCAAAGACAACTTGAAGGACCAAGTCCTTCTGCAGACAAATGACGTTGGGAAAACTGAATGACAGCCAAACAGCTCGTGTTCCTGTTCCTGGCCTCTGAAAGGTTTAAATAGTCGGTCATAGGCTACTTTCTCAGAATCTCACTTTTAGATTCAGAGATATTTTTTTCCCTGTTAATCTGGTGGTCTGTTAGATTGAGGTGTGAATATTGATGACTAGCTGTAGATATCTCATCACCCTGTCTCATACTTTGTCTGTAGTAGTGGGGTTAGATGAGTGTGCAAGTTTATTAAATACTTCACTACTAATTTTTCAGGGAAAAGCTGCTAAAATAGACATTGTGGTAACTAAAAATTTAAAAACCTGATTTAACATACAGTCCTATAAAACAAACACAGAAATATGGAAAATCCCTGATATTTGTGCAATGTGACAGTAGCCAATACTACTTTTCTTTAAAAGCTGTCTTAATTAGTAAGCTTTTAATACTGTTAAGCAATTGGGGGTTTTTTGGTCTTACATGCTATCTGAATTATTCAGCTTTATGCTGGAACACAGCATAGGTGGTAACCTCTCACTTTGCCCAAGTAACAACTGGTTTTTAACGTGTGTCTAGTGGGTCAGATTCTTCTGTAGAAGGTAAAACATTTTCTCCAGTGGAAAAAGGCCTGGATCTGGCAGCGTCTGTTCCGCGGGGGACAGGTTCAGGGAGCGTTTCCTAAACGTAAAGCTACTTCGAGCGCGACCGGGCCAGCTCTCTGAAACCCCAGTGTACAAAGTACACGCTGACAAAGAGGACGAGGCGCAGTCAAATTGCCTTTATTGGACTCTGTCCCGGTGTAATTTACTGCTCTGAACCAGGGCTTCATCAACTGGTCATTCAGCCCGATCCCTGTAAGCACGAAAAAGCAACCACTGAGCAATTAGGAGGCTGTTGCAGCGATAAGCTGACACACACGGTCCCTCTTCCAGCCGCGAGAATAGTCCGCCTGAATCCCTGCTGGTAAGGGAAGCAAAAAGGGCAGGACCATGGAAAAACCAGTGTGTTGTGGAAGGAAGGGCTGGAGAGGTCAAAGAAAGGGGAAAATAGGATTGAGTGTTTGAAATAAAAGACTTGCTCAGTGGTTGGTTTCGCATGTAAGACATTCTGACAGATGATAAAGTCATCTAGAAATCCTCCCAGTGCGGGACTGGGGAGCACAGACGTGATCTCTCAACTTGTGTTTCCCCATCTTTGGAGCGAGGAAGGAGGGTCATACTCATACTCATTCTCTTTGAAAGATGTAAATTCCTGCTAAAATGTCTTTTCAGGACCTTTTGTCCAGAGCACTGGCTCAAGAAGTAGAGATTTCACCACTTCTCTTGGCAGATTGTTCTCAAAGCGAGATGGCTCTTTGGATGGGACGGTGTTCTCTTGACTCTTTTGGGGGGAGTTGCGTTTCTCCTATTCCTAAGGAGTTCTGGGGGTGCCATTTGTCAGGGGGTGTCAGCCTTACATAGATCCTTTCCTTCAGACATTTTTTTCCCTCAAGTACCAAAACATAAGTAGATAAGCATTTGCTAGATGCCTCTATATATTCCCTCCCCCCCCTCTATTTCTTGCCCGTGTACAAAGTCCTGCTTTCCACACAGAATGCCCAAAGGATTACAGGATTTGGGGTTTGTTTGGTTTTCGGAATTTTGTGCAGTGTTGGAAAAAGTAATTTCTGTCAATGCAGATTGGGAGAAAGAATTTTTTTTTATTATTTTTTTTTTTTTCTCCTTTGTGTTTGCACAATGATTTTGTAAGTTGAATTGCAAGACTTGGGGCACACGCTGTTGTGTAAATTTGTAACATATTTTTAAAGAATTTATATTTGATTGAAGTTGTGAAATGGAGCATTTGATATTGAGCAACTTAAAGTGGAATTTGGTCTCTGTGAATGTGAAGGTGGATATTTGACATACGTTTTCTCTTTTGTTGTTGTTGTTGGTTTTGTTTTTAAACGTCCCTTTGGAATCGAGGAAACGATAATAATTTCATTCATTCTTTTTCCAGATGGGAATGGCAGGTAACACTAGTCCATTTGGGCAGCCTTTCAGTCAAACTGGAGGGCAGCAGATGGGAGCTACGGGAGTGAATCCTCAGTTACCGAACAAGCCAGGCATGGCGAATAGTTTGTCTCCCTTTCCTGCCGACATCAAGAGTACTCCTGTCACCAGTGTGCCAAATATGGTGAGTTCTACCTGCCCGTTGCCCTTATTTCTTATGTCTTTATAGCATATTTTAAATTCCTGGGTGATTCCAGCTTCTGCAATGTTAGTGGACAACTACTCCCTGGTCACTTAAACATCAGATTTGCCCCGTGATGCCTCAAACCACTCTGCAGTGTACATTTTCCTTCAGTAATTTTAATTTGTTAAGCAATCACAGCATTTTGTGATAAGGATTGCATTAAATTTAATTTTGTCCGTTACATTTAGTTCCAAACGGGATGAAAACGCCTTGTCTGTAAGCGCTGTTGGTAGGTTTAAATTCCTAAATCAATCAGAAAGTGTTGGATACATCATCAAATTCCTGAAACTAAATAGTACCTTTCCTACCTTTTGGATCTAATACGGTAAACACACCAGAGGCTTCTTAGGTTATATTGTGCTTGATTTGCAGCTTACAAGTTGCTGAGAATAGTTCTTATTAGGCCACTTTGCCCAAGTTTGTAGTATTGTTTACTGAAGTTTTCTTTATAAAGTGAGATGAAATATTCCCGTTTGTCTCAGCTCCTCTGCGTATTAATCAAACTGCTTGTGTCGTTTCTATGGAAACTCCAGCTTGTTGCATGTTATATTCTTATACATGATAGCAGTTACTATAGAAACTTGTAAAACCTTCCATAAGATGCAAATTGCTTATTTTTTAATTTAACTTGAAAACCAGCTATTTTTTTGGCACAAGCAATGCTTGTCCTTCCATCAGTGAGTTTACTACCTGCCTATGACTAATGGGGCTATACGTGAGAGGGAGCGGCATGTAATAAACTTCCTCTTCTCTCCTGATTTTAGAGGGAGGGAAACTAATTTTCCTTTAGTTACACTGTGAAATCTACCTTTATTATTATCTGTCCTCGTGGTGATGGGAAGGAGCTGGTGGCCAGGATTAAGACCACGTTCAGAATACCACTTGCACTCATGCAGGATACTTATAAAAGACAATTTGCTGCATGACTCTTCTAATTCTTCTTTTAAAACACTTTAAGTTTGGATCGGGTGTAAAGCAAATGAATCATTGCTCTGATTGTGTAGAGAACCCGCAAATCTGATCAAAGTGGATTAATCTCAGGGGCTGGTTCTGAAGCCTAATTTTGTCCCATTAAACGTCAGGTTTTGGGAAGCCTAAGTCTTAATGTACTTATGAGAATAGGATGAAATGGCAGATATTCAGGTGGAATTAAAAAAAAAAAAAAAAGATGTTTTCTATCAATGCTTGTTTGGTGGGGGAGGAATTAAAAGGAAAAACTTTCAGTTTCATTTCTCCTATCAAGTCCAAGAGACAGAGGAAAGTAAGGGAGACTTACATTGCCAGCACTGCCAACTGCAGTTTCTTTAAAATGAAAAAAAAAAAAAAAAATACAAGTTGTCTCCCAAGAGGACAATCAAAACCCTCTGCCTTTGTTTCTGGAGTGTCAAAAGCTTCGTATGTCCAATATATCTTTTTTCACCCTCGAGGCAATAAGGAGATCGTTAACCATTTCAGGCAACAGGCGTCGTTACTGTCGAGCCGCGAGGTCTCAGCCCTGCTCATGAATCATACGGTGGTTAGAGTTCAGTTGCCCTCCTGATGGGGGTGGAACGTTCAGCTCTAGAAATTGAAGTTTCCATCTAAACATTTTTACTGCAAAGCCAAGAATTTAAAAGGGAACAGCAGACTTGTTAAATTTTAACCTTTCCTTGGCAGCAGGGAGTAATTATTTGGTAATATTACATACACTGCCATGTGCTGGTCCTTCCACAGGGACTTGGCTTTATTCGGTGGACAGTAGGAACGGTGCCCTCTGAGAGAGCACAGAGTCAACGTTTTGTCCTGGTTTTGCTGCTCAGTGTGTAGCTGTGGGCTTTCTTGACACTACGTAGTGAGACATTTCGCTCAGCCAGCCCTTTCCAAACATTTTTGTTATGTGGTGGTCATCTCTGGAGGGGGCACGTACCTTGGATTAGTTCATTTTCTCAGTGCCTTTCTGAGATAAAGATGCCCCAGTTTTAAACGCAAGGCCGAGGGGCACAAAAAGAGTGGGAGTGGGAGAATCTGCTGAGTCTGAACTTGGGGTTTGTAGGCTCTGGCTTGCTGCAGACTTCCTCATTTCATGTCTCAAGACCATCTAGAGGTAAAATACCATTCACATGGGTGAGGTGTGCGCTCCCACAACTCGTGGAAGTGACGTCCATGTCTCGCGTTGGGCAACTAAAATATGACCCAGGTGACACTTGTGAAAAGTTGCTTGTGAGAGGGGGGCAGTTGTGGTGTTGGAACCATTAACGCTGTGCTTTCTTGCTGCAATCCCTTTGCCATTTGCTATGGCCCAGGATGCTTTCGGACCCTGGAGATGGCAGTTTGATTTAATGGATTTGGCCTTGTGCATGGTCTGTCCCATCCCCTGGAGGAGGCAGGAGTGAAGTAGAAATGGGTAAAGCATTGTGTTACCATCTATCAAAAATGAACCTGTGGAGGGTCGGTTCAACCTCCACCTACGGCAGTAAGTGAAAGACCAGCTACAGCGTTTCAAAACGACCTCCAGAGTTTTTTAGTGAGATGATGGGAACCACGTATCTTGCTAAACCAGCCCTCTCTTATACTACCCATAGCTTAAAGGGCCCCCAAAAGTGCTGTTCCACGTGAGAAACAAACCCGTGTGAATGAAAGCGTTGGTTCTATGTAGCATGTCCGAGGCAGGAGACCAGATTCCAGCATGATGTTAAACACCTTGGTTAGCACTAAGAGTATCTAAATAAAGGAGGAGGAAATGAAGGTGCAGCTGTTGTCTTAAGACCTTTTGGTCCTAAAAAGCAAAACAGTTAAGACTTTTTTTTAAATACTCCTTTCAGTCTTTTGCCTTTCTCCGTAACCTTACGTGTGCATTGCGAACGTAAAGCAGAAGACGAACATGCTCCTTACCCCACATGATTCAAAGTGTCATTATGTGACAGGCACCCCTGTCCCAAACACTAGCCATGGGTTTTCCCACTGGCGGGCCCAACCCTCAGGCTGGCAGCCAGGATAAATCTCTGCTGTGAACTGGGGTTTTCTTTTTAATCCAAATTTAGGCTACCACTCTCCCTGCTTCCCAAATGAAGCTGTTCTCGGAAGCATTAGTGCGTCTTCCAGCCCTTGTTCCAAGCATGACCTTACACTAGACCCTGAAAAGCACATTCAGTTTAATCTCTTTAATTGGGACAGAAGTAACAAACCTTGCGCTATTAATATGATTAAAAGGTCAGCATTAAGGTATTAATTTTCAGTGCCAGCCAGATGGATTGATTTTTTTTGTTTGTTTTGTTTTCCGAACTATGGATCGGAACAGTGTATTAGCTTTTGCTTTGTGTGGCTGTTGGAGAATAGGATCGGTTTTCCTTACAAGAGTGGGCAGCTTGAAATCTTGAGTGACTGACTTGTTTCCAAAAGAAGGATGCGGTGACGTTGTCGGAGGCACCGAGGCTTCAGTTGTTGGATGCAGGATTGGCAGCGCTGCGCCGCGGTGAGATCATGCACAGTCTCTGGGCTCTGTGCTTTGGCCCTCGGCACAGTGTGCGACCTGTACGGGAGCCAGGAGCCTCTGGTTTTCCCAGTACGGGGAATCTGGGATGTGCCGTCGGTGGGGGGAACCCCGTTAGACCTCCCCATCAAACTTAGCGAAGCTTTGTGGTGTCTGCAGTACTGCTTATTCCAAGGGTGGTGGTGAATGGTTTTGTCATGGACGTACCAGTAAATCTAGTATTTCTACATGGGTTAGGAGTACAACCTACGTGTGAAGTTTGGCTCCCAGACACCAGCTTGGTTTCACAGTTACCCTTATGACCAGCAGATGGAGTTGAGAGAATAGCGCTTTTTGGAAGCGAAGGAAATCGTTTCTCCTCGGTTCTTTTGACTTGGAATTGGAGCAGCACATCTTGTCTTGCGTTTTTTTTCCCCAATCTCTTATTAAAAGCTCTATCTTGAGTTTTCTGTCGCATTCTTTCTCGTTTCTCTGTGTCTTTTTGTGTTCCTTGGGTTTCTTTATTAACAGATTTGGATCAGAAGCAAGGAGAACGATGTCTGGGAGATGAGACTGTCTTAGGTGGGCCTTGCTGCAGGCCTCCTAGAGAAAGGAAGAAAGCTTTTAAACTGGGAGGTCAGGTTTAATTAGAACGTGTAGAACTGTAGCTACTTAAAATAGACAGCTTGTATTTTATTTTAGAGACCAGAAATAAAAGGCCTTATGAAAAAATCTCAGTTGGACCCTCACAGTGAAGAGGACTTGCTTTCTTAACTTTTCTGTGATTTTATTTATTTATTTATTTCCCCACACACACACACCCCCCAATCTTGTAGCAAACTCGGACTTCTCTTTCACTGCAGGGAAGGTCTGTGATGGTGTGTATCTGCCTCCACTCTCGGCAGCCTCTGTTGGGCCTGCTCTTTGCTGTGCTCACCTTCCCCCTGCCTGCCCTGACCTGTGCTCTGAAAGTTTCTCTTCCCCAGGTGTGTTCACTCCTCTTGCTCGAGCAAATCCCACGTGATTTTAAGTGGAGGAGCAGGATAGCAAAAAAAGGGAAAAGCTCTTGTCCGGGTTGCTTAGCCATGATCTCCTACAGGAAGAGATCTTAATAACCTGGAAACAAATCTAACAGATAACAGCCAGGGCTGGAGAAACTGTTATTATGTCAAGAGCAAAGCAGACACCCCTATTCTGCCTTGGTGCAAGAGTTCATCCTGAGAATGTGTATCCTTTGAATGGTGGAGAGCTTTAATTTTTGCACCATCCATAAATAATGATGCCAAGCTGGCAAAAGCAAGCTCACAAGGAGGATCTGCTCTTTCCCCAGCCCTCTGGCTTGCGTTCCACCCTTCTGCCCTTTCAATATGAATATATGTGGTAGAGAATATCCATTGCTATATTGCTTACTCTCTTTCAGCAGCTGAGGTGAAGTACCATAGCCAGCACTCTGACAGCTTGGCTTTGCTTCACTTAAAACTTCTTATTTGTCTCTTATCCACAGGTTGGGTTTTTTAGTGTTGATCATTCCTCAGTCTGTACCAGTAAATTCCATCTGTACCCAGTAAATTCCTTATAAAGCTCTCTTAATATTTTGTTCATTTAATTTCCAGGGTGAGAGAGCTGGACTCTGCAGATTCCTATGTCAAGCTTTGTTCCTTTTTGTTGCTTTGAAACACTTCTTTGTGTTTCTGGTCATTTGCTGGTCCTTCAAATCGGAAAGCTTATAAAGACCCAAGGGATATGAAACTCTAAAACTGTATCCTTAAGAAAGACTCAAGTTCTGATTCCTTCTGCTAACTGGTTGAGAAAATGCAGGGTTATTGGCCACAAATACAAGCCTTTGTGCTTGTGCTTCCACTCGTGTCAGCCTCTTCTCTGTGTGTGTGTGGACTTGTCGAGCCGAAGCAGACCTTCACGGTCCTGGTGTCAGAAGGATCCTTCCTCTGTGGATAGGACCAGACTGCTCAGATCATGCCCGTTCACGGTAACTGGTGAAACCAGAAAAACAACCATCCACGTGGAGAATATCAGAGTGAATTCCAAGAAGCATTAAACTGGTTCTGTGTCACTTTCACAGTGAAGCCCTGGTAGTCGCTGGAGAAGGCCTGGCTTCATTGGGTGACTGTGCTGAGAAATGTCTCCTTCCTTGAAGCCATCGCAAAGCTGCTGCTGGAGCTCTCCTTGCAGCTGTGTGACAGAACGGTGCTTCTGGGCTGCTCAGAGCTGGTTCTACACTTACTAGAGCATTCTGGTGATCCCTCTGCAGCAGGAACTTCTTTCAATCTTAATGTAAATGTGCAGAGCACGTGATGGGAGTTGACCACGCTGTGAATACTAAATTGAGATAGAAACGTTGCTAACTAGAAGTGTGCTTTGAGATTTAGAGTTCAGGCGTTTATGCAGGCTATGCCCACTATCCCTTTTCTGAAAGGGACCCTCAGGATGACACTCAAAGCCTGTGATTGAGGGGGAACTGACAAGGGTTTGGGTGTGTTTCACCCTACCTACTCGTGCAAGAGTGAAGGTGGGATGCGACCTCGCTCTCTGCAGGTACTGCAAGGGTTGTTTTCTTAAAGTCTGAATTGATAGACTGGATAGACATGTTAAAAATCCCTTGTCACTGTTAAATACTGTCCATTTTCTAGTTCAGGATGTCAATAGACTGAGAAAAAAAAACAAATCCAAGTGCTACCTGCCATCTGGTTAGGGTGAGGGAAAGGCCTATAAAACAAACACCTCGATCAAAATAGTGATCTTCTGTGGCAGTGGAGCCTTAATTGTCTCTAAAAGGTCTTCTGTTGATTACAAACCTGCCTTAAAGAACTAAAAGGCATTTTTTTAAAGGCAGGATTTTTTCCTAATAACAGTGGTTCCAGAAGGTGTTACTCTCTTGCCAGGGAGAATGAAAGAACGTGGAAGTGACTGGTCATTTCAGGAAAGTAAGACCTCCAGGGAACTTCGTGTCCATCCAAGCCCACGAAAATGAGATACTTCTGCATTTGTGCTGCCTAGAAGCACAGGAAGTTTTAATGCTTCAGAATAGGGACAGGACAAAACTCTTTCTGTGTGAATATATAATTTTCATAATTTTAAATGGTATTAGTAGCTCCTTTGTACTGTAGAAGTGTGTATGAGTTTCTAGAGAACTGATTAATCTTTATTTTAATTGTGGGGGAAGAAGCTGCTGAATTTCCTGCCTTGTCAGGTGAAGCGATGTGAAGCCTCCCCCTTGTTCTGGGGTGAGGTGGTTTCTGTGGTCCACGGAGGATTTACGCAGCTTTGGCTTGACTGGGGTGCCCTACCATGTCTCCAGCTCTGAACTGGTCCCACAGACCACTGGTCGTAGAAGAGAAACTAACAGGGATGAGATTGACTTCCTCAAAGAGTCGACAGTCCTGAAAGTAAGATGGTGGAAAGATCATTAATTATATTTGCAGGTTTCGGACTTTACTAGGTTGAAATAGTGACCAACGTAACTCTGTAGAGCTGTAGGTGATACTCAGAGCTCTGGGGGTTTTTTTGTGCCTACCTGCAGACACTCTCATCGGGGCCGGTGCTTGTTCTTCTACTGATACTCTGTGATTCTGCTTTTCTGTTACTCAGCCTTGAAGAAACCCTTCTGGGCAGAGCATCTGTGCTGATACAGCTGTAGTCCTGTCTGTTAACTGTAAGGTAGTAACCAAAGGAGAGCTTTGGCTTGGGAAACAGTTCTTTGACGGGGATGAAAGCATCACTTCCAACAAGATTTTCTTTGGCATGCTCTTTGTATTTTCCTGCAGATTGGCCAAACTAGTTGTTTCCTATTTTTGACCCAATAATTGTTTCAGCAAAGCCTCTCTGCTCTTGTGGATTTGTTCATGGAAGAAATGGAAGACTGAGTTTCAGCCACACACACTGGGAGCATAAGTGGGTTTCCTTCACCCTCTTGCCTTTTACAGCTCATCCTTCTTGCAAGCTCAAGACAAGCAGATGCAGCCATTCCTCATTGTTTAAGCCTTACTGTAACAGTTATCAGTGGTGGAGCTCCCACCCTCTTCACCAAATATCAGTCCTTGTGTTTCCTACTTGATCCTTGCGTGCTTCGTTCTCCAGAAGAAAAGGTAGCTCTTTGCCACCTGCACACCAGGTTTTAAACGCGAGGGCAAAGCTTGCTGCTTGGAGTAGTGGGAACCTGGGCCAGGGAACCTTTTGCTGATCGAAGAAAATGAAGGGGTTTGCTGTTAAGTGCTCTGTTTTGTAGGCTGTGGAATATTCTGGGGAGTCCTTCTCAAAAGCAGAGCAGGCTACAAACGGTGTGTTGACTCTCTTAAGTGTGATTTTTGGTTTTGCTTTCCTTAAAAGTAGTTAGCAGGCTTTGGTCAGTAGCTCTGTAGGCATCACCGAGCTATTTCCTCTGTCAGCTCCCCCTGTCTAACCCTGTTCTTCCTCTATTCTGTTTGTAAGTGGTTTTAATGGCTGATTTTTCCTTAGGTAGCTTGGAAGCTGGTGAGCTTTTCAGTGATAACCCATGTTTACAGTGTATAATCAAAGCGATTCTTGGGACAGTCTCATGTTTTTCCATCAGATTAATCCACGCTGAAATCACAGGGATTTAAGCATTTTTGCAGTCCCGTGACTGTTCCTGCTCACGGAGTCGGTGGAGGCTGCGGATGTGCTTAATTTTGAAAACGAGGTTTCTACGTTTGTTGTCCTTCAAAGGTCCTAGAAGGTGGTAGAAAAGCTTCTAAATCCGTGCTGGAGAAATGACAGGTTAAGGAAGCTCTTTCTCTTGTGTGCCGTCACGAGCCGTGTCTGAGAGTGAAGATCTCTGCGGGTGTGCAGAGCCTCTCGGGCGGCGCTACAGAAGTGAGTCCATAGAGGATGGATGCTGGAAATAAAACGGGATTTTACAAGCTGAGACAACCTTTTGTAGTTGAACTCTAGTTCACTTCAGTGGCCGTAATACAATCCAGATTTAGGTGGCCCTCTCTGGGAGAAAACTGTATTCATCTTACCTTGGAGATTTTCTCTAGGAGAGGAATATCAGCACTCACTTGTCAGAAGAAAGGCTAATTTAGACGTGGAAAATCAGTTCTGTTTTTCACTATAACAAGTCGAGGGAGTCAATTTTTTGACTGTCTTCTCCCAGTGGACTCCTTTGTTGGGGACAAGAAGCTGGGATTGAAGCTTATAAAACCTGTAATGTGAAAGCATAACACAAAACAGACTTGAATTCCACCTCCAAGTGTGGTAAGAGCTCATTCCTCTTGGAATTACGAGCTGTCTAATAAAGAGAAGATTTTGGATGTCTTACTACTTAAACCATTGTTTGCAAATGTCTTAAGAGAGGAACTTCTCAGTACTTGGGGGTTTTTTTTGCTGTTCCAAGGTTTGGGAATGCTGCAGAGACCGGCATAATAATCCTTGTTAGCTAGGGGTGGCGAATAGTCTTGTGATGCTCAGATTGTTATGCAGAATTGAGGCTTGCAAACGCGATGCTAAACCGACCTCTTCTCTCAGTCCCAGATGCAAACCCAAGTCCAGCAAGTAGGGATCGTACCGACGCAGGCGATGGCGACCGGACCGACGGCGGATCCGGAGAAGCGCAAACTGATCCAGCAGCAGTTGGTGTTGCTGCTTCACGCTCACAAATGTCAGAGGCGGGAGCAGGCGAACGGAGAGGTGCGGGCCTGCGCTCTGCCGCACTGTCGAACCATGAAGAACGTCCTCAACCACATGACGCACTGCCAAGCTGGGAAGGCCTGTCAAGGTGAGGGCGCGATGCTGAAGCCGCTCTTGCAAAGGAGCTGCGTGAGGTTTCTTGCGTGTTTTTCAGCAGCCTTCCTCTTCTTGTCGAGAAGATCCCTACACCTGGCACAAACGAGTGCCGAAACTGGTTCTTTAATTAAAGAGCTGCTCCTTTTTTCATTACCTTTGCCTGGTTTCCATTTCTGATGGCTTCACAGTTGTCAGTTTGGAAAACAGAATGCAATATTTGCCCTTTAGAATCACAGAATGGTTAGAGTTGGAAAGGACCTTAAAGATCATGGAGTTCTAACCCGTTCCTGCCCTGGGCAGGGACACTTCTCACCACACCAAGGTGCTCCAAGCCCCCTCCAACCTGGCCTTGAACCCCTCCAGGGAAGGGGCAGCCACAGCTTCTCTGGGCAACCTGGGCCAGGGTCCCACCACCCTCACAGTGAAGAAGTTCCTCCTAATATCTAATCTAAATCTCCCCTCTTTCAATTTAAAACCATTACCCCTCATCCTATCGCTACACTCCCTCACAAAGAGTCACTCCCCATCTCTCCTGTAGCCCCCTTCAGGAACTGGAAGGTCGTTATAAGGTCTGCCTGGAGCCTTCTCCAGGCTGAACAAGCCCAGCTCTCTTAGCCTGTCTTCATAGAAGAGGTGTTCCAACTAGGAAAGTACCAATGTAGCCCTTTGAGAGTCTTTTTCATCTCTTCTGTCATATCCAGAGGGTGTAATATCCACCATGTCTTTGTCTGAGAATTTTAGTAGTAGTTCCCTTCATTTGTTAGGCCATTATTGGTGTGTCCCCAAAAATGATAGTCGCGTTTAGCTGTGTTTAGTTGGGTACAGTATTGCTTGTAAAGGACAAAGAATAAAGTTGCTCTGAAACAACAAGAAGAGTTAATACAAAACCAGTTAACCAAGGAGTGACGGTAGTTCTATGGCTTTTCCTCATTACAGTTGCTCATTGTGCATCCTCGAGACAAATCATCTCCCACTGGAAGAATTGTACTCGGCACGACTGTCCTGTGTGCCTGCCTTTGAAAAACGCCAGTGACAAAAGAAATCAGCAACGTAAGTACTTGTTCCACTGAGGTCACAATGGAATTACACTGGTAATATAAAGTGCAGCGCAGCAATAAACTTCTACAGCATCCCAACAAACTAAGTAGCTGTTTAATAATCTTGTATAAGGATTAATATTCCAGTGGATTCTCTTTTCTGATCACTGAATGCAACGTATGACTTAAATAGGGGAGAATTGAGAAAGGAAAGTTTCAGATCCAGGGCACATCTGTTTTCAGAGGGAGTAGCAGCTCCAATCTGGTGTTTCATTGTGAGGCAGGTCAATAGATTCCAGTTCTAACACAGTTCTGGATTTAGGTAGCGTTTGGGGGAAGATACAAGCTACTTTTTTTTCTTGCTGCTAAAAACAACTTAAATCAGCATCCTAGCGATTAAGAACAATCAAAAATGTTTGTAAAAAAAAAAATATAATAATAATTATACATGAACAGATCTGGTTGGGGTGTCTTAAACATTGTCTAGTATGTTGGTATAGACCTACTGAAGTTCTGCAAATGCGAGTGGGTTTGCCCGTGCCTGTTTTTTATAGGAGCAGAGCTGTTACTGATTCACGGGGACAGTCAATTTCTAGTGCATTTCTTCCCATCTTCCTCTGAAACACCAAATACTGAACTCAGTTTGCTCCTCATCAAACCCTCTGAAAAGAACATTTTACAGCACAGATGCCGCAGTGCTGGAAGGCTAAGTAAAGTTATGCCTAAGTGTATTTAAATAAGGGTTAAGAAGCGGAAAATAGCTGGAGGACTTGCAAAGCTTGTGCTTTTGAATTGTGTTGGAAGCATTCTGCTAATTTCCATCGAGGCTGAGACAGCAGTGAGGAACACTGATAAAACTTGGAGGCCAGAGGAGAGCTGCTAGGTTAGGGGAGATGAAGGTAGCGGAGATAATAGCTGGTAAGAGTGTCCATACTATCCATTGAGAATGCTCTCTTAGTTTCAGGAGGGTGTTTTTTCCCTCCAAACCTGAAAAATTTGTAAATACAGAGCTACTCGGAGGTAAAGATTTTGATATCATTTTGCGAAAGCTTCTCCTTGGTAAAAAAGATATGTCTTGTGTGTTGAAAGTGATAATTTGCTGTAAGTGATTAGTTATGTTTGGCCTTCAAAAAACGTGTTGAAAGCTTTGCTTTTTAATATGACATGGTCCATTTGTGCATAACATCCTTATTACACAGTTGTTATCAAAGTGCTAACAAAATCTAGCACAACAGAATTGGGGGATTTTTTCAATACAAGCTGCTGTAGAGAAGTAGTTTGTGCAGTATTTGTTTTTATGTCATTCATGCAACTTGTCAAAAGAGAAGGCTCTTGAACTAGAATGGTCCTTGAAGTTAATTTTATTTTGGGATCAAACAGACTGTTGTTTGAATACAACAGAGTTACGATGGGTAAGTGTGGAGTTTGGTTCTCTTGTTGCACACGGGGGAGATAGATATGAAATCTCTTTTCTGTTCAGTTAATCAATAGTCCAGTGGTGGTTTCCGGGAAAATGGGCGGTTTCTTGTGCTGAGGTTGAAGGTTCTTTGTTCACTGAGTCATACACATAACACCTTGTGGTTTGTTTGAAGGTAAAAGATGAACGCTAGAAATACTTGTCAGGAGATATTATGAAGGGTATCCCCTTTTTTTGCCATTCCAAAACCTTTGTGAAATGGTTCATCTGTGTGCGAGGAACCCCTGTGCCTGATCAGGTGAAAGCTAACCTCAGCTGGGTTAGTTTGAGATTTAAAGAAAATGTTGGCTTTCTTAGGAATAAATAATTACAGCATCTACTAAATTGGGAGGAGAAGGGTATTCTGCACATGGCAGAATACGATGAGGATATTTAGAAAGGAAAAAGGAAATGAGAAGCATACTTTTGTCAGGCTGTTGTCCTTACAAAAGGACCAACCACACGATAGTCATTGAAGACCTTGAGTCTTAGAATGTCCCTTTCTGTGCTCCTGCATATTTTGTATCCTGCGGTGCTTGTGCTGGACTTTGAAGTAGTTCCTTCAAAACGTGCCCATCTTTTAGTAAGTTCTGCAGTTGGGCATGTGGGGAACGTTGCGATCTGGTGACTTGTTTCCACCCCTCCCGTGTGTGATGGCTCCTTTGCTCTTTGTCACTATCTCTTTCTGCTCCCTGGGGGATTCCCTCTGCCTGCCATGAAAGGTTTTAGGTTATTACCATGGAGCTGTTTCTTTCCAGGTATCTTACTCCATGTTCTAGTGGTTTCGTTTTTAAAGTATTCCTGAGCTGTCTTTTATTATAGCTGTTGATGGTAACATGACTTGTGGATAGGACATGCTGGGACAAGTTTGAAACTTTCTGTTCCCCCTGGCTCTTTCTGTGTTACACCCTGTCTGCCTCCGGGACGATAAGGGGAAACTGCAAAACACAAAAGTTATTTTTGACATGCTGAAATACCAAGCTTTTCTTTTGAATAGGCCAGTGACTCCCGCCCTTTCAAGTAATGGCTTAAAGCTTGGTAGAAATGATTTGGGGTTGGAGGGTTCTTTTTTAAGGAAGTACTTCTTCCTCCTTGCTGAGCCCATCACAATTTGAGTGACAAACTCTTGCAAACAGCTGTTCATACACTTCCTACCTGTATGGCTCTTACAGCTCTATATAGCTATACTGTTATTTTTCTGAAGACTTGCTTTGGCATGAACAGACTTGAGCTTCTTAACTCTTTCTGGGCAGGTATGTATCATGTCACTAAAAGCTCCGGGCTACTCTTCCAGAGGTGATAGGTGTGCTGTGCTCTGCTTACCATTTATTGTGACCTGGACCATCCTCATGCAATACTTGATGTGCTTCGTTCCAGGATTTAGGCTGTAGAAAACCTTTGGGATCCCTGTTCAGCTGAGTGAGACTGGAAGGTGGAGTTGTGAGCATGGTCATGCTCTCCCCTGTATTTTTTCTTCATAGGAATATTTTAAATAAAATTCAGTGAGGAAGAAGCTGGATTGAGAAAGATAATGATTACTTGTCTCAGATTTACTCTAAAAATCTGATTTTAAAGAGGGCTGGGCCAGAAATTCAGGAGTTTGTGGACTCTCAGGGGCTAAGGGAGTGGGATTCTAAGGAGGGAAATGGAAATAAGGACTGGGCGCAAGCTGGCTGAAGAAGGATGTTATTGGCTATGGGCATAAAAATGAAAGAAGAACTGGATGTAGAGCCTTTGGGACCTAACCCTTTGTAGAGAAGGAAGAAGTGTGCCAGTGTGCAGGGAAGTGTGTTCAGAAAGAGTAGGCGGCAACTTTTTCACTAGAGCCCATTTCCTGTAAAAACCAAGCAACCAGGAAATCCAGTTTGCTCAAGTCTTAGTGTCAGTAACTGTCTGTAAAATCTACAAACAAAATGTGTCTCTCTCTCTTTCTTTTTTTTTTTTTTTTTTTCCAAGTGCTGGAAATGGTACATAGTGGTGACCTATGGAGGTCTCAGTTATTCCACTGAGCCCCACGCTGGATGGGCAGCCCACGGATTAAGAAATTCCATTCGTTGACTAATAGGACGCTATAATGTGGAGGGTTTTTCTTAAATGCTGAATTTCAAAATGACAGTGGTGGTGAAGTTGAGTACTGACACTTCCTACCTTTAAGTTGCTCATAAAATCTTTGCTTAACCCTGATTTGATTCATGATAGAGCCTTTAATTTAATAGTTGTGTACACTTAACCTCTTGTATTCCTGCTTGATCCTGGGTGCAGGAGAGGCTCGTGCTGAGGTCAGTCAAGGTTACCAGCAGAATTTTTGCTCCAGCCCCTTTGAGCTAGGATGGATTTAAGGAGCAGAGCGAGGAGCTGCAGGACAAAACATTTGAATGCTGCTCAATGAGTTTCCATTCCAGAATTTTGAAGCAAAATTAAAAATGTAGGTTGGTCCTCCCAAAAACAGATTAACATGTTGCTTTCACTGGGGTGGTCAGGCTGGAGAAATGCTGGGCATTCATACTTAGGACAGCAGTAAGATGTCTGTGTTTCAAATAAATTCCAATCAGCTGGAGAGGCAGAGGGCTTCCCCAGTAAAAGACATGAGTGCAATTTCATTAAGGCAGCATTTATCTCCATTAGACGCTGAAACAGGAATCCTGTAGATGAGATAGTGTTTGATCATTTCGATTGCATCCTAATGCGTGTGCCCAGGAGGGTGTAATCAGGGCTGTTCAAGAAGTTCCGGGACTGCTTAACTTGTGCTGGTTTGAACTCTCCCTCTCAAGATACATAAACACGTGTGACTGTAACAGCGGGACAAACGGGCTCAGTTGTCTTTAAAGTCCTTAGAATCATAGAGTTGTCGGGGTTGGAAGGGACCTTTCAGATCATCTAGTCCAACCATCAACCTAACTGATAAAAACCATCAGTAACCCATGTCCCTCAGCACCGTGTCAACCTGGCTTTTGAGTGCCTCCAGGGATGGTGCCTCAACCCCTTCCCTGGGCAGCCCATTCCAAGGCTTCAGAACCCTTTCAGGTAAAATTTTTTCCTAAGCTCCAATCAGAACCTCCCCTGGAGCAACTTGAGGCCTTTTCCTCTTGCCCTGTTACCTGTGACTTGGGAGAAGAGACCAGATTTAGAATGTGAACAGATTTTTTTATACAGAGTTGCCTTCATCCTTGTAGCTTCTGTCATGAACTCATCAATGTCTAAAGAATCAGTTAATTTAAAAAAAAAAAAAAAAATCACAGTAGACATTTCTTCAGGTAGCGTTGGCCTAATGTGAGGACTCCTGTTTGTTTCAGTCCTGTATCTATTTTGATTGACTTGATTTCCTCTGGTCCCTGCCACAGAAAGGCCTGTGTTTGCCCTTGATCTGTCCAGTATGGAAATTTAATACTCTCTCCCTCCATCTTACTGATCGACAGATTGAGATAATATCAATGCATTCATACAAACCCAAGGAACGTACAGACAAGAAATACTTCCTGGTATTGTGAAAATGCTCAATACAGTGTGCTATTAATTGAGCTATAAAATTCAAAGATGATGCCACAAGTTTTATGCTCTTGAACCTTTCTAGAGACTTCCTGTTTGTTGGCTTGTGCCTAGGGTCAAGGCCTCTTTTTCTTAAATTGTGAGAATGCAGAGTGCTAAGTGCAAGTCCAACAAGAAATTCATACAGTTGTTCTTTAGTATGTCCTTTATTTTATTTATGTTTTTTTTTAATGAAACTGATAGGATCTTGGTCAGGTTCTGTCTTTGCTTTTAAGCTTGCTTGAAAGTGATCGGTGAGATCAAAAGCTATTATGAATGTGTCCACGGAGTGTAAGTGTATGTAAACCAAATTTCCGTGGTAAACCTGGTGTCAAAAATACCATGGATTGTCCTTGGGGGGAAAAAAAGGATGTTTTCTATAGGGCTGCTTATTCTGGAAAGAGAGGATCTCTGACTACATTTGTAGTTCTTCAGCAAATGGGTTCAAATTGAATTCTCATCTGGAGAGGGAGAAGCCTGGACTCCGTAATGTGTGGCTTTGCTCTTGGATGGAAACTGAATGTCTGTCTTTTTCAGTGATTCTCCCGGTTTCTGTAATGGGTTAGGATTTAGGAAAGCCTAGATAATGCCATTCAGGTCTTAGAAGGCTTGTTTTCCTGATTGATTTTTTCCTAACTCTGTGTGTCTCCTATTATTTCAGTAAAACAACTATTGTTTCCTATATTAAAAGCTATTATTGTTGCTACATTCAGCCCAGAAAGTTCTAATGTGCGTTACATATTAAATCACTTGAGGAGGAAAATGGGGCATGTGTGTTAGTATTACTTCTACCAGAGTCTTGGTTCTCAAAATGCTGTGTCTCCGTGGTGAAGGATATATACTCCGTGTGTCATTCACAATGGAACCTGCTATTATTTAGAATGGCAGCTAAAACGAGGACTGGAAAGAAGATTTTTATTCACTTCTGGGTTTAGTAAAAATTACTTTTCTCTGTTGTTTCAATTTTCTGCCTACAATGGAAATTATTTTTCCATACGTTGATGCGGTGAGAGAAATTGGATGGTTGTGGGGGTCATGTAGGTTAATGAATACTTTAATATTATTATCATGTGTGTTGTTTACCAAAACCTATGGCAGGATCAGCCCCTTTCTGACTCTTCAAAATATTTTAGATTTTGTCAGTACGATCTGAAACCTATCCGGGCTTTTCATATCTCTGAATGACTTGGGGGTTAAGGTAATTTGGCCTTCAGAGGATTCATCTAGTGACTGCTTGGGATGAAAATTTCTGCCATCAGATCTTCACTATTACCTTTGTGTCCAAGGACACACTATTTTTGCTGAACTCTGTTCTGGAACCAAATATTTTGACCTAATATGGGATTGATGGGAAAGAGGGAAGTAGAGGAATTAATATATTATTTCCCCACAACCCCCTTAGTCTACTGTCCTGAGAATGAAAATCCTATTTAGCCTTATACTGGAGCCTATACTTTATGTATATTTCAGTAATTGTGGGCTTATCTGCCTGAAATGTACAGCACTTCTCTCTAGACTGTATGTGTTAATTGCTGGGGTGGTTTCTGTCCTATAGAATCAAAGGCTGAGTCTCCCCACTTGGCATCTCGGGTACCCATCATTCTGTCCTTTGGCAAGAAAACATACACCATATAACTATATGCATGTTTTATTGAGTCTTGGCATGATGTGTGTTCCTCATCGATTTTCAATTTTTTCTTATCCTTTTGCTTGTTTTTGTTGTTTGTTTTTGGTTTGTTTTTATTTAGCCCTTTTAGGGTCTCCGGCTGGTGGAATCCAAAATTCCATCGGTTCTGTTGGCACAGGCCAGCAGAATACTCCATCGCTAAGTAACCCTAATCCGATCGACCCCAGCTCCATGCAGCGAGCCTATGCTGCTCTGGGACTGCCCTACGGCAACCAGCCTCAGACCCAGCTACAGCCCCAGGTACAAGGCCAACAGCCGGCACAGCCCCAGGCTCACCAGCAAATGAGGACCATTAACGCATTGGGTAGGTGGAAAAAAAAGTACTAAGAAGGTGTTAAAATAAACGGAAACGTTGAATTCTGAGGATGGTCAGGTATTCCACTTGACCGGAGTAGTGACTTTTTGTTCGTGTTAATTAATACCTTAAAATTATGCTATTTATACACACTACCGTTCAGTTATATTTGGCTTTTAGGAAGTTTTGAACATACTGCTTCTGCTCAATAGCAGTAGTTTTAGTTTCTTTTAAAATACAGCCCATGGCTTACTGTTGTGAGAGGTGATGAGACAGAATTGCTGAAGGATTTTGCTCTAACAAGTATTTCACCTGTTCGAGCAGGTGATTCTGTCTCAAATACTCATTTCTTTCTGGAACTTAATTGTTAGCATTATCTTCTTTTTAGCTTATTGAACTTAAGAGATTAGGAATTTTAAATTTAAATTCTAATTTTTGTAGAAAGGGGGGAAAAAAACCCAAACCTGTTCAGACTGCAAGTAACTTGATTCCATAAGTAGCTGTGTGTATGTACTGCAGCAGATATCATCACAGAAGTACTTACCTGATACACTGTTTCTGTCGTTAACCAATTGGGTCAGTAAAGTGTAGTTTTGCCATGTTACTGTCAAAATTGTGAACTTGATCCCAACGATGTTTAATTTTGTCCCAAAGGAGCCAACCAGATGAACCTTCCCACAGGAGGAATAACAACAGACCAGCAAGCTAGTCTAATTCCTGAAACTGCTCTTCCAACATCCCTTGGGACAAATAAGTAATGCACACATTTTCTTTCTTGCTCAATTAAACATTTATTTACATGCTTATGAGTGTAAATAAAGAGCATGCTTTAAAAACTAATTGTACTGGCATGGAAATGACCAGTCACATGTATAGCTACACTGTTCTTTCCTATTTCACTTCTATGGCTACTGCTTTGTGTGTCCCCCCCCAAAGAGCCCCAGAATATTTAGTAGTTCTAAATGAATTCCCAAAGAAGAATAATTTTTATTTTAAGTTGTGATTCTTCTTGGTTTTTACTGTGTCTTGCAAACATCTGAGCTTTGCTGCTGTGGAGGCTGCAGTTTGCTGATATCAAAATTTCACTTGGAGAATGTTTGATGCAGTAGAATCCTAGTGTAGTTTAGGTTGGAAGGCACCCTTGTCCAACCCCGTTGCAACAAGCAGAGACATCTTCAGCTAGACCGGGTTGCTCAGAGCCCCATCCAACCTGACCTTGAATGTTTCCAGGGATTGGGCATCTCCCACCTCTCTGGGCAACCTGGGCCAGTGCCTCACCACCCTGGGCATCTAGTCTGAATCTCCCCTCTTTTAGTTTAAAACCCTTACTCCTTGTCCTATCGCAACAGGCCCTACTAAAAAGTCTGGCCCATCTTTCTTATAAGCCCCCTTTAAGTATTGGAAGGTCACAATAAAGAGCCTTCTCTTCTCCGGGCTGAATGACCTCAACTCTCTCAGCCTGTCCACACAGGAGAGGGACTCCAGCCCTCAGAGCATTTTTGTGGCCTCCTCTGGTCCCGCTCCCAGAGCTCCATGTCTTTCCTGTGCTGAGGGCCCCAAATCTGGACACAGTACTCCAGGTGGGGTCTCACCATACAGTGGAGTAGAAGGATAGAATCACCTCCCTCACCCTGCTGGCCGCGCTTCTTTTGATGCAGCCCAGGATGGGGTTGGCCTTCTGGGCTGCCAGTGCACATTGTTGGCTTGTGTCCAGCTTTTCACACACCAGCACCTCCGAGTTCTTGGCAGGGCTGTTCTCAGTCCCTTCATCCCCCATCGTGGGGTCATACCAAGGGTTGCCCTGACCCATGTGCAGGACCCTGCACTTGACCTTGCTGAACCTCATGAGGTTCACACGAGTCCACTTCTCAAGATGGTCCAGGTCCCTCTGGATGGCATCCTGTCCCTCAGGAGTGTCAACTGCACCACTCAGCTTGGTGTCATCTCCAAACTTGCTGAGGGTGCACGGGATCCCACTGTCTATGTTATTGAATAAGATATTAAACAGTACTGGACCCAGTATGGATCCCAGAGGGACAGCACTTGTCACTGATGTCTGGACATTGAGCTGTCCAACCGATTCCTCTTCCACCCATCAATCCACCCATCTAATCCATATCTGTCCAATTTAGAGAGAAGGGTGTTGCAAAGGAGAGTGTCAAAGGCCTTACAGAAGTCCAGATAGATGATATCTGTAGCTCTTCCGTTGCCCACTGATGTAGTCACTCCATCACAGAAGCCCACTAGGTTGGCCAGGCAGGACATGCCCTTGGTGAAGCCACGCTGGCTGCCTCCCTAGTGGGAGATGGAGAACTTGTAGCTGCTTAGTAGCTAGAAGCGATGAAACAAATTACTTAAAAACTACTTCAGGCATCAAACATCCAACAAAACTCGTGTGTTCTGTACTGTAGCAGCCCCTTTTCTTTTTGTTTTAGCCCACTCATGAACGATGGCACAAATTCTGGCAATGTTGGAAACCTCAGCTCAATGCCAACAGCTGCACCTCCTTCTAGTACCGGGGTAAGGAAAGCATGGCATGAACATGTCACTCAGGACCTGCGCAATCATTTAGTGCATAAACTGTAAGTATTCACCGAGACCACCTATTTTCCCTGAATTGTTTCTAAAGAATTTCAATACTATAGAATTTCTACTATTAAGCTAGAAAGTTGTTGATGAGGAAGTTACCAGTAGTGGTTCTCTGACACTGGGTCATTGGAGATGACCCTTTAACCTTCTTCATGCTCATTAAGGGATGGGCGTGAAATTAATTCATATTGCTACTAAATTTGATCTGCTGTATTTAGACTCCGGACTGTCAAACCTCACATTTTTTCATCATCAAATTTGCTATACTCTTTTAGGGAGCAATGCAATATAGATTATTTTTAAAAAAAAAAAAAAAAAGAAACCAGTTTTGATAAGGCTTTTGCATCCCTGATGTATGAAGGAATGTCCAGGATGAATATTATAAAGTTGTCTTGAATTAATTATTTAATTTTTTTTTTGTTCTCTGAAGACTTTTTCTTTTATTCTTTCTCCTTTCCCATAGTGTCCAAGCCATCTTCCCCACTCCTGATCCGGCAGCACTGAAGGATCGCCGCATGGAGAACCTGGTGGCTTATGCCAGGAAGGTGGAAGGAGACATGTATGAATCTGCTAACAGTAGGGTACGTTGCTTCAGTCCAGGGACTCCCCATGTGCTCAGGAGCAAACAGTTACTACAAGCATTGCAAATCTTAAAAGCACAACAAAAACCACAGAGAATTGTTTCACTCCTCTCTGGATGAGGAAAGCTGTGCTTTCTGTCTGTGACAGTGTTTGTATGGTCCCAAGCCATTTGATTAATGTCACTCCAAGCTAATTCACCTCCCCCAGCTCCAGGAAAACACAGACAATGTTCCTCCTGAACATGTGGATGATATGCAGGAAGGCTGGAGCAGGGCTTCCCGTTCCTGACATTTCCCTTGCTGACTTTCTCCTTTCTGGAAATCTGTGTAAATAGTTGTTTTAAAACTTCCTTAATGCCTCTTAATATTGGGGGGTTTTCTCTAGAGCTCGGTCCTGTTACATTGCTCACCCTTCTTTCCTTCCACTGTTGGGTCTGAGAGTGATTTTTGCCTAAGACATCAACATCTTAAGAAGTTGGTTTGCCTACGTTAGGGCAATGTTAGTAGCACCAGCAATAACAGCTGGTGAGATCTTACCTGATCAGAATCTTCTTAAAATCATAAACTCATAGAATCCTTCAGGTTGGAAGAGACCCTTGGGGTCATGAAGTCCAACCATCAGCCCCACTCTACAAATTCTTCTCCTACACCAACTCTCCCAAAACCACATCTAAATGACTCTTAAACACATTCAGGGATGGGGACTCAACCCCCTCCCTAGGCAGCCCCTTTCCAGGGTTTGACCACTCCTCCTGGGAAGAATTCTTTCCCCATGTCCAGCCGAAACCTACCCTGGTGCAGCTTGAGGCTGTTCCCTCTCGTTCTAGCGCTCACCAGCTCCGTTGCCCTCCTCTGCCCTCGAGATCTCTCTGTGTTGAGGTGCCCAGAACTGGACACCACACTCAAGGTGTGGCCTCACCAGCGCTGAGTCCAGGGGGACAATCCCCTCCCTACTCCTGCTGGTCACACTACTTTTTTTATACAAGCCAGGATGCCCTTGGCCTTTTTGGCCACCTGGGCACACTGCTGGCTCATGTTCAGTCGCTTGTCAATTAGGACCCCCAGGTCCTTTTCTGCCAGGGAGCTCCAGCCACACTTCCCCAAGCCTGTACCCATGTGTGGGGTTGGTGTGGTCCAAGTGCAGGACCTGGCACTTGGCCTTGTTGAAGCTCATCCTGTTGACATTGGCCCATCCATCCAATCTATCCAAGTCCCTCTGTAAAGCTTCCCTGCCCTCCTGCAGATCACTCCACCTAGCTTAGTGTCATCTGCAAACTGGTACACTCTATATCCTTGTTGAGATCATCAAAATAAGGTAAGAGTATCTAAAGAGAGCAGTTAGTGGTGTTTCAGGTGCTAATCGTCCAGTAAGACAGTAACGCTTCGTCTGTTCCTCTCAACCAATCTCCCAGAAGACCTGAAGATGGACTAGAAGTTTTCTTTCCTAGAGATAGATAGGCAGCAGCCATACTTGTAATGCTGCTGCTGTGTTGGTCAAGGACTATCATATTCTCCTTGTGGCTACCAGGAGGTGGCTTAGGAAGGAAGACTTTTGTGTGATGACCCTGGATCACCCTGGCAGCTCTAGAGAACAGCTGTAGAGAGAACAAGTATTTCCTAGACACACATAGGCAGCTAAATACCTTCTCAATAAGGATGAGTGCTGTAGAATTCTGGTTGTAAAGTTAAATGTCTTCTTACCTCAATGCCAGTTAAATACCCAGAAGCATCTTCTCTTCACCCCTTCAAACAGCTGTGAGAGCCTCAATGCCAGAAGTCTCTTTTATGGGAATCCATCTAACATATTTGGCTCCAAGCAGCAAACTTGGAAGAAGGAATTAGTTCAGAATGCATTAACGATGCCGTGTGGAATTGCATCCTTCTTTTTGAGGAGCATCTGCTCTACTTTGACATTGAAAAACAGATTAGTGTGAGGCATCATTAGTACCATGTGCTCCTTGTGAACGCATCCCTTTTCAGGAATCTTCGCAGCATGAAAGTAGCAGAATATTATTAAATTCACAAGTAAGAAGTTAGAGGTGAAAGTGTCTTCAGCAGGAGGAGGGAAGGGGCTGTGGTGATTCTAAATTGTATGGCAGAAAGGGTATGAATTGATGGATTTTTGAGACGTTTGGAGAAGGGAAGTGACCTGAAAATAAAGCTTTGTGTTGCGATGCTAGGCCTTCTTAACAGGGCTGGTGAGGAATACTTACATTAGTTTTCTGAAATTATCTCAGACTTACAGTAGTAACCAATTCTAGTTGTGGGGAAAAATGGCTAAAGACATGAAGGAAACGATTCTGGGACAAGCATCGCTCCACCGTTGCTCCATGTGACACTGGGTTTTAAGACCAGAGCTGACCCCCAACAAAAGAAATGTCATCTTGAGGGTTTGTGGGGATTTTCTGCCTTTTCAAGGGTGCGTAATCTCATGCACTTGGCACGTGTGACTCCAGCACTTTCTGACAAGCAAATTTGCTTACCTTGCTGTGCACTCTGACTGCCTTATTTGATCTGTTGTCAACGTGGATTGAGTAAAATGGATTTTTCATCTTGTAGAGACGGAGTGTTTAGTTGTCTGTGCCCATGGACTATTTTTCACTGATTTCCCTCTATTCCTTCGGGGTTTTGTCTGGTTTTTGTTTACTCCCTGCAATGACTGTGGGTAGTCAGACTCTTTAGGAAGAGAGCGTTTCCTTTCTTTATGTAAAAATTGATCTGTCCTTAACATGGGTCTCCTGAAGTTTATTCAGTGTAACGGTGCTGCTGGGAACATCTTTTTCTTTTGTCTGCGGGTTAGTTGTAATGTTTATTCTGAAAATAACATTTAAAAATCATTAACACTTAGAAGATAAATGACAGCTACCTGTTTTTTTTGTTGAGGCAACACAGAACCTACAGTCTTCTCCTTTGGCTGCTTATTGTCTCAGAATAGATAGGAGGGATGGTCAAGTCTCTTACGTGTTTTCTGGGAAGCTTTATTTTTCCTTCTCTGCATGAGATTGTCTCAATTTAATAGAATTCTGAAAAGAAATAGTTCTTTTTTTTTTTCAGATAGGCTGGTGTGCACATTAAAAAAAGCCACAAACCAAACCAGATGATGATATTCTGGTAGATTACATGAGCTCTGCTGCTGCCGCCTTCTACTTGGTGCTGAGTACTGTTTTTCCCTTTTCTCTTTTAGGATGAATACTATCATCTCTTAGCAGAGAAGATCTATAAGATACAAAAGGAGCTAGAGGAGAAACGGAGGTCTCGTCTACATAAACAAGGGATGTTGGGGAACCAGCCGGCCTTACAGACCCCGGGACCTCAGCCCCCTGGTATCCCGCAGGTGGCTGCTGCCATGGGCCAGGCACAGCCCGTGAGGCCGCCCAGTAAGTACTTGTGTAGCAGGGTCTTCTGCTTTTCAGCTGTAGCTCCACGCAGTCTGTGCCCTTGGGCTCTCAGGCTGATCTCTAGCTCGTATTTTAAATTGGTTTTTTGCTGACCACTCGTCTGTTGTGTTGCAGATGGGCCTATGTCCATGCCAACTGTGCCTATAAGTCGTATGCAGGTTTCTCAAGGTATGTATGTTTCCCTCTCTACTTGCAAATTGTGGGTTTGAAATAATTAAGGGGGAAAAGCTGATCTTCTGTTTTCCTTTTGGAGCTGGGGTGGAGGGAACTACTGGGTCTGCCTTTTCTCAGCATCATTCTTGGTTGTGTCTCAGTGCGGTCTTGTCTTAAGAACAGGCAAGACGTACCTAGTTCTTTGGTAGTGGTTGGGAACTAATTCAGTCCTTTCAAAAAGAGGAGAGCACAAGCAAGAATGCTGCGGGTAATCTCACTTAAAACACTGTAAGGGTGGGGGTGAGGATGTTGGCATGTTCTCACCAGCTAATTAGCTAAAAATACACCTGTAGCTGGAAACTTAGCACATTAATTCTTGTAACTAGTGATCCTTTCTTGGTTTCTGATACAAAATGCATCTAAAAAAGCCTCGTAGTGTGTTCATGGCGCTGATGGTTTGCTATTATTGGTACATGATTGGGGTATTTTCGAGGGGTTAAATGTTTTGTATGAAAAACACAATGCCTGTTTAAGCACATTGCCAGCTTTGGACATTGTTTGAGGGGAGGCATTGCGTTCATATAGACATTTATATTATCATACAGTATTTTTACGGTCTTTACTTCAACCATTTCAGTGAGGCCTGAGTAAAGCATTGCTGTTTCAAAGCAAATGCCTGGTTTTAAGAAACCATCCCAAGGTATTATTTACATTTAGCATCCTGTCTTTGCAGGTTATCCAAAATTTTCATCTTTTGCATTTTTTATTTTGTTGGGTTTTTATTTAGACACCAAAAGTTCTATATCACCCTAAATGGTGTTCCTCTAAATATTGAGCCAATTAGAGCAAAAGCTAAAAAAAAAAGATGAGATGCAGGGAGTCAAACTTTAGTCGTAGTGAATGTTAACTTTATAGTAGAGTTATAGATACATAAATTCTGATGACTTGTTCCTAATGAGTTGTTTTGGGGGTGCATTTGCAGGAATGAATCAGTTTAACCCCATGTCCATAGGGAATGTACAGATGCCCCAAGCACCCATGGGACCCCGGGCAGCTTCTCCGATGAACCACCCTGTGCAAATGAACAACATGGGCGCTGTTCCTGCGGTTCGTACTCCTTGTTTCCAAGTTCTCAGAATTGGTTGGTTACGTTTAGCGGTGTTAACGCTGTTCTGAAAAGGCCATGTCAGAGAGCAGTACTGTAGATTGCAGGATAATTTCATGGAAATGTACCGAGCCTGTCATGCCTTTATTGAAGCCTTTGTTTTCAATATTTACGGGTGGTTTGTTGGGCTTGCTTTCTTTTTGTGTTGTTTTTTAAAAAAAAA
>VXBJ01007573.1:243025-272711 GCA_013400055.1 Nycticryphes semicollaris
CAAACAAAACAACCCAAAACCTCAACTTCAGGGAGGTAAATGCCAGAGATGCAATAATCTCCCAACAGTCTGTAGAATTGCATAGTTCTTGCAGACTCTGTGTCTGTGCAGCATGTATGCCTCCTTTATTCCTCCATGAAAACATGTTTTGATTCTTCAGAAAAACAAAAATATTTTCAGTTTCACTGGATTATCTCCATTAGCTCCGAGAACAGAACAGAGCTGTGATGCTTTTAGTAGAATTTTGAATATTACTTGTTTAAAAATAACTTCCTCATGAATGCAGTGGCCTACTTCCCTTTAGTTTCCTGAAGCCAGTTTTCCCTCGTTTTTATCTTTTGAGGATATTTTCCTTTGTCTTACTGCATACTACTAGGTGGTAATAACTTCGATTTGGGTGTTTGTTTCTAGATGGCAATGTCTCCTTCCCGAATGCCTCAGCCGCAGAACATGATGGGAGCTCATTCCAACAACATGATGGGTCAGGCTCCTACCCAGAACCAGTTCCTGCCCCAGAACCAGTTTCCAGCATCCAGTGGGGCTATGAATGTGAACAGTGTGGGCATGGGTCAGTCAACAGCCCAGGCCGGGGTGGCACAGGTATGATGTGTTTTCTAATACTTGAGTTGTTTACTCTTGTAACTATTTTGTTCTCATTTATTTAACTGGTGTTCGTTTGTTTATATTTATTTAGCCATTGTTTGTTGTAGTCACCTCTGACTTTGGGGGATGCTGGGTTACATCTGCCTTCTTCATAAGCTCTTCTGTAACCTATCTGCATATGTTAACTATGGGGGCAACACCTGTAATTCCTGATTTAAAATCTAAAATGCAATGAGATTTTGATTAATTTTTTTAATTATTTTTTTAGGGTGAATATCAGAAGTTAGTTTGTGGGACGTTTATGAATATATGCTTTTGTCTTTGAGTGGCCCTTGGTAGCTAACGTGAAATCAAGAGTCGCAATAAAGTTGTGGGGGAAGATGTTTTAAAGTTTGTTTTAACCCCTCTGTTTCTAAGAAGGAAATTGGGGTGTTTTTTTCTGTAACATTTTCCTGTGACAGTAATGGTCAGTGACGTAGCAGCCGTGCCTGCAGTGCCAAAGTATATGCTTTTCCTCAGGGAAAGGCTTGGTTTTTAACTCGGGGTCCAAATAATTTAGGTTAGTTGAGACCTCAAGAGTCCTGGAGTCCAGCCCCATCCTCAATTGCGAGATAACTTCCATCAGGTTGTGAAGGGCTCTGTGGCAAATCTGGAGTATGTTCAGGGTGGAGCAGCTACAGTTTCTTGGGCCCTGGCTCAGTTGTTGGACCACCTTTGTGGTGAACTTTTTTTTCCTGATACGCTTAGTTCAAGAAATCCGAATATATACAGGCAGTGTAGAAGCATGTTTTAAATCTGAAACCTCATCTGCAGGAAATTATTAACTAATTTAGATTGTGAAGAGTAAGAGGTACGTCTGTGAGGATAGAGTACTCTTTTTTCATCACTAGTTACCTGATGCAATCTTGGGTAAAACGTATAGTTTAAAAGTCTGCACATCCAGAATATTTTATAGTTGCTGCTCCGAAAATCATCCAAAATCCACCATTTTCTTAAGCATCTGAAGTAGTCTAGTCAGTTTAAAATTTTAAAATTAAAATTAAAAAAAACACCTAACCTCTTAAGTCTTGCACTGTGCAGTGGGGCAGGGCTTTGTTAAACGCGCTGAGCTGTCTTCTGAAGCTCTGGATTCCTGGCCCAAAATGTGTATTTGCTCGAAGCCATTTTGTATGCAAAGTCTGACCTTTGCCCAGCCGATGGCCTGGCTCAGAGGCTGTCTGCCTCTGGGTGTCTGTGTTACTCCGGGAGCGGGAGGATTCCCTCGCTGTGCCAGCAGAATTAACGCGAGAAGGCGCGCGTGGCACGTCTAGATCTAGGAGCAAGGGCTTTGACTTAAGAGCTGATGGAAACGATTAGAGAAATCAGAGCGCAGTCATTTGGGAGAGCAACATTGTTTTATGGCTGATCTGGTGTTCAGACTTAGAGTATTCTCTTAAAGAAGACTGCGGTGCTGTGATTTAAAGGATGGATAAGTGTGATTCCCAGAGTTGTGGGAATCACACTTCTATAAGACCATTTCTCTCTCTCTCACTCTAGCAGGGGCAGGTTCCCAGTGCTGCTCTTCCCAACTCCATGAACATGCTGGGACCACAGAGCGGGCAGTTACCGTGTCCACCAGTGACCCAGCCACCTCTTCATCAGACTACACCCCCCGTGTCCACTGCTGCTGGGATGCCACCTATTCAGCACCAAACACCGACTGGAATGACTCCTCCTCAGCCAGCAGCGCCCACTCAGCCTTCGACACCGGTCTCATCTTCAGGACAAACGCCGACACCGACGCCGGGCTCGGTTCCAAACGCGACACAGACACAAAGCACACCCACAGGGCAGACTGCGGCACAGGCTCAAGTCACACCGCAACCTCAGACCCCAGTTCAACCCCAGTCTGTGCCAACCCCGCAGCCATCTCAGCAGCAGCCAACATCTGTGCAGGCGCAGCCACCTGGCACTCCAGTAAGTACCAGTTAGTTGCGTTTTTCTTGTGTGGTGGTCTTCCACAAGAGTTCTCCCTGTGTGTCTCGCCATGTCCTGAATGTATAGAGCCTGTAGTTCTCAATAGTAGCTTCTGCTTTAGACCAAAGGATCCATTATAGAGATGTGTAAAAATGTGTGTGTGTGTGTGTGTGTTGAGATGTTCTCAGCATTGTTTGAAGGAGGGGGGGCATATTGAATGACTCTGAACTGCTCAAAGTAAGAACGGCAGCAGTGAAAGATGAGGCATAACAGGCCTAATACTATCTTCAGCCTTAATGAGAATCAGTCTTTTTTGATCATGAAATGTGCATACTTTTTTTTTTCCTTTAAGCTTTAGTCAGGATGAATGCACATGTCAAGGAATGTACAGTGTTTTATCGGGCAGGTGTTTTCTCTGTAAAAGAAGCCTCTTTGGGACAGAATTCTTCCTTGGCTTCTCCTCTGTAAAGCAGAGTTATTAAATGTGGTATATAGAAACTTGGCTACAGTGAGCTCCTGTATCCATGTTCTGCACTGTTGTAGAATATCATCTCATGTCTCTTTTGTGCTGTTCATTTTTAGTAAAGGAAAATATTTCTATATATGCAGTGTCTTTCTTTTGTACTGTTTTTACAACAGCTATCCCAGGCAGCAGCTAGTATTGATAACAGGGTCCCCACCCCTGCCTCAGTTGCTAGTGCTGATACGAATTCCCAGCAACTAGGACCAGATGCACCAATGCTAGAAAGCAAATCAGAAGTTAAAACTGAAGAAACTGAGCCAGAGACTAGTGAGACACAAGTGGAAGCTAAGACTGAGGTAAATGAGATTCTATACAGCTTAACTGAAAGCAGTGATAGATATAAAAGCACTTAATGACGTGTCGGAATTGGTGAGCTAAGGGGCGAGAGGAGGGTAGTTACTGGAAAGTAACTGTCCCGAGGAAAGCCATGGACGGAGAGTGCTTTGACAATCTCAGACTAATATTTTGATGCCTCGAGTTCGGGTCATAGATGTAACGGTACGTCTCGTTGCATCCTTTCTTAAGGTGGAGGAGGATTTACAAGGATCTTCCCAAACAAAAGAAGAAACGGATGGAGCAGAACTGAAACAGGAGCCAATGGAAATAGAAGAAAAGAAACCTGAAATAAAAGTAGAAGCTAAAGAGGAAGAGGAGAGCGGCACTAATGGAACCACTTCACAATCCACGTCGCCATCTCAGCCCCGCAAAAAAAGTATGTGTATGAAAACTCAGTTTTTCTTGTGCACTTTATTTTACTAGTATTTATTTCCTCGGTTCCTGCTGGGAGGTCAGTTTTGCACACATGTTCCAGCACGTGGAGCTCCAGGAGATCCCTACTTTGTGTACTTCATTTTTGAAAATAGCAGTCCTTCCATGTTGGATGAATCACGGGTGAGAAAAGCAGGTCATTGTGGTCCTCATCCCAGCAGTCTTCTCACAGAAGAAACTCAAACTTCTTCCATTTTCTGCCCAGGACCCAAGGCAGTGATTGCTGGAGAAATTACACGAATAAATCACTCCCTGTGCATCTCAGCCAGTGCTTTTGAGGGAGCTTAGCGTAGATGGAGTGCTCTCAGTAACCGAGAATAGCCGTCACTTTGCTTTTCCGGTGGAGGCTGCACACGCCACCTTCATACCAAATTTTAGTCTTCACTTCTCTGAGAATTGGGTGCTTGAACTCTTCTCCGGTGTCCCAGTTCCTCCAAGGCTGGTCTCCTGCAGTAGTCTTAATCTCTGAAGCCCTGTGTAGTTTTCAGTGTAGTTTTTGTTTGAAAGCTTTCCCCTCAGAAATAGTTAGGTTAGTGATCTCTTAAATTAATCTCCAGTGTCAAGCACAGATTTAGGTGTGGGTCTCATATCTGTGCTGTATGTTTTTCCAGAAGGAAGCTTGATGATATCACAGATCTTGAACGGGCTCACGTGAATGATGGCATGCTTTGGGTTAGTAAGAGAAAGAAATGAGTAAGACCCTTAAAGAAAACAGGCAGGAAGAAATAAATCCATTTGTAGTGTAGGCTTTGTGGGAGCCTTTTGGACTCAGAAACCTCAGCTGTTTAAGAGACCTATGTCTCTTGGCATCTTGTTTTATGAGATGACGTTTTCTGTGGTTAGTTTTTCGGTTTTGACCAAAGATAAGCTTTCAACATGCTACAAATATAAAAAGAAAAAAAAAAAAAAGGAAAGTAATGATCCATTTCATTACTGGGTTATTTTTTTCCTCCTTCCCTTGCAAAGGAAACTGCATATAAGTACACGAGGAGGATATTATGGGTGCGTGCTTTCCAGAATGTGATCAGGAAATCATGAAGTTTTAAAGTTTGCGCAGCTTGAATTTTGATCTCTTTTCAAATCCTTGGGTCCCACTTAATGACTAAACATCATCTTTTTATAATAAACCGCTACGAAACGCGTTCTCCTGTAGGTGATGTTTTCAGTTTGTAGCGCAGCAGGCCGGCCAAACGAGAGTGGGCTGCAGAACTGGCTGCAGAGCCCATTCATGTAACGTAGGGAGCGGAAGGCTGATCAGCATTTCTAGACCTGCTCGTTCCCCAGTGCAAGGAATCGTTGCTGCTCGTTGGAAGGAGTGAGCTCGTGCCTAAATCGAGGTGCAGTTCTTCTTGAAAGAAGAAGGTTGTTGCAGAATTAGGCCGTGCTTCATTTTAAATGGTGGCACGTTCTCACCAACTAGTTCGTCCAACTTTAGTAGAGTTGTTTATATTAAAATGCTAAATAAACCAAGAGGTATTAGAGAGCAAACACTGCGGAGTGTGCTTAGGGGTTATGTGATATTTTAAAACATCTTATGAAGCTCATCTGGAGGTTTTCATGGGTTACAAAAGTATTGGAAGATCTTCTTCCTTCCCACGCGGCCAGTTTCTTCAGGTGCACCCCACAGTAACCTGGGACGTAGCAGATAGAGGCCTGCAGCTGGAAGTGTCATGGAGTAGGTACGCTATAACTTAGCAAGTTGTAGCCTTATACCTTAATATTTGAAAAGATTGATCTGGACCCTAAAGGAGCATTTTTATGGATCCAGATGGCTCTGCTCTGGAGGTGGAATCTCACCTGTGTGTACCACCCATCTGGGTGAGTGCCGTCGGCCTGGCTGTGCTCACCTCATAACTAGAGGGTGACCCGACGTGAGCAGTGGGAAATAAACACAGTTAATGGCTAGAGAACAGACTGAGATAATACCACTGAGATACTGGTCTGCTCAATCACACCTGAATTTTTGTAGTTCATCTGTTTTGGAGAATTGCAGGCACCCCTTCAGTGAGCTGTTCTTCCTCATCAAGGTTTTGCCTTCATAAAATGGGGGCAACCAAACCCTTCCAAATTCAGGCTTTGCATTTGGTTTACTATTTTTTCTGTAAATCTAATATAAGCAAGAAAGGGAAGGGGTTTGGTTCCTTGCCTCTGCCCTTGCAGTCTTCTCAAAGGAAGAGTATAATACTCCTTTGCATAGCTCCTGTCTCCTGTTCTCATTGTAGACAGCTGCCTTAAATTGACCTTCAAGATTAGTTTTACCGGTTTCTTCCCATTTTTATAAGACATAATAATGCAAAACCTGCAAGGACTTGGTTTTTGGGGGGTTGGTATTCAGGTGTATTGTCCTTATTGTTTTGAAGATGTCTTCCTTTGCAAATTTTCTCATTAGTAATCATAAGCACCATTCCCTCTGGTTGAAAGAAACAAACATTTTAAAAGGTAAAAAAAGGGTAGCGTTATACTCTTCTCTGGCCGATAATACGTTGTCATGATTCAGGCAAAGCTCCCATTTTCTTTGTACCACCCACACATCCAAGACAAAATGGGATAACTGGATTTTGATTTGATTTGATTTTTTTTTTTTAAACTTCAAAATGAAAGTAGGTTGTAAACTTTTGTCAGCAAAGGTAATTTGGCTTCAAGGAGCTTGGCAAAAGTTGTGCTGGATCTCTGTAGTCTGGGTTTAAATAAAGGTTGGATTTATTTGAAAAGATAGTCTAACTTAGGGGTGTGCTGTCACAGGGGTCGGTACAGGGAAAATTCCAGAAGCAATGTCAAGCAGGTGGCCAGAACAGATTATTGAAAAGTGCTTTTTGACCTTTATATTCCATTAAATTAAATCATTCCAATTAGTAGGTTATGAACTGCCTGAGCCAGAGCAAGGTAGTTCCAGAAGCAACAGAGAAGACTTTTTCTCAGTAATGGAATTTTAAATTTCAAAAAATCCCATAACATAATATATTACTTGTTTATATAATATTGAGAGTATACAGTAGGGCTCTTTTCGTAGGAAAGTGCCTGCATATATGGTATTGCTAAATGTGGGAGGGAACTGCCATTTTATCAGGACTGAGATTGCGGCAACAGCTGAAATGATCATCAAGTTGCCTTCATTGTTGTAACAAGAAGCGTAGGCCTCGTTGGCTCATCTCGGTCTTAATCTGGCAGGTCTGGGTTCAGTAGAAGCAGCGTGAGATCCTGATGGTTCTGTGCAAGGCAAAGCCCCTGCTGAGTCCCTTCTAGCAGCTTCCTGAGTCCTTGGCTGTGATTTAGGTGACTTGAGTGGTGTCTTGCCTGTTGTATATGTGGGCAGCAGCCCTCTCTCCAGTTAGAGGCTCAAACTTGAATTTTCATCCTGGCTAACAATTTCCAGGAGAGCAGCATCTACAAATGGCTAAAAAACAATGAGAAATTAATGCTTCAGAACTCTTTTTAGTAGAGTCAATTTAATTACTTGTCTTGCTTTGTTTTTGCATGTAATTGCAGTGAGTGTAGTTGAGATGAAAAGACTTTCTCTCACAAATATCACAGAATGGCTAGAGTTGGAAAGGACCTTAAAGGTCATGGAGTTCCAACCCCCCTGCCCTGGGCAGGGACACCTCCCACCACACCAGGGGGCTCCAAGTCCCCTCCAACCTGGCCTTGAACCCCTCCAGGGATGGGGCAGCCACAGCTTCTCTGGGCAACCTGGGCCAGGCTCTCACCACCTTCACAGTAAAGAGTTTCTTCCTGGTATCTAATCTAAGTCACCCAACTTAGTAAGAAAAAATAAATGAACTTGTAAAAAAATCATAGATTTATTTTGTTTTAACTAGAAGTCCCAAGAAGCAATTTCTATCTTACCAAAATACCATTTGAGTGACAAAAGCAATGATCAGCCTCCAAGGGGTCACTGTAGCTCTTTTGATTTAAGTGCTTTCAACAGAACTCCTAATTGCTCCCTCTTACTGGTATCATTCTCACTTGGGCCAGGTAAATAAATACTAGATGCCATCCTGCTTTCCTTAGTTGTCTTTTTCTCTCAATAATGGGCATTCTTCCCTATGTAAAGACTCTGTTCCTAAGGAAATAAATGTAATTACACCTCTGAGATGTTCAAAGAGCTCTCCAAGTTATCATTATTTTTCAGAAAACGCATTACCTTTCTCGTCCTTGTCATCCACCGTTGGAAGAAACATGGCTGTTGCCATGCCACTGTTGCCAAGGGATTGTAATGATGCGTAGAAATCTGGAAGTATTAACACTTTCAAAATCAATTAACAGTCCCTCCGACCAGGACTGTTTATATACTATGGCCAGAAAATTCTTTTGCCAGCTATCAAGACATCTGGTTACTCTCCGTAGAGCTGGCTCTTCGGCCCTGTCCACTCCGGTGGATTTTTTGCTAGAAGGATTTTTGGCTTGGAAACAGCAAACAAGGTTAGAAGGGAGGGAGGGGAAAATACACTTAGTCTCCTCTCTGAAGAGCTCAGGTTCATCCATGCTGAAGAAATTGAATTAATTTGGTTCTGGATAAGTTCTGTTTTTTTTCTTAAATACTCCAGATTCTGTGTCATCGTGGGCTGTGGTTGTTCCTATCTCCTTATTCTGGGAATATCACCTGCCGTGATTTGAGTGAAAGCAAAGGCTGTGCCGTAGCCTCTGGATTGTAAGCTTTGTGTCTCATCAGCTATACTGGTCAGGAAATCCCTCTTGCAATTTTTTATCTTAGCTTTGGGTTGCTTTTTCAGGGGAGTCAAGAGGTTAGGAAACCTGGAAGGAAAATTTCTAACCTTTCTGACTTCCTTTAACAGTTTTCAAACCTGAGGAGCTGCGCCAGGCTCTCATGCCTACCCTTGAAGCTTTGTATCGGCAGGACCCAGAGTCTCTACCTTTCAGACAGCCGGTGGATCCCCAGCTTCTAGGGATTCCGGTGAGTTGGCATTAAAAATATACAGAATGTTTCTGTGTTTTGTCTTGGTTCATATAAACATTTAATTTTTTGCATACGACATAATATGTACATTGTCATCTTAAAAATAAAGGGGTTTTGTGCGTGTGTGTGTGTGTGTTTGAAGGACTACTTCGACATTGTGAAGAATCCTATGGATCTTTCAACCATCAAACGGAAACTGGATACTGGGCAGTACCAAGAACCCTGGCAATACGTGGACGATGTTTGGCTAATGTTTAACAACGCCTGGCTTTACAATCGCAAGACTTCCAGGGTCTACAAGTTTTGCACTAAACTCGCGGAGGTGTTTGAACAAGAAATCGATCCCGTTATGCAATCGCTCGGCTACTGTTGTGGGCGCAAGGTACGTGTTCAGGGAAGGGAGCTGGCTTCTTCCAAAGTGCTCAGCTTGACTCAGATAAAACATACGCTTTTTCTGCCTTTTTTTCAAAAATTAAAATACTTAATTAAATGGTTGGTTAAAGTTTGGCTTTATTATAAGCACGCTAAGAGCTTGAAAAGGTAGATAGCACCCTTCTTTCTGCTGTTCTGTTATTATTGTTGTATTTTTCTCCCTCAAAGAACACCTTCTTTGGTCATAAGCAATATTAAAATGCTTTGCCTGTTTCCCATGTCCGTTGCAATAAAGTAGCTGGTTAGAGGGTCAGCTGTTTAGCTTCTATTAAATTAAGAGAGCTGTGCTAATACATTTACAGTAGCTTGGGAAAGTGTGATAAACATAACAATGTATTATGATATCCGTAAGCGTCAGAGTTGCTTGATAGATGCTTGATTAACATAAGATTACATTTTAAAGCTGCTTTTCTCACCGTTGTTTTTTGCAGTATGAGTTCTCTCCACAGACCTTGTGCTGCTACGGCAAGCAGTTGTGTACTATTCCTCGCGATGCAGCCTACTACAGTTACCAGAATAGGTAAGTCCTCGATTTTGGGTCTGGTTTTTTTCCCCCCCTTATTGAGAAAGTGAGATCCTTTTGAGTTCTTTGCATGTAAGAAGGAGGATTATTGACTTTTCCTTTGTTGGCTAATTCAGGAAAATGTTATTTTTGTATCGCTGCATGCTGTCCTTCTGCAGGTGCCCCTTTAGTTTCCTGTAATACAGGTTGACACACGCTGTACCTCAGTGCTTGCACCATGCGCCTCCTCAGGGGAAGTGAAGATTTCCATGCTTTCCACAAAACTTAGGGCAGAGCTTGTGGGGGAGAAGGGCAGAACTGCAAATATAAGGCACTGAGAAATCATGTTCTGGGAGAATTGTAAAAATGTGCAGGTTGGTTTTCAAGTTAGTGTCAGAATTTGCAGAGTGAAAGGTACAGTGATTGAGTGCAAGACTTGCTTTCTCTCGTTCTAGTTAGTACTTAATTCCACTTAAAATTAGCTTTGAAGCAGTATTGAAAACTGCCCAGACTCCATGAGAAGCCATGAGAAGAATAGATTGTATTTCTTTCTTTGATTAATATTAGGATTTGGTGTCTGTATGATGAAAAAAAATGTTTTAACATTAATTTTCCATGTAATGCCTAAGTCAACGGTGCTTTAAAAACAAAGCAAACTTGGCTTTGGTTTTGGTTGCTTGGAATTCCCCCCTCTCCACCCCCACACCCCCACCCCCCAAAANCTTCCTTTTCCCTTTAAACAAAGTTATGGCTCGTTTTCCAGCGGGCAGTGGGCTGTTGTCTGAGTGAAGTTAGAGGAGTAATTCAGACAGTCAGTGCCTGCATCCCTGGACACGCTGGGAGGTGATGCAGGACCCTTGGGTACCGCCAAGGGGAAGCAGCACCTTGTGGAAGATGGAAACTTGTCGTCTTCCATTGGCATGTTGGGTCTTAGGTGGCCTTTGTGAGGCGTGTGGGGTATTGATGCAAAGGAATGTAAATTCATGAGCTCTCATAAAAAAAGTTTTATACGGTCGCTGTGAACTCCGGGAAAGAAGAAGAAAAAAATCTGTCGCTCTGAAGACAAATAAAGTCATTAAAGATGCATTTAAAGAGATAGTATCTCAGTACTGGACGTGAGGAAAAAAAATAACCCTTAAATAGCAACTCTCTGTGGTAGAATTGCAAATACTTTTTGTATTCTGCATCCAGCTAGTACTGTATTGGAAAAAAATAGCAACCTCAAAAATAATTGAGGAAGGGGCAGTTTTTCTTTAAGTTGTACCTGTCTTTTTTAAGTTAGTATAAATCATTTGGATTGCTTGGTGGAAGGCAGTGGTGTTTGCTAGCAAGACGTATGGGGATGGTGGGGCAGTGGGTTCCTTTGCACTGGATGACGCGATATTTCCGTTTCCTAACGGCAATAAATTTGAATTCAGTCTAAAAGGGTAGTAATAAAAGGGAGGCAATTTGTCTCGGTGTCAGTAGGCCAGCAGCAGAACAGATGTAGATTTCTCTTCATCTGGGTGTCTTAAGAAAGGGTTGGGATTTAGGGATTTGGGGTGGTTTTGAGTTGAGGGGCTGGGATGATGCATTTGGACTCTCAGACGATGGAAAGCTCTTCTTGATCAGCTGCATTGCTCTGAAACAGGCAAATTAACTGTTCCCTGTAACACTGATCTTCAAATTTTAGATTTTTCTTAACTGAGTAGCCAATTCAGTTCAAGGCCAGGCTCCAGGGGGCATTGAGCAACCTGGTGTGGTTGGAGGTGTCCCTGCCCAGGGCAGGGGGTGGACCTGGATGGGCTTTGAGGTCCCTTCCAACCCAAACCATTCTGTGATTCTATGAAATTAGTGAAAAACAAATTCTGTGGTTCCAGCAGGTCTTGAATTGGTCAGATGTTCTTGTCATTTTCCATTTACAAAACAGACAAAATGGGATTTACTTGAAGCACAGCATATCCCATAACTACATTACAACTAAGAATAGTTAGACATCATTAAATAAATGCACTCTGGCACTACGGTTCAATGATTAAAAGTTAAGTATCTGGTATGGAACTGTTTGGCTTCCGTAATAAGGCAGAAGTTTATGTTAAAGTAAAATTAAAGTTCAGAAAATAATACCTCATGTGTGACTATCCAGTTGAGAAAACTGATTGGTGTTCCATATCAGTACTAGAATCCAGCTGCTAATTTAGAATTTCTTTTGAGTGCACTTAATTACAGGTGGGAATTCACCTCTTAAGGCAGAGATTGAGCATTTTCTGGACCTTGGTGTTGAACCATGCTTTTAGTCGTTGATAAACGGGAATCGGTCACCTGGACAGTCTGCATTTGAAAAGCTTTTCATTTTTGATGTGTTGCAACAGGCACATTCTGTGGATTTTCTCTGACCGTTACAACTAGCACATTGCACGTTTTCTAGGGGTTTTGTAGGCTATTTGTAGCGGCCGTGCCAAAGTCACCGAGTTACCCTCCATTTCTAAGGGCCCACACTCATAATAAGTTGCAGCTATTGTTTCACCCTGGTTATTTTATGGACAAACGTTCATGATCTTTAAGCGATTCGTTTTCACTGTATTTCGATCTTTTATAATGTCGCGGATTAAGGCTTGACTCTCGCTAGCGTTGGACTTGGGTCTGCAGCCTGTGAGATCCCACGCTCCCCTCTGGATCTGGGATCCCTGGAGCACGTGCTTAACACCCTGCCTGGCTCAGCTTTCCCGCAAGGAAAAGCAGGGGAAAGGCTGAGCTTTCCTGCAGCCCCCGTGCAAACGGGAGGTGAAATACCTGTGCTCGTGGAGCTCCTCGGGATTCTGCCGTGTGAATCCAGTCTGGAGGGCAGCCTCCTTACTCGGCTTCCCGAGCGCTTTGAAATCCTGTAAATCCTTGTGAAAATGGATCAGAATTAACCCATTCTGGGGATTGTTTAAACGTAGCGAAGCGTTAGTAGGAGCCTTGAATGTGGATTTTTCTGATGTCACACTTCGCGTGGCTCGCTCCTCCCCAGCCTGACTCTTCAAATGAGCGACCTTGGTAGTAAGGGAAATAATTAGTGGGGTTTTTTAATTGAAGAAAAATTTAAAGAGGCACATTATAAGAAAAAAAAAAAGAAAGGACATGGACAATGTGCAAAAGGATATAAAATTCTAAATCTGTTATATTTGGGTTTTTTTAAAAATATATTAGGCAATACTGTATCGTTTAGGGGTATGGGGCAAGGGGCAAGTGAAGTCAGTGTAAATGAGATGTGCAGTGTCAGTATCCACTCCTGAAATTCTCTTCTAATCCTGCTCTGTAATAGCCATCATATATTTATCATCCCAAATGATGACAAATTAATGGAATACTACTTTTTTTTTTCTTTCTTTTTTTTTCTTCTCCTCCTGGACTTGCTCTGTTGCACTTATCAGTTCCAAAAGCCTTCTTTCTTTCTTCCTTGGGAGGCTGATGTGCTTAATCCTCGTTGAGCTGCCCCAGGAGAAGTCAAATCACTTGTGGCTGAAGTTGGTAGCCGGCTGGCAAGCAGCAGCAAGCCCTCTGGGAGGGGGGGGATGGGGAGGGTAGAGTGTGGCACCTCTGCTCACGTGGTGGCTATCAAATGCCCTGCTGCCGAGGTGATTCCGTGGGGTATGTCAGTGTTGGGCTGTATTAACTGGAATAAAATGCACCTTGTTTTCCTCTTTGCGTCAGTCCCGCAGTAGAGAGGATTCAAGGCGCTGCTGCGTTTTAAGTGGTTCTTGGCCAGCAGAGGGGTTCTCGAAGCCCGCGCCAGCTGACGGAGTTTGCTAAAGTTTTCCAGCTCTTGTAAATCATCCTTTTGGGAACACGGAGCTGGCTGGGGCCCGGGGAGGAGGCAGATCGCTCTGCAGAACGGCTTGTCCCCCCCCCCATTCATCCAGCGCTGCTGAAGGACACACACCCCCCCCTGCTTTCACAAACCTGTAGCTGGTGACACAATGGCCAGTGTGTGCCACGAGAGAATATTCTGATCCATATCGAGCTCCATATGAACACTCCATCCAGCTCTGGAGTCCTCGGCATAGAAAGGGCATGGACCTGTTGGAGCGGGTCTGACAGAGGGCCACGAAGATGCTCAGAGGGCTGGAGCACCTCTCCTATGGAGACAGGCTGAAGGAGCTGGGGTTGTCCAGCCTGGAGAAGAGAAGGTTCCAGGGAGACCTTAGAGCAGCTTTCCAGTACCTGAAGGGCCTACAGGAGAGCTGGAGAGGGACTCTTTGTCAGGGAGTGGAGCGACAGGACAAGGGGTAACAGCTTTACATTGGAAGAGGGGAGATTTAGATGAGATATTAGGAGGAAATTCTTTGGTGTGAGGGTGGTGAGAGCCTGGCCTAGGTTGCCCAGAGAAGCTGCAGCTGCCCCATCCCTGAAGGGGTTCAAGACCAGGTTGGAGGGAGCTTTTTCCCACCTGGTGTGGTGGGAGGTGTCCCTGCCCAGGGCAGGGGGGTTGGAACTTGATGATCTTTAAGGTCCCTTCCAACTCTAACCATTCTGTGATTCTATACGTTTCCATAAGTGCCCGTAAATGGCTTTTGTTGTCTCCAGGGAGGCACAGCCTTGGAGACGGCACCTGGATTACAGTAGTTGAAGTGTGTGCATTTGGAGGGGCAAGCTGCCATGTTTATTAATCTCCATCCCTTCAGTTGTTGGTTCATTGTGACGTGGAGTCTCGTTTGATGCCTTTGATACTGACCATTCTGACGGTTGTAGTGTTCGAGTACTAAAACCGCGTTTTACTGTGCTGCCATTGCCGCTTACACTCTCTCACTCTTGACCCTCCATACAGCTCCTTTATTTTGATGATCCTTTGTGGCCTTCCTGCATTTTACAGCTGTGGCCTCTCTTTGTTACCTTTGTTCATGTGTGAATTCATATCCTTTCCAAACATTTAGCCTCCTTTTTTTTTTTTTTAATATTATTTTTTTATTGACCCTGACAACTTTGGTTCCAGTTCATCTGAAATAAACAAAAAAACCCACCCAAAAGAAAAAAAAAAAGCCTAAAAAAATGTGTGTAACTTTGATTTTATTTTTTCTTTTTTTTTTTCAAATGCAGATTGTATTCCTATAGAGTTGTATTCCAATTTACTCAGCTTGGTTTGTTAAACTGCAGTATTGGTTTTGCTGAGTATGACTTGGATTGGCTCTTGGTCTAGTGACCAAAAATTGTACCTAGACTCATCTTCAATTTGTAAAGCTTAATTTCACGTCCTTTAATGTACCTGATAAATATATTGTATGTATGTACAATATTAAATGTTGTTCACATATATACATATATTGTACTTTTCTAGATAAATGGCTGGAAACTCTGACCCATAATTGCATTTCTGTTAAATGTTTGTCTAGAGTATGGATTTGGTTTCATTTCTATTAAATAATGCTAGCTGAGCAATTGGTCACATTTAATCTTATAGTCAAATAACTTTTGAATTTAATATTTTTATAGATTTTTCTTTTTTCAATATCAAATTGAAACTGCTTTTGCAGTTTTTGCTGACAATCAGTAAATGCTTTCAGCATGTTTTCCAATTACTTAAATCTGTAATAAATGCGTTCTTACAGCTTTTTAACAGGCTGTTTTTACCCAAAGGAAACTCAAATCAGCCGCAAGCCTAGAATCAAAGAGCGGTTGTTTGCTGTTTGGGGTTGGTTTTTATGTTTTTTGTCCTAAGCAATGCAAATCAAATCCAAATTCTTAAATTTGAAGCTGATACAGATGTAGCGCTTGGTAGCTACTTCGTTAATCCTCCCCAAATTTTGAATTTGACGCCCGACAACTTGTTAGAACTGTGTAAAATGAGACCGAATGCTAATCTGTGCTTTGCCTTGGCTTTCTGCTCTGTGTTGTCTTGGTGTTTGCGTCTTACCTCTTACGTCTGTGCTGTTTGTTCCCTCCCCTGTTCTCTAATCCTGCCCTCCCCTCTGTTCCTCCTCATTGTCCACACTGACCCATCAATCAACCAACAACGCCCCCCCTTTCGTCGTGGTGATCTGCCCTGCTCTGGTTGGTGGCTCCGTGCTTGGGTGGCTGTATGTTGTGCTGGACCAGTTCACCCAAATATGGCCTTCTTGCTGACAGGTATCACTTCTGTGAGAAGTGTTTCACTGAAATCCAGGGGGAGAATGTCACCCTGGGTGATGACCCTTCCCAGCCTCAAACGTAAGTCGCTTCCTTTCTTCTGCATGATGCTTTTTTTTCGATAGGAGGGGTGATGTGTAATCCTCATTCCACAGTAAAAACCTGCAGATGGGCAACGGCCCCTTTTTTTTTCTTGCTAATGGGAGATCTTTACAATAACACATAACATTTATTACCGTGTTGGCTCTGTTCATCTGCCCAACAGTGTCACTTGTGTCCGGTTGTGCTACTCAAGCGCTGCCCACGGACGGGGTGCAGGGGGTGGTGGGTGGTGGTGGGGAGTGGAAGCTGTGTCAATAAATGTCACTAATCCATTATCTTTTCAAACGAAAGACTTTGGCTAATCCTGGTGTCTCGCCTCTTGAAACACAACTTTTGTTTCTGAAACCAGTGGCTTGTCTTTAAAACTGGCCAGAAAACAAGACGTCTTAAGATTTATGAAAAATCCAAGTTGTTTTGGAAGGTGGCTGCTTTACTGACGACAGCTTCCCTTGTTCTTTACGATGTTAAATTTATGTGTATACTTGGGTACCTCCTATTTTGCTTTTGATTTACGCAGAAAGTGAAAATATTTTCTGTAGCTTAAAATAAAATGAACTGAATTGCTTTCTCTGAATAGAAAATGAGTTACCAATATGCTTTCTTCAGACTTGAGCTTTGTTCATTTGCTGCAATTCAGAAAAGCATGTTATTGCCTTGCCCTCTGATAAAAAGGTACTACTGAATTTTCATATTAACTCTTTGTCTCTAGAACCATCTCTAAGGATCAGTTTGAAAAGAAGAAGAACGATACGCTAGATCCAGAACCGTAAGTACCAGGCCATTGGTTTTCTTTAGATAATCTCATCACTTTCACTCACCCTTTGGCCAGCCTTTTGGTGTCATTCATTATTCAGGCGTCAAATAGTCTTCCTTTTCCCCCACCTCTGCCCAAATGGGCTGCAGAATCATTCTCTAGAGTTTGTAGCACAGCATACGATTTTGCAGTCTACCATCGATAATCCAGAGGAAGACATGAGCCTTTTTTAATGGCAGTTGAGTTATTTGGGTTCTCCGTTGGAGAGCCTTTATGCCGAGCCCCTAGTACCTGTGGGTGAGCTCTGCGTTTCCTCCGCTGCTTTAGTGAGACTTATAAAACACATGTTTTTTTCTCCTCACTGGAGTACTTGGCCCACTGAAAGACCCATCCTCCTCCCCTGCATTCATTACCCTCGGGAAGTTCAGTAAAACCAAGTTGAACACTTCCTTAGTAGAGCTCTGCTACGTTTTCTAATGTCCTTAACTGGCTGAAACGAGATCTTACCTTAATCCTACTTTTTTCTCTGGCAGTTCGATACGCAGCATACTTTTATTTCCTTTTCTTGTCTTTGCAAATGCTCACCAGAGCTCCTCCCCCAGACCTTTAAAGGTAGACTGAGAAAGACCCCAATGCACTGGGCTTCAAATCCAATATTACAGTCTTGACTTCATCCAGCAAAAGAATTTTGTTGTACTATTTTGACCCCCAAAAAAAGCCCAAAACCTCTAACAGACCTGGGCGGGTGAAGACGAGTTCATACATGTTTTCTGGGCACATCAATTCATGAGTGACTAGTTCTTACCTTTGCGTTAAGTTGAGCAACCATTGAGTCACCTCGCGGTTGGTGCAACAATTGAAAATTCAGTCTGTGGAAGGATTGTTGGAGCAGAGTCTGCGAAGCTGGGAAAGCTCAAAACTCGGCTTAGAAAAGGGTATAAAAGACCCAGAAAAAGTTGTGTGACAGCCCATTTCATATCTTTAAACTAGTTTTACATTTATATATATGTATACAATGTGCACATGAAATTGATAGGTATATATCTGAAGCTGTTCTGATGAGACTGGTTTTTTTAAACTGACACATAAATTGAGGCTGCTGGAGTTGACTCAGCTCTTAGAAGAGGATTAAAAAGTCCTTCTTTCTTGCCGAGTTCTGGAAAATGACTTGCCTGACAACGGAAGTGATGGGCTGCTGTTTATTTCTTCCCAGGTTTGTTGACTGCAAAGAGTGTGGTCGGAAGATGCACCAGATTTGTGTATTGCATTATGATATTATTTGGCCTTCAGGGTAAGATATTTGATGGGTTGGGTTTTTTTACCCCTTGTATAATAAGATCAACGCAGTTTATATCATTAAGACTTTCTGCCTTTGCTCTGTAATACGCAGTCACTGCCCTTTAAGAACTGATGACGAAAGGACAAGGTGTTTGTAAATAAAATCCATTTTTTGGTGTTTCGGGTCTCACTTCAGTGTATTCAGAGGGAATTGCACGAAACCAATTTGTCCATATCCACAGATCTTTGTGGTTTCTTTTGAACTGTTCAGCAGTAAATGTGTATGCATGCTGCAGGACTGCTTGGCAGAATTAAACCAGCCCAGAAAGGCTTTAAGTCCCTCGAAAGTGGAGAGATACAAACTGCTCAAACACAGAGAAACATATCTCAAACTCTGACACTGGAATCAGGGGAATTAACAAGCCCATAATGGATTTATGCTACATTTTTGGTGACTTTATGTTTTTTCCTCAATAGGTTTGTCTGTGATAATTGTCTGAAGAAAACCGGTAGAACACGGAAAGAAAACAAATTCAGTGCTAAAAGTGAGTTGGATATTCCTGGTTTTATCTTCAACTTCCACCCTCTCCCTGCCACCCCTAATAGCTTTTTGATGGAGGCTTTCTGTTGCCACGATGGACAGCACAGGAACATGTGCAAAACGGGGAGCAGCGTAGCCCGAGGCTTCCGTAGCTGTCCGTTTTAATCAACGTTTTAAAGACATGCTCTTTATGTGTTTGTGGTCAGTATTAAGGCCACTTAGAGAATCTGGAATCTATATCCTTATTTTTCTAAGATTATTAAAAAAAAGAGGAGGAGGGGGGTGACACACAATAGAGGAGAAACATTAAGTCTGCCTGCACTTTACTGGCTATATTTAGACGTGTTTCCACGCAGCGTTGAAACTGTAGTAAATTGTTGTCACCTCTGCACCCTTCAAGTAATGTGTAATAACAAGTTGTGCTGCATTTGAGGTGTACTGAGGTGCTGCCAAGTACTAATGTAGCTGAAGAGCTTTTCTTGCTTGGAGAGCAGGTTGTGTTATAACAACTGGCCGCTGGAAGCAGCAACCAATTGTACCGCGCGTCTAGATTTTCTTGGAAGTAACCGTTGTCCGAATCTTGTTGAAATGTGCACTAAAGAATGTGCCAAAAGATCCCAGGTCAAGTTGTCTCCGTCTGTCTCCTTCGTAATCCTTGCCACAGGCATTCTTTGCACGCTTTTAATGTCAGAGGACATCATTTGATGACTTCCACTTGTGGTGTAAGCATTGAAAACGTGGTGTCGGTGGCACCAGAGCAGAAAAATAAAGCGAGTGTGGAAGCCAAGTGGGTGATTCAGACACTTGAACAACTGGAACTTGCAGCTACACTCGATTCCTCCCTTGTTCTTCTTGAAGGGTGGTTGAATCCCCATCCCTGAATGTGTTGAAGAGTCATTTAGATGTGGTGTTGGGGGATCTGGCGTAGGAGAGGAATTTGTAGAGCGGGGCTGATGGTTGGACTCGATGATCCCAAGGGTCTCTTCCAACCTGAAGGATTCTGTGATTCTTTGGTTCTTGGAAGTTCTGGGCATTGCCTTTGACTGTGAATTTGCAAGCCGGAATCTTCCAAATTGTCGTAAAGCGGTGGTTTTGCATTAAATTTTAAACTTCTTGATAACTTGATGTGTGGTTGATTGCATAATGAGAGATTTGGAGGGGGATAATTTGGAGATGATAGTGCTGTGTGAGACGTATTAGCTTACAGCAGTCAAAACGATCTCTGGAGTAACCTGATGCATGCAAGATAATATTGCTAAAAAGATTAAAGTTAGTCTCATTAAAGGCAGATTAAGATTGGAAGAGAACACTAATAAAATAGTGAAATAAAAATGTAGTTTCAGGTAACCTAAAACAGGGGAAGGAGGAGGAAGAGGAGATCAGTGGGAAGGAAGAAAAGCAGTGGTATTTCCCTGTCCAAATCCCCAAAGAACAGAACGGTTGCCTTGAATTAAATGTTAGTTACTCAAACTTGAAGCAATGTCGCAGAACTGCAGGTACCCAAGAAATCCCAGACTTAGTTAAGACATTCTACATCAATGTATGCTGCAAAGTCAGCACATAATGGAAGAGACATCCATTTAAAACAGTTCTCTTGTTTTCTCTTTCCTGGGACACTTTGAGTCCTGCTGCCAGCTGTAATCCACTGGTGGGCTCAGCTCTTGAGATCAATTTTCTTTAATGGAAACACAAGAATGGGGAAAGAAAAAGGCTCCTCTTGTCAAAACCTTGGTCTTAACTACTGACCTAAAACCAAACATGAGCCATGCAAGTTTGAAACATTGACATGTTTCCTCTCCCTCCCCATAAAACCCTTTGCTTACTGAGTTGCCATCAGTATTTCTACACACTTTCAAGTGTTCCAGCACAACTGCTACTAACCAAGATCGCACATCCCTCAGCTGAGAGCTATTGCTCAGCACTAACACATATATCTTAGGTAAAATTGGTTATCTTAACCACATCACAGGTAAATTGCATAAAGCTGGCTGACAGCTTGCTAAATATAACCTATGAACCAGTGTACAGCTGGATTATGCTGGGGAATTGCTAACTTTTGGAGTATTTTTCTTACCTAAGATCTACAAATTTCACTTATCCAGTAGCTAACGCAGAGATGTTCAAAGACAGAAGATAACCTGACAAGTCGCCCAAAGTAGTTTCCTGACAAAAAGCCTTTCTTCCTGTTTCTCCAATTACTCATCCTGTAGCAAACGTCTGGCCATTCCTACCCCAACAAAACTTCTGTCCTCGAGTTGTTACCCGTTCAGAGGCCTTTTTAGCAATTTGCACCGGAGTTTTCATTGAGACCTGAGCTTTTCTTGGAAGTGTATGCATTAGAGGTGTCCAAGAACCAAAATCCAGTTGATTTCTAAAAGAATTTGCACGTTCCAATATGTCAAAATACACAGCTTTGAGATTCCTTCCTTTGCAGTGTGTGTAATCTTGATGCTGCCTGTTCCTTTTTTCTTCTTATCTGGTCTTTGTTTGTTTGTTTTTGAAGTCTTTAATGCGTTGCAGCATAAGGAAGGAAGCAGATACCCTTTGGTTGCTTAGCATTGGAGAGATGATAAAGTGAAAACACAAGGCAGTAGAGTTAACTAAAATGGCTTTCTAAAAATGTACCAACTCATTAGCTGAAACTGGGCTGTTTCTTTCTTTTTTTTTTTTTTTTCTGTTTATCTCTGGAGAAATCAACAAAACAAAGCAATTCCTTCAGAATTTGTGAATTTTTTTCAATGTCATTGAAATTCAATCCCCTTCTGTTATATATGGAAAGCCCAATGTATGGTATTGGGCTGGGAAACTCTGAGAAAGGACAGTGTTTGGTAAAAGGCATAGTGTATTTTTACTTTCACGTGCCTTTAAATTTAATTGTTGGCCCCCAGGTAAATGACATTCAGGCTGGGCTGTGCTGGTTATAACCATAGGATCTCACTGGGCAAAGGGACAGACAAACGTAAAACAAAATTGCCACGTTTGGGTAATTACTATAAACTGGTTGTAAAATCAAATTTTAAGTACAGAAATCCCTTGGGAAGTGAGACCTTCCTTTGAGAGTATGTGGCTTTTTTTTTCCTCATGGTATCGGAGCCTAAAAGAATTTTTAGCATCTTTCTGTGTGTGAGCTCAGGAGTCGAGAAGAACCACCAACAGCCTTGTGTCAGTGACCAAATAACAACTGAAAACTGAAGAGAGCTGAACATTAAATGTGTTTTAGTGAAACGAGTGTCTGTAGATTGCATCATTGCTTTGGAAAAGATAGCAGATTGACCGTAAAAATGAAAGAGAAATACTCGTTGGTAAAATACTTGAGGGCAGGATGAGAGAAATGGTCCTAAATCTTCAGGTCAAAACAGCGTGCTACTGCTGGTTTGGTTTTTTTGGTTTTGTTTTTTACTTTAAACCAAAATCTTCATCTTAAACCCACAAAAAATTACAGAAATTATTTGAAAACCATCACATCCTGTAATACTACAAAGGCAGCTATCCCTCCCCCCCTAATTGTAAACGTGAAGACCAGGAGAGGGGGTATGGACAATAAGTGGACACAAACTTTTAAAGACCTCGATCCCCGCGCAAGAACTGTTTAAGCTTTATGTTCCGATTACTGTGACTGTTCAATCCCAAAGCTCCCTTGAAAAGAAAAGAAAAGAAAAAGCAATGGAATCGCCATTGAAGTCAAAAGGCTTTTCATTTCTGTTGATTTGCTTTGCTTTGCTTGAAAAGGTGTGGCTTTGAGCCAGATCTATAAAGTGATGTAATCTTTGTCAACCAGCCAGAGAGTGGTTTTGTTGGGAGAAAAACATTTGCAGTGTTCATAAAATAAGCCTGCAAATTTCAAAATGCTGTGTAAAGCCGCCTTTGTTAGTTCACTTACAAAGTCATTCTCCCACTCTAGTGGTTTTAGCTTCTGCCTTGGGGTGCAAACCCTTTCAGCTTGGCTGAAGACATGGATGGGTTTGCTTTTTTTAATTTTGGGTGCGTAAATAAAAGCATCAAATTTTCAAATGGAGGTAAAACATGGGGGTGTGTGTGTATACTTCTATACAGAACAGCAAGCTGAAAGACCTTACAAGCCTGCAACACCCTGACCTTAACTGTGATTTCTCCAATATTCACGTTTCCGGTGTCACGTTCTCCCCTTTCGTTTCTAGGGCTACAGACGACGCGTTTAGGAAACCATTTGGAAGACAGAGTAAACAAATTTTTGCGGCGCCAGAATCATCCCGAAGCTGGAGAGGTCTTTGTCAGAGTGGTAGCGAGTTCAGATAAGACGGTAGAAGTTAAACCAGGAATGAAATCCAGGTTAGTGGTTTTAATTACAGTAAATGGAATCTTGGAACCTGTTGGTTTGAGGCCCCCCCCCGCCTGCATAAATATTATAGGTTGTGCCAATTTGCATGGAATTTGTCCCTTTGCACGTTTTTGAAACTTAGGTGTGAGTAAAAATATGGGAAAGGAAGAAAAGGGGTGNGTCCTGCTTTGGGTTATAATAACTTTCTATTACTAAATCTTGAGAGAGTCTGACCGCGTTTTGGGTGGTGTTACAGAATCACAGAATCCAGAGTTTAGTTTGAAAGTGTTGCTGAGATTCTCTTCCTTACGTTTTTTTCCTGTTCCTTCATTCTGCTGTGTTTTTATAAACGCTTCAGCTTGCAGCAGTTTATTTTTAATTTGCTTGGTCATCAGTGAAAATCGTAAAGGGTTTATTCTTTGGCTTTGATTCATAAGGGCAGTGTTTACGGGACATCACGGTAACGCCAGAGGTTTTCTAATCTGCAGTATATTTAAAGGCCTGTGGTTGCCCAGGATGCTCTCACTCTCTGTGGTGGCCTGTTTGGTCGCCTGGTGACTATAGGGAAGGTGACTTTCCCCGAGTTCTATTCCAACAGACCAGGCATTGACAGGACTCCCTGTTCTGATACAGCTCTGGTCTGACCCCATTTAACTGCTGCATAAATGTTTCATAAATTAGTTAAAAATAAGGTTGAAAGGAATTTCCTCGTTCTGGTAGGACGCTTGTTTAATAATTGAATTCTTGTTGCGTTTCTTTCTTCCCCCTTCTTCCTCCCTACCCACCCTTTCCTGCAGATTTGTGGATTCTGGGGAGATGTCGGAGTCTTTCCCTTACCGTACCAAAGCTCTGTTTGCGTTTGAGGAGATAGACGGAGTAGACGTGTGCTTCTTCGGCATGCACGTCCAGGAGTACGGCTCGGATTGCCCCCCTCCAAATACAAGGTAATCCTTCACTTCTGGCTCGGTTGGTGCCTGCACAGACAACATCTTGCTACGTTCTCTGCACAATGACTCCCAAACACAGGAGGTGCATTTGCAACTCTGCGGCACGAATAAGTCCTACTGTAGGTCTGCAGGTGACCTTGAAGTGAGAAAACAAATAAGACAACAAAAAAGTTAGTTTTCTGTATTAATGTATTTAATTTTGCCTTTCAATGTATATTCTTGCTGTCTACAAAAAAATGCTACCCATCATTGGCTTTTGAGAACTGTTCATAACACGTTAAGAGGCTTAAATATGCATGAAAATAACGGCGTCGTCAATTTTTCTTTGTTCAGTGTGATTGTAGACCTCTCTAGTGGAAAAGTGGGTTCTCGGGAATCAAAACGGACGTTCAGCTGTACATGATTTTCTGTGCTTCTGTTCTCATCCCTCCAGGCGTGTGTACATATCCTATCTAGATAGTATTCATTTCTTCCGCCCCCGTTGTCTCCGAACTGCAGTTTATCATGAAATCCTCATTGGATACCTGGAATACGTGAAGAAACTTGGGTAAGTCACATTTTTGCAAAGAAATCAAGTTTTTTTTGTTGTTTTTCTTTTACTTTTTTTCTTAGTATTGTTTCTTCTTTTAAGCCGGGATGCCAAGTAGCTTTTCACTGGGGATAGTCTCTGTTTCCTTCTGCCCTCTCTGAGACACATGGAATATGTGCCTCTTCTGCAGTGGGGAGAGGAATTTGGATTTTATCACCGAGGTGTTTTATCTGTATTAGGATTCTTAAACTGACAGCGTATCGTTCTTTTTATCAGAGCTTTGCTTGATGTTTAAGCTTCGTTATTAAATCCCAGACCTTTTCTCATCTCTCATATAAATAGAGGTTATTGCCTCGGCATCTCTGTTAAAAAGGAAAAAAAAAAAAAAAAGACAAAAAGCTAGAGGTCTGAATTAATATCTCGATTTGGCTGAGTTAATTTTAAGATGGTAGTCAAAATGGTTCTTTTGGTTTTTTTTCCCCTTGTGTGTGAAACACAGGTATGTGACGGGACACATCTGGGCCTGTCCCCCAAGTGAAGGAGATGACTATATTTTTCACTGCCACCCACCTGATCAGAAAATACCCAAACCTAAGCGTTTGCAAGAGTGGTATAAGAAGATGCTGGACAAGGCATTTGCAGAGAGAATCATTCATGACTACAAGGTTTGCTGCTCCTCACTTCCTGAATTAATTTTTACAGGCTTTTCTTTTAGGTGTAGCTCATACTGTTTCATAACACCTGAAACTGTGGTAGCCTTCAACAAGGGGTTTCATTCCCAGCCAGTGTCTTCATTTCCTTAGATTTTTCAGACTGAAAATTCCTTAGGTTTGGTTTCTGCATTAATACAAGTGTGCCAGAGCCTGCCTTCACCGCAGTCTTCAAGGCAAGGAAGTGTGGCACTTGGTAAGGTTTGTAGAAGCTGTTTGCTTCTGGTGACGCTGAAGGACCAGGTGGAATACTGGACCCCACCAGTGTGGAATCAAAAAAAAAAAAAAACCCTCCTTATAAAACAGCTTCCTTACCTGAAGAGGAAAAAGGATCACTTTCACAATTTGAGAATATCACCCATATACCCACGGAAATAAGTTAAAGATGGCAAAGGTAGCATTTGCCACTCCTTACATGCTAAAATTTACAGGAATTTCTTAATGGTAGTGACGGTGCTGAAAAAAAAAAAGATGTTTTGATTGCAAGTGACAGTTACTAAATGTGTGGAACAGCACAGCATATAGCAGACCCTGTCATCTGATCTGGTGCGACAAAGAGCTAGAAAATCTGTGCCTCTCCTAATAATGGTCTTGAAATGGATCTGAAGAAGAAAATCAACTAGTTTTGGATGTGCTTGCTTAACACAATGCACTTAAAAAACCACCTCGTGGTAGAACAGGTAAAATACCCGTTCTTTTTCAGAATACCTATTCGTCCCACTGGTGCCCCTGGTTGTTTTGGCCAGGTGGGCCCCAGAGCTTCAGCCGGCGGCCAGCGAAGGACACAGGCTGCTCCCAGTCCCTTTCTGCAGCCAGGCTTTAGTACTCCCATGTGTACTAAGGCTGGTGCCTTCAGGGATTCTTCCTGGAGTTACCAGGATTATTGCACTTAGAGTGCACACACCACACACATGCACTGAAGTGCTCGTGGACTTTCAAATTTATAAGGAAAAAAAGGGTGGAAGGGACCCACTTGCTGTCACTAGAACATTTCCTGTGCCTGTCTAGGGCCAGTGTAGGAAAATCTAAGTGCTGTAGCCTTCATTTTTAATTGGTGTAATTGCCAGGCAGGTTGTTACATTTTCCAGGGGTGTCTCTTAGTGTCTGCCATCGTGTCAGGAGCATGAACTGATGGTGTGGTGGAGGTTGAGGAGAGACGCAGCAGGTGTCTGTCTGTGATGAAGCAGGGAGCGGGCTGTTATCAGTACTGCCAGGGTTTTGAGCAGCACCCAGCAAAGGAGACCTCTCAGGGGGCCACAGCTGTTCTGTGCAGCCCGCAATCATGTCTCCGGTCTTCCTCTCTGTCCTAAGTGGTCTTCATGTATTTATTCTCGTTTATTGTGTGACACGCTTAACAGGACATCTTCAAACAAGCAACTGAGGACAGGCTGACAAGCGCCAAGGAGCTGCCTTACTTTGAAGGTGATTTCTGGCCCAATGTGCTGGAAGAAAGCATTAAGGAACTGGAGCAGGAGGAAGAAGAGAGGAAAAAGGAAGAAAGCACTGCAGCGAGTGAAACAACAGAGGTGAGTTAACTTTATGTGCTACATTTCCTTCTGGCTCACAAAGCTGGCAGTTAACGCTTCAGTAAACCATTTTGAGCACATGCAGTAAACGAGGAAAGAAGGTCATTCACATCAGAGGTTAGATCAGGGTTCCCTTTAACGGCATTTCCAGTTTTCTTCTGGGGTAACAGGTGCGCTGATGGCTTCGTTTGGTGTTGGGTTTGGTTTTTTATAGAACCAGAAGGCAGTTACATCAGTTCAGCCTCTCTGTACTCAGAGAAATGTGTTCAGCTACTTTTGGATTGCATCACGACAGCTACGTTTGCTTTTGCAGTCGCTTGGCTGAGCTTCTGCTTCACACCTTTGCAAACCACCTTCAGTATTTGCACGTTGAAAGGTGCTGTATTTTTTCAAAGCTGAGTTAAATTTTGCTGTTATTTAAGCAAAGGTACTTGTAGTTGTTTGCAAGGGTAAGGGGCTCAGAAATTAAACATATTTATTGCAAGCTTTGCACTGGTGTGAAATGTTGGTCTTGATGGCAGTGTTCCTTCAGCAGCTTTCTCTTTTTGTTTATTAAACAAAACAAAACTTTCTCAGGGTCCGTGCCAGAATTTGGTCATTGGTTCCTATTTCAGGTCTTGTCTTGTATCTGTACCCGAGCAGCCTTGGCACTTTGGTACTGTCCCTTTTACTTGTGATTTGCAGGAAGGGTGTTTTGAAGGTAAGTAAGAGTAGGAAAATCTCAAGTCTGGCAAATTGAGGTGGAGCCAAAGGCTTGAAGTTGAAGGGGCTCTGTTCCGATGCCAGGACGATTTGCATGCAGTTTGTATTACCTGTGATTGATGTGGAGCAATAGACCTTCATCCATCCAATCCATTATGTCAGAGACTTCCTTCTGTTAAACCTTAGCAGTTCCTTCAAAGCTCATAGAGTTTGTTGCTATGGGTTTTTTTAAGGTACCATCAAGTTAATAGTTTTCACCTCGTTCCTTCTGACTGTAACTTTTTAATGTTGGAATATTTCAACAAAAATAGTGGTATGACAGCAGCTGAAGGACAAGGCTTGGAGTTTAAATCCAGTCCTCTTTTGCTAACAGTACTGCTTTCAATAAATCATAGTGTGGCCTTCCAGTGAAACCTTTACATCTAAGAGGGGGGGAAAAAGGGTGTTTTAAAAAGCCCAGAACAGGTAACTCTGAAACTCATCCAGGGTGTCTGCCTGAAAGGAGAGGATACAGCCTTGGCTGGTAACATCCCTGTCTTCCCACTGAATGCCATTGATGTTGCATGGGGTGGGGTGGGGGGACACAAAGTCCCCATCCAAATCGCTAAGATGGCATCCAAAAATCCACAAAACAGCTTTGTACAATTGACCAAATATAACCTTGTTAAAGGTATAATAGAAAGAAAACTTAGATTTATACTGTCAGCTAAGTTTCATACTATTCTTTCCATTTTAAACCTATTTCTTCACATTTTGAAATCTACGTTGATGCACTAGAACGTATAGGCCCTTATTCCATCAGGATGGTAGCAGATTTGGGAGAAAAGAAGTCAAGATGGGAACATGCAATAGCTCATTTCTGAGTATTTTCAAATCACTTAGAGCTCTCTCTGGTTTCCCGTAAAATAGCATAATTTTAATTTTTCTAAACAGGTTTGTTCAAAAAGTAAATAAAATTCATTACAGAAAAGCCAAGACTGGACAGGGAATTTCTCTTTAAGCCTAATTAATGGAAGTGAATGCTGGCAGCAGTTTAAATATATGTAATTGCTTTCTTTGGTTGGAATATTTTTATTTTCTTTGAATAAATAAGCTTGTGGATAAACCCTGGGTTTGCTTGTACACAGTGTTCATGAAACTTCCTTGCATATCTCTGTGTGAGTGTGTGTATCTCTCTCTATATATATATATATATTTTTATATATATATCTTAGAGTGTTTAATTAGCTTATTTTTAATATGATGGTAACTAACATTCTAGCAGTTGGAGAGGGGATTTGTCCTGGGCGGTGAGCTCCATATTTAAGGGCTTGGGTTTTTATTTTTCAAGGGCATGAGAAGTCTAAAGNGAGCCAAAGGCTTGAAGTTGAAGGGGCTCTGTTCCGATGCCAGGACGATTTGCATGCAGTTTGTATTACCTGTGATTGATGTGGAGCAATAGACCTTCATCCATCCAATCCATTATGTCAGAGACTTCCTTCTGTTAAACCTTAGCAGTTCCTTCAAAGCTCATAGAGTTTGTTGCTATGGGTTTTTTTAAGGTACCATCAAGTTAATAGTTTTCACCTCGTTCCTTCTGACTGTAACTTTTTAATGTTGGAATATTTCAACAAAAATAGTGGTATGACAGCAGCTGAAGGACAAGGCTTGGAGTTTAAATCCAGTCCTCTTTTGCTAACAGTACTGCTTTCAATAAATCATAGTGTGGCCTTCCAGTGAAACCTTTACATCTAAGAGGGGGGGAAAAAGGGTGTTTTAAAAAGCCCAGAACAGGTAACTCTGAAACTCATCCAGGGTGTCTGCCTGAAAGGAGAGGATACAGCCTTGGCTGGTAACATCCCTGTCTTCCCACTGAATGCCATTGATGTTGCATGGGGTGGGGTGGGGGGACACAAAGTCCCCATCCAAATCGCTAAGATGGCATCCAAAAATCCACAAAACAGCTTTGTACAATTGACCAAATATAACCTTGTTAAAGGTATAATAGAAAGAAAACTTAGATTTATACTGTCAGCTAAGTTTCATACTATTCTTTCCATTTTAAACCTATTTCTTCACATTTTGAAATCTACGTTGATGCACTAGAACGTATAGGCCCTTATTCCATCAGGATGGTAGCAGATTTGGGAGAAAAGAAGTCAAGATGGGAACATGCAATAGCTCATTTCTGAGTATCTTCAGATCACTTAGAGCTCTCTCTGGTTTCCCGTAAAATAGCATAATTTTAATTTTTCTAAACAGGTTTGTTCAAAAAGTAAATAAAATTCATTACAGAAAAGCCAAGACTGGACAGGGAATTTCTCTTTAAGCCTAATTAATGGAAGTGAATGCTGGCAGCAGTTTAAATATATGTAATTGCTTTCTTTGGTTGGAATATTTTTATTTTCTTTGAATAAATAAGCTTGTGGATAAACCCTGGGTTTGCTTGTACACAGTGTTCATGAAACTTCCTTGCATATCTCTGTGTGAGTGTGTGTATCTCTCTCTATATATATATATATATTTTTATATATATAT
>VXBJ01007573.1:280254-317123 GCA_013400055.1 Nycticryphes semicollaris
TTCCCCCTCCCTCCCCCTCCAATGAATTGTTTTCTTGGAGCTAAAAAGCCCAGGGAAACTTTCCCAGCGTAGGTGTGAGCTTAAAAACCACGATTTAGCCTAAAACGCCATCAACTCAGAAACTCCAGGCTTCGCGGTTATGTGCGACTGGCGTGGGATTGGCAGCAAAACCCAGCAAAAGGGGATCCCGCCCGGCAGCCGGCGGGGAGAGCACCCGGCACACTCGGCTTCTCACCTTAAATTAGTGCTTTTCATAGGGACGGCGTTGGGGGAGTTCGGGGAGGGGGGGGGAGACGGGTGAGCGGGGAGAAGAGCAAAGGATTTCTCTCAACTTTTATTCCCGTCCTGTGAAAACAGGGAGAGCGCTGCGGCGCCCGCTTCGTTTTTGGGGTTTTTGTTTTTCTTACCCTTTTTTTTTAAACTTGTTAGAGGGTCTCTGCTTCCACTTTTCTCGCAAACATTTTCTTTTTTTTACCTATCGTACCTTGGTTTTTTTCCACCGCCGTTGGATTCGTCTGCCCACGCGACTGTCTTCAGCAACTTCAAGATGTCAAAGTTTGGGGCTGGGGTGAGGTCAGTGAACGCTAACCCAAAGCTTGTCCGAGAAAAATCGCTGTATAAAAAAAACCCAAAAAGATGGAAAGCCCTGATGCTGTGTCTCATGCTGTGTACTTAAAAAGAAGGGGCGTGGGAGGGGTGGGGAAGGAAAAATAACTATATTTGTGATCAAAAAGAGGAAACTTGAAATGTGCTGGTGTTTCTAATAAAAGCTGGTAAAACTGCTTGGGTGGCAGGATGGTTCCCCTTGGCTGGTGCCCGCTGGGATCAGTGCAGCCTGACAGCCGGGGTTAAGATAACGGCACTCGGATCTCCCTAATGCCTTTAAAGTAGTGTCTGTTTTAAAAACACCGGCACCGCTTCCGCATTTGGATAAGCCAAGCTCTGTTTGGAGCACAGAGAGGTGGCGTGGCTCAAGCTGCGGCTCCCTCGGCTTCCTGCTCCTGGGGAAAGGGGGGGGGAAAACCTGCTGGGAAAGTAAATACTGGAATATATTTTTTTAAGTACAAGCTGAAGTATGTTGAGAGCACAGAGGAAGGAGATTTAGACCTTGATAATCCCAGCTCCATGGAGCAGTCATCTTGGGTAAGAGCAGGTGTTTTGCCAGGGAGAGAAAGGGAAGTTCAACGCTGAAGTCCAGCCTGAGGAGGGGCTGGGCTTGGTGTACAGCCCCTGCCGTCGTGGGGGGCTTCACTCTGGGCTCCTTCGATAGGAAATTCAGTATATCTGAGGACTGAACGGGCATCTGATTTCTCAGGTCCTTGCCTGTCTTCTGGTAGGGGAGGTACTGTCAATAAGCAATGGCATCCTAGAAACACGAGAACTTCTAAGGCAAGAACGTGCTGGAAATCAGTTGGTGCAGGATCATTACCACAGCAGGGGTGCTGAGGACCTTCCCCCTCACCGAGTTCTGGATGGGAAGGAGGTGCTTAAATCTGAACAACCTGCTTCTCTGCTCTTCTTTTCTTCTGTCCACCGTGCTCTCCTCTCCACCGAGTTGGGTCATCCTGACGTCTGCTGCTGCTGCTCCCCCAGGCACCTTTCTCCTTGCTGCAGCCGCACCAGCCAAGGTTCGCCTTCATGGCTGTCCCACCGGAGATGTGCCCGCGGCAAGTGTGCGAGCGCTCCCTGCTCTGCTCTTCCGCCCAGACGCATGAGAGCGAAGGGCTGAGGAAGAGGAGCTGTCCTGCTGGGGGTGCAGCGAGTGCCAAAGTGCTGGGGACAGGAGCACCATCGCTCACTGAAGCCTGAAGCGGTGCACGTCTGCAGCAGTGGCAGCATTAACACTACTTCGAGTCGGCGGCAGCGTACAGCGGGGAATGCAGGCAACTGATGGTGCACAGGATCATCTGGGTGTGCACCAGGACCTTCTTCCAAAGGGAATTGCAGCCTGTGGTTTTCTCAGTGCAGTGAAGATCGAGCAGCCGCTGTGGAGCTGGGGGGAGCACGGCAGAGCATGCCACTTGCTGTTCAGGGGCCTTCCCTGGGGAATGGTGTGATCCCAGGATAATGGAAATGAGCCTGGAGAGAGGAGAGAGTCCATGGCTAAGAGGTCAAAGCAGACCCAAGCAGGAGGGGGAGGTAGGAGGAGGTGTTGGGTGCTTCACAGCAGGAATGAGAAGTCTGGTAGGGTGTCATGGTGGAGCAGTGCCGTGGGGTCAGTGGAGGGAGCAGCGAACGCAGCAGGAGGAGGGAATTGTTTGAAACGGGCTCTGAGGTCATTTTGGTTTTAGCCGCAGCAGAATCTCGAGGAGGGGCCAGGTCCAGGTGGAAATGCAGCCCAGCAGAAGGGTGCCGGAGGGATTCAAAGCCTCGTGCTGGGTTTGTTGCACCTAATCCATAACCTCCACCACTGGCACGTGAGAGACGCAAACCTCCAAAACGCCAGGCGGATTGGCGCAGTCCCAAGGAGAAGTTGCGAGCGGGAGTGACTTGCGTGCGTGGCTTTTCCAGCGAGCTCCCCCGAGGCTGGGGAATCACAAAGCCGTCTCTGTTCACCAGCCGCGGTTCCCTCCTGAAGGTCCTCGTCTCTGCTGTCTGGAAGTGGTTAGTGCTCACTGAAACGGGACCTGCTCTGCTCCATCTTTTATTTTTAGCTGTGGTGTTCGTTGAGGCCAAGCTCTGCTCTCACGCACGTTCCAAACTCGGCTCTCGGTGGAGCCGTTCATTTCCTCTCTCACTCTTGCCCCGTCCGAAGCCTTTCTCCAATACCTCGGCCCTTTAGGTCTTGATGATCAACACTCACAGCAGCCCCAGGAATTTCAGAGGACTGGGAAAAATGAGATATTAAGTAATTCTGCCCAAAATTGATCCAGGGGAGCCTGGCTGAGGTGTGGCAGGGGGGGCAGCTCCCAGCCTAGTGCAGCCTTCCCTCAGCCCCCTCCTTCGGGAAGCTGAGAGGGACAGCGTGCGCCAAGCTCTGCCGGCTCCGACATCTGAGCTCCTGCCACAACCTGTGGTGTGAAACAGGCTACCTGCAGCAAACCCTGGGCCAGTAACTGCAAGGGGACCCTCACGGGTGTCTGTAAGGGGAGAGGTGGGTGATCTTGTAACCTGTGCCCAGCTGCCTGATTGCTCACAAGTCCTCAGGGTAGAAGAAATATGGAAGGGATTTTAGCCATCAAAGCAGGACAGGTTTGGCAGTGGCATCCTGGACTCGGCGCCCGCAGTTACAAGCTCCATTGCAAGATGCAGGAGCCCTGAAAACCCACAGCACAGGCAAAAATCTGCTTTGCTGATGGTAAAGTGGGGCATCCTGAGCTGAGCTGGGCTGGGCTGAGCTGAGCAAGGAGAGTCTTGGTGTGGAAGAGCTGCCAGCTGCTGCTGAGAGAGGTGGTTTTCCTGGAGGAGCTTGGGCAGGGCAGCTCATCCTGCAGTGCCAAACCCACACCAGGATTTCTCCCATGGCAGTTGATGAGCAGGCATCAAATGGTGGCTGTGGCTGGTGGTGCCTGCAGAAAGAGAACTGTGGGAAGGGAGAAGCAATCTCCTGGGTGAAAAAAGGTAGTGGAAAAGGCATGGGGCTGGTGTGCAATGGGCTGCATCCCACCCCATGAGGACAGAGCCTGTGGGCAGAGCTGACCAGGAGGCATCGGACTTTCCTCTCAGGTCTCGAGGCTGGAGCTGGGCTCTAGGAGCTGTAGGTGAGGAGTAGCCAGGGTTCCTCAGGGGAACGAGAGCTGTGAGGTGAAGGGAAGGCTGTGAGGGGAATGGGCGGTGTGTGTTTCCTGAAGAGAACGGGGGCCCTTGTGAGGGGCCAGTGGGTTCTGAAGGGGGAGGTAGGGGTGCGTGAGCGAGGCCGTGGGGGGACTCTAATGAGACCCGCGGGTTCCTGAAGGGGGTGGCGGGGGTGCGTGAGGGGACACTGAGGGGAGTAGAGGCCCGGCTGCGGCCCGCACCACAATGAGGAAGTCGGAGCGTGACGTGCGTACGTATTGACGTTGCGGCCACACGCCGGGTAGGCCCGCGCGCCCCGCTCGTCCCGCCCCGTGACGCCATCGGCGGGCGCCGGCAGCGCGAGCGGCGTGAGGCGGGTGTGCGCGGCATGGCGGCGGCAGCGGCGGCGGCGCGGCAGGGGCGGTGTCTGGCGGCTCTGCTGCGTTCCGGGGCCGCGGCCGGGCGGAAGGTCCCCCCAGGTGAGCCGGGGAGGTCCCGCAGCGCCGCCGCGCCGCCGTTACCGGGCTGCTGGGAGCCCGCCCAGGGGAGTCCGGGGGATGGGCCCAGGGTGGGGCGGCCCTGGCCTGCAGCTCCCTCGCCTCCCCGCGGCCGCTCCCGTCGCGTCCGTCGGGACTCCCCCCCGGCCCCTGTGTGCACAAGCAGCGCGACCTCATCACGGTGGGCTCGGCCCCTCAGGGGCGCATGGCGGGCCGTGGGCTGCCGGCCGCAGCTCCGGCTCATCCGGGCAACGACAGCGTTCAAGGCCCAGCCCTTCTGTTGGGAGGCGTGTTCCTATAGGCTTCTATTGGGCATATCGCGTGCTCAGGGTCATCTGCTGGCTCATATAGGGTGTAGAGCACGCTCGGGTTCATTTCCTGGTGTGTAGCATGTCCACGTTTATCTGGGTTCATCTGCTGGATCATTCAGTGTATGTAGCGTGTCCAGGTTTGCCTCTTGGCTGAAATAGGGTGTGTAGCATGTCCAGGTTCATCTGCTGGCTCATATAGATTCTATAGCATGTCCAGGTCAGCTGAGGACTGGGAAGGAAGCAGAAGGCCTCTCCCTTCCCTGGGTGGTTCATTGCTGGGTCGTTGGGCAGACCAGGCCGAAGGGTCTGTGCCTCCCAGGGGAGAGCTCAAGATTTCAGCTGAGAGACCTGGCAAGACAGGGCTGAGACAATCCACACTCTGAGCTCTTGGTTCCGGGATGCACAGTATAATCGAGGCCACAGGGCGCAAGTCTGGACATGTGTGTGCAAGTTGTCGTTAACGGAGGCGTTAACGGAGTTGCGTTGGGTGAGAAGCTTCCTGCCTGTCCCCTGCGAGTGGCCCGTGCTGTGCTCAGTGTCTCCTTATCTGTCATCTGACTCCATATTGACAGATTTGTAGGTTGTCGGTGCGGTCTGTGGTTTCCCTGTGGGCTACGCAGAGAAAATGTGACAGAGGAAATCGTGTGACAAATGGGGTCGCTTTCAGGACCAGATTTTTAGATTTATTCTGCCATCGAATGCCACTTTGGTGTGTCCGGGCAATTCAGTTCTTCCAGCACGGAAATCCCCAGTGGCTTGTTAGCATCCCTGTCTGAGAGATAAGACGTTAGACAGACTCCTGCAGAGCCTGAGTTTTATTCCTTAACCTGTCATTCGAGTATTTCGGGGGGGAAGAAAGTGAGCAGAAGCTGTGTGGGGTGGAAATGAAGAGGGAGGAGCGGGAGTGGGTGTCCTTGCCCTTGGATGCAGGCACAGAGCCCTGGCTGCGAGGAGAGTTATCTTTCCCCTTGGGCCATGCAAAGATGGCAGCGTTTTCTCTCAGCTCCTTTAATGCCAAAGGCTGAAGCTGGTGCAGGGTTTTGGGGGAGATGCGGTGATAGGAGCAGATCAGTCAGGGATTCACTTCTTTAGATCCACGCAGGGTCTGGTGCCCAGCTAAAGAGCTCTTTCTCCCAGTGAGATCTGAGCTGGAAGCACCTTATTTCTAGTGCTTTTCTTTGCAAGAGCATCCCTGGGCTTGCGACTGTGCAGCAATCAGGCTATTATGGTAATTTCTGCTGATCTAAATTCTCTTTGTTTTGAGCCATGCACTGCTTTGTGCTCGGTTTCCCACCCTAAATTTCGAACTGATGTTGGGCTTGACTCACTGTGGTCCTTTTCCCAGAAGAGGCTGCTTTTCCAGGTGGTTGGTTGGGTTTGGACATCACTGAGGGACCTGGTGCGTGGATAGAAAGGAGCTCCTGAGACCAAGGGTCCTTCTTTTGGCGTCCTTCCTTTGGGGACAGCCTTTTTTCAGTGGTGCCCAGTGAGAGGACAAGAGGAAATGGGCACAAACTTGAACATAAGAAGTTCCATCTAAACATGAGGAGGAACTTCTTTACTTTGAGGGTGGCAGAGCACTGGCAGAGGCTGCCCAGAGAGGTGGTGGAGTCTCCTTCTATGGAGACATTCAAACCTTCAAACCCCTTCTGGACATGTTCCTATGTGACCTGCTCTGGTTGGACCTGCTTTGGCAGGCAGGTTGAACTAGATGATCTCCAGAGGTCCCTTCCAACCCCATACCATCCTGTGATTCTCTTTTCCATGGCGCGTTCCCTGTGTGCAAGGCCGCTCTGCGGTCACACGCACGGGATCGCTTAGGATTCGCAGAGAACTGGAAGCTGGAGAATAATGCAAGTGTCTGCTGTCTTTTGTGGTGCAGGTGGGGCAGTGACGCAAATAGGAAGGTATGTGGACTGTGATAAAGCTCAGCATTTGATGAACTCGATATAAAAAGACCTGATTTGCCCTAGCACATCTCAGCTCTCAACTGGGGCAAGAGTTGTTCCTTCTTTGTCTCCCAGCCTTAGGAATTTGTTTCTTGGGCTCGTTCTGAGCGTGGCTTAACCCGTTAACTCAGCAGATCCTTTCTCAAGAGTGTTTGTGTGCCAATAATCGTGGGTTTATATCCAGAACTGCTGGGAGCCTTTCCCCAGCTGGCCCGGCAAGGGCTCTGCAAAAGACAAATGGTCTGAAGATGCTGCAGCTTGCACTTAATGAGCCTTGTCTCCACCTGGCACGGGGTGGACTGTTAATTAAGGATGATAAGACCAAATATCACACAAATCCAAAAGTAACTCCTGAATTGATGGGTGGTGGTTTATTGTTGTGCTTTAGAGGTAGGGAGACAAAAAACCATGAGCACATCAAATATTATAAATAGCTGTATTTTCTAGACCCAGGTAATATCTCTGGGCTGGGGACTGACCTGTTTGTTGGCTCTAGGGCCTTGCTGTTTGGAGATTTCATGATAGAGGTGGCCTTAAGTTTAGCACGGGGCTGCTGCCAATCTACTTCTCTTTTGGATCCCGGAGTCAGGGAGGGAGCAAAATGCCCTCCTTTATCTCCGGTGGTTGGGAAATGCGTGTGTGTTCACACAAGTGCAGGTTTTTCAGAGTATCCTACACCACCTAGCATAAATTGAGCTTAAAATATATAAGCCCCATGTAAATACGTAGATGAAATAAGTAAACCCTGCGCTGACTTGGGTCTCTCTGGAGCTCAATGGGCTGGACAGCTGCGTGAAGAGTTCTCTGCTGCTTTTCCCTTCCCTCACCCGGGCTGTTTTCCTTGTTGCTTTCTCAGATGAGCCCAACAAAGGCAGTTGAGTGAAAGATAAAGAACGTGTCCTGCGATAATGCGGCAGAACTGTTTGTGACGCAGAGAGTGAACAGTTACATGTGTAGGAGGTGTTCAGATGCATTAAGAACTATTTGTGGGCTCTTTTCTTTAAGGGCAGGATGACTGGGGAGTAATTTGAGCTTCTGGCTGGAGAAGGGGATTTTGATGCAAAGGAGGAGGAAGAAGGAGGACGGACAGGCTCCTCAACTGGTGTTTGGGGTGGGTGAGGTGCAGGAGCCAGAAGCGCTGTTAAAGCTCAGGGATTTGTGTTCACCTAATGTGGAGTGAGTGAGAGCCCAACCAGATGGGCTGAAGCAGCAAGACCTGGCCGTACTGGCTGTGGTACCTGCTCAGAGGGGGCAGGAGGACTGCAGAGCGCTGGTGAAGGGAGCATGAGTCCTCCCAAGATGAGCTAGAGGACAAGGGGGGATGTTGGTGGAAGGGCTGGGATGCCAAGTTCACTTGAGAGCTTTGACAAGGTGGAGGAAGGTTCAGGAGAGAGCTGAGCTCTCCCAGTGTCAGCTGGACTGGAGGGCTGTGGTCGGCCAACAAGCTGTTTCCAGGGGTGTCAGAGATGTGCTTTGGGACTCTCACCGTATTAATGGCTCTCAGTTCAGTTTTTGGCTAGTTTTGTAGCCATTCCTCTCAAGAAAGGACACCTTGAAAATGTGCCTCTTGCAGGCCCTGGGGTGTAGGGTTTGTCTCCTTTCCTTGCTTGGTGAAACAGCTGCAAGCACAGAGTGAGTTGTAAGAAAAGCCATGACTTGTCACTACTTCCAGCCATTTTTGCTGCTTATCCACAGTCTCTCCGCGCTGCCCAGGCCACTTTGGTCACTCCTCTGCCTCCTGAACAGCCCTAGCCCCGTCCCTGTACAGCTCCATTGTAGGGTTGGGGCCGAGTCCTTAGCTGCCCCCGGTGCAGCTGCGCGTTCTGATCCTCACCCTCCGGGCTCTAACTTCAGCACAAACCGTTCTCACTGCAATTCAGGAATCACACCGAGTAACTGGCTTTGGACAGAGCTCTGTAGTGCTGTAAACGGTCTTTTCGTGGCCAGGTTTGGCTTTGTTTCTTCTCCAAAAGGAGAAAAAACTGTTCAGATCACCTGGGATTCATAGAAGGGGGAGAACTGGAAATCCCAGTCCTTAACGGGGCTCATGCCATTTGCTGACTTGTCTCTAATTTTCCCCACGGATTGTTTTCTTGCTGCATGTGCTGCTTACACTTGAGCTGACTTTGTTGGAGGATGTAATCCCTGTGCTTGGACACTCGAGGGCCAAATATCTGTTGCCATAAAATAACTGTTCGTCTGGCTGATGGGGGCAAACAGGGCTGGTGTTGATCTTGGATATGGGAGCTTGTAAAGGAGCTGCTTACTATCAGCAGGATAAAAGTGCACAGGAGGACATAGATTTTACCTGCCTGATGGTGTCAGTCCAGCATCCACAGAAGCTGCATGAGCATCGGAGGCATCTCTGGGAGGTGCCGACTGCCTTTGCTCACACTGGGGTTTTACGTTTTTACTGGAGTTAATGTGAGAGTTGAAGTGTTCCCTGTTGTCTTCAGCTTGGCTGGGTAACAGCAATGGAAGCTGCAGCCTGCCTCTTCCTGGCCGGTTAATTCATTATGAAAGCTATTCATTGTTGTCTTCTGGGTAGAATTTTAATTAAGAAGAGACAGTCTAAAGTAGCAACTTGGCCCTTCTTAAGCAGGGAAGGCGATGCCAAAGGGGAACGGTGGGTGTTTGATTGTGAGGGAGCTTCGGTCTTGCTTGGATGGTGTTAACTCCCCACGGGATTGCTTAAGTGGGACCTTTAAAGGGCGCTCCTGCTGCTGCTGGTACTTGTGATTTATACTGAAATGTCTTCAATTGTGTCTCCCAGCAAAAGGAACAGCATGTCTCCAAAGACAAATACTCCATCATTGGAGCCTCCGGTACAACGTTCCTGCTGCCAGCATTCCTGCTGTCCGGACGTACAGCACACAGACAGCAGAGAACAAGGAAGAAGAACCCCTGCACACCATCATCAGCAACACGGAGAACGTGAAAGGTGGGCACGGACACAGGAGTCTTGTGGGAACACTCCTGGGGGGGAGGCAGAGCTGGGACAAGGTCTGGGGGCAGCTGTACCACAACTATGAGGCCCGGTAACCAATATACCAGTCCTGCAGGCTTTGGCTGCCGTGAGATCTGTGTGCCAGAAGGTGAGCTGCAGAGGCCAAGTTTCTGCTTGGCAAAGGGTGCTGCCCCATAGGGGTGTGTAAACAACACCTTTGTGGTCATCTTGTCGGAGGCCTCAGCTGCACGTGTCCCATCCTGCTGCAGGCTTTCACTCTCAGGAAGTTGAAGCACGTGGCAGAACAGCAATTTTCCCTCCCTTCCCAAGAGGACCCTGGTAAAATGTCTTAAAGGTGTGTTTGTGATTTTATTCTAGGTGCAGCCTCTAAACATGAATTTCAAGCTGAAACGAAGAAGCTGCTGGACATTGTGGCCCGTTCCTTGTACTCGGAGAAGGAGGTAAGGAACCCACTACTTGCTGGTAGAAGGTCTGTTGGCATCGTCCTGTCCCTATCAAGGGGTACAACCAAAGTGGTTTCATTAGGAGAATGCCTGCTCTGTTTCCCAGCAAATCCTGTGCTCTTCATGTGGCATGCTTTCTTGAATGACATTTTCTTAAGAAACCTTGAAAACATGTTTTCAAAACAATTTGTAAGCATGGCCAGGTGACTCCGTGAGCCTCAGAGCCTCTACACTTTCATATTGAGTTCAGACAAACTGTTCTGGCATATAACAGGGAAACACCGTCCTTTTTTGACAAGCTGGGAATTAGTTTGTGAGTAGACAATGATTTCCTGGGTCTCTGGGGGTCCCGTGTAGCGGACGAGGCCAGGCTGCAGCGTCAGGTTGTGTCTCCTCCCCAGGTGTTTATCCGGGAGCTGATCTCCAACGGCAGCGATGCGCTGGAGAAGCTGCGTCACCGGCTGATGGCAGAAGGGAAAGCCTTGCCCGAGATGGAGATCCATCTGCAGACGGACAGCGGAAAGGGAACCATCACGATCCAGGTATCTCCCTGTGGTAACAGGAGAGCATTACTCTCTGCCTTTGTCCCGTGGAGTGGCAGCACAGGCCCGTGGATTCCCTGGATTGCCTGAAAAAGTGTCTTGTCTTCAGCTGAACTCTGGTTTTGATTTGATGGGAAACCACCAACTTTTCAGCTCGCCACTTTCCCCTGTAGGAAAATTAGCTGCTTCTTCCTTCCCCATTAGGAACTACCAGTAGCTTTTCTCCCAGTACCTTGTCTGGTGTGCACTACCCAGGTTGTGTGTGCATTTCTTACCGTTGGAAAAGTTGGGAGACTGGTTTCATCCTGACCTGTGGGAGGGAATTCTATCATCTCCTTAAATCAGAGCTGTTGCATGGTAGCTCGCAGACCTCCCCTCTCACCTCAGTCTCTGGGAGGTGCTGGGGTGGTGAGAAGAACCTCCCGTTGTGTCTCTGTCTCCCCCTGCTCCAGGACAGGCCAGATCCAGCTGATGCTGAGGCTCTGCCCTGAGGTACAGGTGGGACTGCAGATTGCAGCAGACACTTGGCTGTACTTTCTGCAGCCCTGGTTTGTCACCCTCCAGGTGACAAAATGCTTAGCAGGAGAGGGGCAAGGAGCGCAAGCCGTGGGACAGTGTGGTGTGAGAAGGTGGTCCTTCTCTCTCTACTTTGATTGCTCGTGTTAGTGGAAGGCTGAGGTTCAGTTTTGGTGTTTTCTTGGCAAACTTTTTAATGCAAAGAAGGCAAACCCGGTAACTTTCCTCGTGTACCTGTGGACTTTTCTGAGGAGAGCAGCGAATGAGGCAGGCAGCAGTGTGTGAGGGAAGGCTGACCATAGCCCATCCAGGGGACGTGTGGCACAGACAAAGCATGGGATCTTAATACTTCTCATGTGGGACAAAAGCATTTGCTGTTGGAGGCTGCTCAGTTATTTTATACTTGTGTTTCTCTGCAAAACAAGCAGCTGTGGTTGCCATGGGGAAGCTGGTGATCGTCAGCGGGCAACACAATCATCAGCCCAAGGATTCTCAAACCGTAACGCAGAGGCTTTGCTATTCCTATTGCACCCAACTACTGCATGTTTTTTGGCTGCTGTGTAACACCGATTCTTTAATGAGCTCTCGTTTAGCCCCAGGTAGGGTGTCCTTCCTGCCCCGGTGTTGTCTTTCCCTTTTGAGATCGTAGTGGACAACGTAGCTTCTGAACCCATAGAGACATTCTTACAGCCCGTGCCCTGGAGCTGTGGAAGGTGCCCCCTTCTTTTCTCCAGCACTTTGCTGGAGAGACCTGCTAGCCCACCTTGCAGATAGGGCACGTTTGACGTCATACCCAATTAGATGTGTTAGGGATTTGTCTTTTTATAACACACCACACACACACCCCCACCTGGCTGCCTGTGCATCTCTAATGCGACTAAATGAGTCTTAACTGGGAGGCTTTTAACTGCAGCAGTTTTGCGCTCTGAGAAGGGAAAGAGAGCAGCGCTACTCCAATCTCTTTTAATAGGTTTGCCTTCTCAGCAGTGCCTAAAGCTCCTTACCTCCAGTGAAGGGTTTATTTATAACCTCTCAAAGAAACATACTGCAAATGATTGCTTTGACCAAGCCTCATTCAGAACATTTCTCTACCTTTCAGGAACGCAGAAAAAGCCCTATAAGGATTGAAGCAGAAATGGAGCTGCCCCTTAGTCACTGTTTTGTTTTTGTTGCTCATTAGGACCCACCAAAACAGCAGCAGAAGGTCCCTCACGTGTGATCGGTAGCAATGCTTGCCCCTTGCTGGTTTTTTTTTTCTAGAAAGGTTCCTTCATCTCACTCTGGCCCCTCGGTCCTTGTCCGCAGATCTTCAGGCTGCTCTTGGCTCCTGGACCTGCTGGATCTCTCCCCTCTGAAGCCCTGTACCATCTCTTTGTGTCTCACCAGTTGAGGAAAGGCAGGTCTGTAACGCGATGACCCCTGTTACAGGCACGTTCCTCCACCTCTGTTGAGTGGCTGCAGTTCTGCTTCTCTGCCAGGCCTGAATCTCAGTCATAAGCGTAGCAACACTCAGAAATTTAATATGATGTCCTCATTTGGGAATGTCCTACCTAAGAATTGCCAAGTGTTGTATCTGCTGAGAGGGAAATGTTCGCTGTCTAATCTGCTGGATTACACCACCTCAGTTCCTTCACCAAAGTCCTGTTGTTTTAGCAAATTCCACGGTTTCCTCCATCCCTTTGAAAACCGCCTCATTCTTTTTTCTAGGACAGCTCCTTCTGGTCTCAGCCACAGCCTGCAAGGTCACATCTCTGAAGAAAATCCTCTTGGAAATGTTAGGGGTGTGTTTTCAGTGAGGACAGATCTGCAGAGCTCTGCAGTCCTGCCTGCTCAGGCTTTACAGACGTGTTTGTGGAGTCTTTGAGGTGGGAACGGAGAACCCCTTGCAGGCCCCAAAGCCCTTTGGCTGCAGAGGTGTCCTCCGACACCCGCCTTGGGGTCGCTGTATCTGTATGAATTCAAGGGCTGGAGCTGTTCTGGTGGCTGATGCTTAATTTGGGGCTAAGGGCAGTGCTAGCTGTTTAGAGGAAATTGTCTGAAACGTTTGCAGATCGAATAGCTGCCGCTGCTGGCTGAGGGAGCGCGGCTGCTGTTCTAACAGGGGTAAGCGCCGTAATTGCTGCCGGAGCTGGGGCTGCTCTGTTCTCTTCGCTGTGCTTTTCTTCTCACTGTTGCAGTCATCCGAAAATCAGTGGCTGTGAAGCCACAAAATGACAAGTTTGCCGTGTTTGGGAGGAGTTAAAATGACTGCAAACACCGCTCCTCCCTGCAACAGCCCTTGGTATTGCTGAGCAGATCTCTCCTGGCTTCTGAGTTATAAACAGCCTGCAAGGAGGACTGTTCAGAGGCTGTTGGAGATGGAGGGGTAGAGCTGGCTGCTCTACCCCTCAGTGACAAGCCTCCAGTGGAATTAAGCTCACAGGAAAGTGCCGCTGATGGCAGGGGTGGGTTAGAGCTTCCCGTTGTTGCATCATCTTTAACAAATAAGCGAGGGAAGCGGAAATGTAGACCCATCTCACGTAACCTGCAGCCTAGGGAAGGAAGTGCAGAATCTTTTCTTTTCTTCCCCTTCACGCCAGAATAAGAGCACAACACATTTACAAATGGGAAATTTGAAGGGGATAAAAGGAAGTACTTTTCTGAACAGGGAGCCTTTAGACCTGGATGGGTGGAGGCTGAGCCCGTAGCAACACTCAGCCCTGTTGAAAATAGTGTTAACACAGGGTGTTGGGAAGGAAACGAAACCCCAGGCCTTCTTCCTTTGACAGCCTCCACACCTTGTATCTGAATGCATCAGTTTTATTGCCCCTTCTGCTCCTGGTTGCTGCAGATGCCATTTTGGTTCTAAACCAGAACGCTGCTCCAGTGTGGCTGCCATCCTGGTCTGGTGAATTTTAAGTCTCTTCAAGCGCAGTATTTAAGTAGCAGGGGGGACACTCACTATTCAGACATCTTGGGATTTTATTGCCTTATCTGTTGGTGAAAGCAGCATGTCTTTGGTTTATAAGGTAGCCAGTGTTCTTCTGATGCCCTGTTGAGATTTTGCACTGAAATAAGCGTTTTGAGTGTTCATTTTGCAGCAAAGTGGGATGAAAGGCACAGTAGCTCAGATGTGCACCTCTGCCTGCAAGCATTCTTTCTGCTGCAGCTGTGGCACAGGCAGCAGCTAATGGTTAGTTAATGGGTTGTTTGGTGTAACAAGGCTCTGCAAATGACTAAAATTGGACTCAGGTAATGAGCAAAAATGTAACTTTACCTAGGTTCTTGTTTACCAGCTAATTTAAGCAATTTGTTGATTTAAACTAGATTTGTTGCTCTAATTATGTGTGGTTTGTTTCTGCTTTACCAAAAAGTCTGATACGAGTATGGGAGCTGTGGAGTGACTGGTTTGATGAGGAAGATGACGGGGACAAAGGTGTTCTTTTATCCCTCTGTCGAGGAAGACGGGGGTCCTCAGGGCTGGGGAGGCTGGGGAGAAGTCCCAGAAGGGAAATTCAACCAGGTGAGTAGGTAGTTATTCTGCTGAGTAACCAAAGGGCTTCTGTAATTAACCTTCAGCTAATGAAGTGTCAGCACAACAAACTGTGTTTCATGGTATGTGGTGATTGGTTTCTCCGAGCTGGGGAGTAACCCTTTGGACTCAGAACATACCCCTCACGTGTGGTGATTTGTGAAGCCCCATGTCCAATTCTCTTTGTGCTTTTGTGAATAACTCTGCTGTGGCTGTTTTCAACCTGATAAAACTTCTCTTGCAGGCTGAAGGGAGGGCTTGAAACTGTCTGCAGGGGAAGAAAAGTTGTAATGTTGATGGTGGAGCAATGGCAGGCCTTGCATTTGGGCTGAAAGAGTTTGCAGAGGGGCTGTGTGATGACACGGTGGCTCCTGGCAAAGAGCAGCAGCCTGTGCAGCACGGAGAAGGGCAGTGGAAGTCCTGCCAGATCCTTCCTTGGATTTCATGGAACTAGTGCTGCCAGTGCTTGGGTTGACCCAGCCTGAAGCAGGCTCCTCATGGGCAGGTTCCTTTGCTTCCCATTGCTGAAGAAGGCCTGCTCTGCAGAAGCTGAAATCCTGTCTCTCCGATCCCGCTTTATTCCCCGTTCCCCGGAGCAGCACCATCTGGTGAAGGGAGCCGAGAAGCGCAGAGCGAAAACCAGCCACAGGAAACAGCGAGCGCTGCAAGAGCCGTTTGAATCTTGATGGCGTTTTCATCGTAATCCACCCAGGTGTTTTCCTCCCTCGGAAACGTCTGCTTTGCCAGGATCTTCAGCCGGACACTAAAACGGCCGCTTTCCGCTTTCCCGGTTACTGGCTCGGTGCTGCTGGGGAAACAGACCGTTCCGAGCCGCGCTCTCTTTGTTCCTCGCGATTCACATCCTCATCAAACTAGTCTCCAGGAATTGTCATTAAGCATTTTGCAATAAGTTTGGCAGGGAGTTTGGAATTCAATAGCCAAATAAATTCACAGGGTAGGGATATGTTATTTATTTTTTTTTTAACATGCTGGAATTTGGGAATGACATGCTGTGCTATAAATAGGAGTGGATCAGAGGAGTTAAGAGTTCTGTTCAGGGTCTGGCATGAACAAAACCTGAACCAGATGCTGAAAACTTTTCTTTCTGGCTTTGCCTTCCCTGGGGGAAGGGACCATGTCAGATTCCTGAGATTTTGCCATACGCTGTTTGTTTTTCCTGGCTCTTCATCTCTCACTTTTGAGATCTTACTGGGCATCATCACTCTTCTCAGCCAAGACAACCGACAGGCCTTGCCATATTTAATCAAGTGGAAGGTGTTGCTGTGCCGTGACTTGTAGGGACACGGAAAAATGTCCTGCCCACCTGGCACCTCGCTCAGTAACCTCACGAGTCAACCATAGGTTGATCCTTCAGTAGAGTTAAACACTATATTAAAAAATGTGTAGTGACATTGACTTTGCTAATAAATCAGCCCAGTAAGTGCCCCACTTGGGCGGTAGAGACGTGCTGTGCCAGAAGTCACTCTGGTATCTCACCTCCGATCCGTCAATCAGCAGCCAGTTCCACTGTACCTCATTTTGCTGACTTTTCTGGCTGGTGCCACTGCAGGGTCTGCTGCCTGAGAGGTGTGCACTGGCAGCAGGGAGCTGTTTATCTGCATGCAGGACTGCAAATCCGGATTAAATTGGGGAAGACAACAAGCCACATACCTTCAAAGCCTGGACAGGGCACCGTGAGGTGTGGCTGTACTTCCAGCTGGGGTTGGTGCTGTTTTCCCACAGGCACCGCAATATCCAGCTCTTGAGGACCTGGACGCTGACAGCTTCAGACTTGGGAGTGTGAAGCTCCATAGTCTTGTGGAGCACAAAGGGAGGGGGAGAGGAGTAAGGAAAAGACAGCAGATGGAGATCAGCGAACGTGGTGCTTCTAGACGAGGGTCTGTGTTACCTGAGAGTTAAGGGATTCACTGCTCTGCCACTGATTTCCTGGTGTGAGGGCATTGGCTTCCCATCTGCGGATTGGAAATAAGCTGCTTCTCACCGCTCCTCAACTCCTGAACCCTTGGACGTGTTCAGGAATGAAAACTGTCTCTGTACGTGCACAGCAGCTGGCACAGCAAGGCTCTGAGGGCGTTGAGATCTCTGTCATCCTGTGCATTTTTAGAGGGGTACGGAAACCAGCCTGTCTTGGCAGGGTTTTATTTTCTCTCAATAAAAGGCTTGAGTGTGAGCTTTCTGGTGGTTTGTAGCCACAAAGCAGCGGTGGCTGCCCCCTGGAGCTGTGTACGGTTCCCTGTCGCAACTGTGTATCCCTGGAGTCACAGCTGGAAGTCTGCTGTTGCATTTACTGCCCAGCTGGCTGGGAGAGAGAGGGAGCCAGAGGCAGAAGTTGCTCGGGTGCTGGTGGCTAAAGCAGTGCTTCATTACTGGTGTTTCAACTACTATTGCCATTTCTTTTCAGGACACGGGTATTGGGATGACCCAGGAGGAGCTGGTTTCTAACCTCGGTACCATTGCTCGATCTGGCTCAAAGGTAACTCGGGATGAGGTACCTCTTCTCCCCCCTTAGAAAAGTCTTCTCCAATTCCAACCACTTTCGTGCTCCCAATAATTACTCATTCTGTTCCATCCCTTGGCCCCCAGCCCAGCTGTGAAATTACACCCCTCCTGGAAAGTGAAAGCCTACCTGTGGAGTCTTAGTTGTTCATGGTGTCTCCTGTGGCTAGTGGTGCCTGGGCAGTGCTAATGGGCCTTTGTGTGTAACGCTGCTGCACTTGGCTGCCCTTGCTCCCAAACGCAAATGCCTTCCTCCCCAGGACGTTGTTATGGGGGGGACATGCTCACTGGGCATTCACCGTGTCCAGGAGGGCAGCAGCAGTGTCCTCATGCTGGCAAGTTTTTATATATATGTACCTGATTACATGTTTTTTTGTCTCTGGGGTCACCATTTTAAAGGTTTTGTGTTCCTGATAAACTGAGCCCTCGCTTGCTTTCCCTTGTGTTGCCCTAAGCAACGTTCCCCTTTTCCAGAGGTGGGAGAATCCCTTTTCTTTGGGCACCATCCTCACAACACTGATACAGAAAGCTGGGATGAGGGTGCTGGACCTGGTGTAGAGCAAGATCTCGGTGCATGAGGAGCCCAGCTGGAGGATGGATTAGAGCCTCCCGGTTGTACCTGAAGTCACTGTGTGCCGTTTCATGTCTCCTTTGTTCCTCCAGGCTTTTCTAGATGCTCTGCAGAGCCAAGCTGAAGCCAGTAGTAAAATCATTGGCCAGTTTGGAGTTGGTTTCTACTCAGCCTTCATGGTGGCTGATAAAGTGGAGGTGTTCTCACAGTCTGCAGAGACAGGGAGCCCGGGTTACCACTGGTCTTCAGATGGGTAAGGCTGCAGAATGGGATGGAAATGTCCAGATTGGGTACGAACTGAATGCTGTGCAAAGCAAGGCAGGGCTTGTGTGGTCTTTTCCTGATCAGGCTTACTGGTTCAGATCCTGCTCAGATTAAAAAACAGCAACAAATTGTGTCCAAATGTGCCAGGGTGAAAACCATGGGGACAAACTTGCTTTGTGGACCAAGAGTACCTGCCTCTGCCCTTCCTTCCCTGCTGGCAGGCGATCATCTTAGCTATGGCCCGGGCTGGGGAGACAAATTTAATCCCTTTGGTCTAGCTGTTCCCTGGTATCTTGCACAGGGGCACCTGCAGTAGGCAGGGCTTCTGTGGTTCTGTGGGTACGTGTCTTCTGTGGGCTCTTAGCTTGAAGTTGCAAACATCTGCCATGGCAAAGCTGTGGACTGATGGATCATGCTGAAATTGGAGTTCCTGGGGGTGAAAAGCTCTGCATCCCTTTAAAATATCTTAGGAATAAAGCATTTACTAAGTTGTTTTTGTGGGTTTGGGTTGGTATTTGGTTTTTGGGGTTTTTTTTTAAGTTTGTACTACGTTATATTTGCTGTATACTGCAGCCTGTACTGCCCTACGCACTGAATGCTCATCCATCATGGCTGCTGCGGTCTCTCCCCGGGGTCAGTGCCCTCACCAGGGGTTGATCCCCATAACGGCGTTCACTGAGTGCTGGGGCAGGCATGGGCACCCGGAATGGTCATCCAGAACGGGTTTGTCTTCAGCACAGCTGCTTTTCATCCTCAGCAGTTACTGCAGACTCCAGTGGAGACGTGAATGGGGACTCACAAAGAGTCACAGCTCTCAAGGGAGAAGGCAGGAGCTGGGTGTTGCAGTCACTGTAGGAAATGCAGGAGAGGAGTTGAAGGCCGGGCTCACATGACCCAAAGTTTGTTTTCTTTTGAGGCTGCTGCTGTCTTTGCAGAGTGGTGTGTCCTAGGCCTGGAGTCTCCACAGGGGAGACAGCCACCTTCTCACAAGCACAGAGAGACCGTTCAGGCATTCAAGACTTTCTGCCTTTTCCTCTCGGCGCTGAAGCGTTGTGTGTGTTTTTAGTTTAATAAAAGATTTTGATGTCCCATCGTGGGTGTATCCGGGGCACAAACTGACATGGGGTTTGTTTCTAATCCTAGGTCAGGGATGTTTGAGATCGCAGAGGCATCTGGTGTCAGAACTGGGACTAAGATTATTATACATCTCAAAGAGGACTGCAAGGAGTTTGCAAATGAAGACCGAGTCAAGGGTGAGTGGAGGAGGGCAGTGCTGTTACCTGCTGAGGGGCTGCGGGAAGTCTGCGGTTTCTGAGGACATTCTTACTGTGTCATTGTCATAAATGTGACTCTTCTGTGTCTTCTTTCCATTCCAGAGGTAGTGACAAAATACAGCAACTTCATCAGCTTCCCGCTGTACCTCAACGGGAGAAGAATTAACACGTTACAGGTAAGCAGAACGCCACAGGCAGGTCGCTCCTGGAGATGAACCACTGTAATCCTCTACTGGAGATGGGAAACAGCATAAAGCTGCTGCTGTCCCTGGAAATCAGGAGAGGATTGTCCAGGATATCATAGACCTTGTAGTTAATTAGAACAAAAGGAGACAACCCAGCAGAAATTCCTGCTTGGAACTGCTTGTTTGCATTTGTTGGGGATCATTCTTGCAGATTAGCAAAGCTGTTTTTATTTATAGTTATCTTCTGAACATTCCCTTAATCAGAATTATTAATTCAGAGCTTTATAGTACTTATTCTAGTAATTTAAGCCAGGTGACATGGCAGGGATTGCTCATATGGCTGGTGTGCTGACAGCTCTCGCTGCTGTCCTCCCTGTCCTGGGGTAGCCAGTGCCAGTGAGTGGTTGATTTTCCTGGTGGCTCAGCTCACGGCCTGATTTTCCTTCACAGCTCCTGCCTGAGCGCTGCTCGATGCTGGCATTTTCTGACCACTTGAAATTGTACGGCAGCCAGATCCATTTTAGTCAGAAGTTCTTGGCCCAATTGCAGGAATCACCTAGGGGAAATTAACTGTTTTTAAAACAAAAATCTATGAATTATTTTCCTCTAGCATCTCTTTTTCTGGCTGTTTAAAGCTTCCTCACCTAAGAGAACAGGTAGAAAGAGTGTGTGGGGTTTTTTTTTGTTTCCTGGAACATGGCACTGAATGCACAGACTTCCAAGACTGTACTTAAATATTTTATCGTGTTAATTTATCTCAAGTTCTGTAATTGCTGCCATTAGTCACTGATATTTATTTGGATTCCTGCATAATAGTGTTTCTGTTCCAAAGGGTTTCTAGCTGTTTCCCTTAAATTACAGAACCAGAAATAGATGTACACAGCTATTTGCTTTTTCTACCTGACAGTCAGTAGAAGAGACTCCCTGGAGAGGAGTAGTACTAGAGCAAGGGGTGAAATGCCCTTAATAGTCATGTACTTTTATGTTCTTATCAGAAAGTGTGTTTTCCCTTGGGATACAGCAACAGCTTTATTCTCATTAGGCTCCCATTTCAGGCCTTCTCTTTATCCAGGATCTTGTTTTTGCGTTTTTCTACCCATCAACATTGGTTCACTGTAAACAGAGCCCTGGTTAGATCCCTGGTGTGGATTTTCCTAGATAAGCTCTTGAACACTTGCCATGTAGCTGACAACGTGGAGTTGGAGGCTTTGCTGGTCTAACGGTGATAACTGCAGCCACAAGGAAGCCTCTGGCAAAGCAGCACTTTACCTCACAACAGCTGCTGTAAAGCACCTTAGCACCCAGTTGAGTCTGTAATCCTACCTGTGATCCTGCAAACCCTGCAGGATACTTGCGTGGGCTGGAAATGCTATGAAGCCACTTGTGGAACAAGGCTTTGAAGGAGAAGAAGCTTTAGGGAGTGTGGCGGGGCTTCCCAGAGCCCAGAATCTCTTGGAATGGTAGGTGGAGGATGGGCTGGATGTTTGTATTCCCCCCAGTGACCCCTCCTGTCACTTGTTAGGGCTCGAGTGGCAGTGAGTGTAGTGGGCTTCACCCGCCTGGAAACATGAGATTCTTAGTTGAGTCCCCGTGCTTGCTAAATGAGCACAACCTCCCCAGTCTTTGCTAGTGCTGAGGTGCCAAAAACCTAAATGTGGTGTGAGCGTGGGCAGAGAGCTCCAGAAAGTGCTGGGGGGGTGTTTAGAGCAGCAGGAGGTGGACAGCATGGCCATGGGGAAGGACCTACTGTGGAGCTCATGACTTTAACTCACGTGTTGATGCTTGAAAACCTACGGTTGAAGCACTTTCTGACTCTGCAGCAGGGGTGGGTGAGTGGTTCACAGAATGTCTTCCCAAATCCTCCAAAACAAATCAGCAGAAAGCAGGCAATCCAGGATTTTCTTTGCAAGCACTCAGCTGACGTTGTGGTGGGATAGTGATCTCCATCAGAATCACTTAAATCACTTCAACTTGACCACTGCTTTCTGTCAGCTGAGCTGTGGCGACTGTCTAGGATGGTCTTGGCCAGGGTGTGGCAATGGGTGTTAGCCAAATCCCTTGTGTTTTGGGCTAAACAGAGCCCATGTCATATATGTTGCAGGGCAAGAGCAGCTCTGTGAGGTGACCCGAAATCAGCTGAAGGGCAGTGATTTGTTACTCTGAGATAATGTCCCTGAAGCCTAATACATGCCACTGCCCTCAGGCTGCGCAGAGGAGTTTGAAATGCCATATTTCCTTCCTCCGTTGCCCTGGAGGGAAAGTGTAACTCTGAAAGAAGAGCCCTTGCAGTGAGGCTGCAAGTCTTGAGAACTGATGGGAACTCATCTCCCCGCTCCTCCGCAGGCGCTCTGGATGCTGGACCCCAAGGACATCGGCGAGTGGCAGCACGAGGAGTTCTACCGCTTCATAGCGCAGGCTTATGACAAGCCCCGCTACGTTCTGCACTACAAGACCGATGCTCCCCTCAACATCCGCAGCATCTTCTACGTGCCTGAGCAGGTACGTCCAGGGATCAGTGGGACATCTGCCTGGTTGATCTGGAGAGAACAGAAGAGCTCCTGAGGGAAAGGAGGCAGCGAAGGCTGCAGAATGGCAAGGAGGATTATCCAGTGTGGCATTTTTCAGTGGGATGGGTGCCATGGGACAATTGGGGCCGGGGGCAGCGTATGGAGCCATGACAGCAGCAGGGAGGTAGCTCAGGTAGGTCCCGAGGGGAGACAGCCAAGATTTCAGCTCTCTTTGGGTTCAGCAGTGAAGACCATGGTGTGACCTGGTCAGCTGAGATACTGCAGCACAGTGTGCAGCAGGGCACCCTGCACAGCCCTGACTTTACCCTTCTGTCTCTTGTTCCTGCAGAAACCATCCATGTTCGATATCAGCAGGGAACTGGGCTCTAGCGTTGCCCTCTACAGCCGCAAAATTCTCATCCAAACCAAAGCTGCAGACATCCTGCCTAAGTGGCTGCGTTTTCTCAGAGGTGTGTGCTGGGGCTGGGAAGAGCAGGCTGTGGACTATGACTTCCACAAGGGGCTGCCTTTCTGGGGCTGGCACTCGTGTTTGCCTCACTGTCGAAGCGTTGCTCTGTGTTCCAGGTGTTGTGGACAGTGAGGATATACCCCTGAACCTCAGCAGGGAGCTGCTGCAGGAAAGCGCCCTTATCAGGTAAGCAAGAGGTAGATCCTGTGGCCTCCTGAGGCTCTTCTTGCTGGCTGAGGAGGGGACATCACAGAATCACATAACGATATGGGGTTGGAAGGGACCTCTGGAGATCATCTAGTTCAACCTGCCTGCCAAAGCAGGTCCACCCAGAGCAGGTCGCATAGGAACATGTCCAGATGGGGTTTGAATGTCTCCAGAGAAGGAGACTCCACCACCTTCCTGGGCAGCCTCTGCCAGGGCTCTGCCACCCTCAAAGTAAAGAAGTTCCTCCTCATGTTTAGATGGAACTTCTTATGTTACAGTTTGTGCCTGTTCACTCTCGTCCTCTCACTGGGCGCCACTGAAAAAAGACTGGGCCCATCCTCCTGACACCCACCCTTGCAGTATGTATAGGTGTGGGATAGTTAGAAGGTCTTGGAGGGACCTTACATGTAAGCTGCATTTCCATGCTTGAGAATTTCCATAGTCTATAAAGTGAGTTCTCAGCCACATATCCTGTGTCATACAACCTGCTGGCTCCTGCTTGGACTGTGTGTCCCTTGTGCCCTGGGCTGCCTTTCGGTATCTCTGGTTTACAGCAGCAACGGTGGATTTGCTATTTGAAGTGTCCGGTCTGAGCACCGAGTGGTTGGGAAAACAGAACCAAACAGCTGGTAAAATGCCTCACTGCAGTCACCCAATTAACCCTGTCACTTCACAGTGGATTTTCAGGCCTTCAGAAAGGGTTTCTATAATTGTAACCCCTTTATAGCCGCTTCCCTCATGTGTTTAAGGGTAGCTGGGGATACAGATTCCTTGTGTGCAGTTGGTTATGTGCTGCAGCATCACTGAGTCACTGGAGTTACTGAAGATTTGAGCTGAGTACATGTGTGTCACAGCCCTAACTATCTTTCCAGCTGAAGAGCTGCTCTGGACTTGAGATACTGAGAACAGAGCCACAGAAAGGAGATGGTGGACCTAGAGCTGCTTCTTCATCCTCATATTTGCAGATGCATCACTAAAACACTGCAGAGGGAGAGGGTTGTTCACCTAAAATCTCTTGTCTTGGTATAACAGCTACCTTTAAAAAGCCTTGTTCCCACTGCAGGAAGCTCCGAGATGTTTTGCAGAAGAGGTTGATCAAGTTCTTCATTGACCAGAGCAAGAAGGACCCTGAGAAATATGCCAAATTCTTTGAGGACTACGGGGTGTTCATGAGAGAGGGGATTGTCACGATAGCAGAGCAGGATGTCAAGGTCAGCTGATGGGGAAGAGTACTTGCTCCTCCAGTGAGCTGGGATGAGGGGAGCTGCCGCTTCTCTGTGAATCTTACACACCCATAACTTGTGTTCCTGGATCTAAGAAGACCTACGTGTTCTCTCGTGCCCTAACTCTCTCTCTGTCTGACTGGGTGCTGCTTCCCACTTAATTCGAGACGCTGCAGAGTCGCTGTACCCATACTGTGTTGTCAGCCATGCAATATATACTACAATGGACAATAAAGCAGGGCTTTCCTCTTCTGTTGTCCTGTGCCTGGATTCCCGTTTCCAGGAGATCTTGACCTGTCTAGATCACTTTTCTGCCTCCTTAGTATTTAGAGCAGGAAAAGAGGGACTTGGAGCCCCCTGAGGCTTTTTGCAGGGCTGCAGACGGGTCTGGATGCTACAAAGGGATGTCTTGGGGCTGGGAGTCTGTGAAGCTATGGTCTCCAGCCCCCAGCTCACAGGGGGCACATTTCTTGCAGGAGGACATAGCAAAGTTGCTGCGTTACGAATCGTCGGCCCTGCCCGCGGGCCAGCTCACCAGCCTGACCGACTACGCCTCCCGCATGAAGGCTGGGAGCAGAAACATCTACTACCTCTGCGCGCCCAACCGGCACCTGGCCGAGCACTCGCCCTACTTTGAGGCCATGAAGAAGAAGGACATGGAGGTGGGTGAGCAGCGTGCCGTGGCTGGGGGCATCACCCTGTTTGATACCTGTGCTGAGCCCCAGAGCAGGACCCTCAGAGCTGCTGGGCAGGGCTGGTAATGGTGTTACAGGTGTCCTCTGCGGGCAGGTGGCCTTTTCACGGCTGGAGTCGATGCTGGTTCTCACTTTCCATAGGGCAGCAGGACTTGTTCAGCTGCCAACCGGCCACCCATGATAAACAGAGCCCTCCAAGGGTTTACTTTCACTGAGGACCCTGGGTGATAGTCACCACAGGCTTGAACCTGCTGGTTTTCCTTGTGGTTTTCTTACTCTTTGGTGCAGAGTTGCCTTGTGAAGGAGGAAGTGCTGTCACATCCCAAACAATGTGGTGGTGTCCCTTTTTTGGCACAGGTCCTGTTCTGCTACGAGCAATTCGATGAGCTGACACTCTTGCACCTTCGGGAGTTTGACAAGAAAAAGCTGATCTCGGTGGAGACAGATATTGTTGTTGATCACTATAAAGAAGAGAAGTTTGAGGAGAACCAGCCAGGTATTGTGAGATTCCCCTGACCCTTCCTGCTCCAGCTGGTGAGGGTACCGAGCCTGTCAGCAAGAGCATTTCTTCCCATCCTACCATTCTCATGCTCTGAGGCAACTTGCAATTCTTCCAGCTCCCTTTTCATCCCACGTGATCAAGGTTTAAGCTATTTGCTAATTTAAACAGATGTGGAGTCCTATGTGGAGTTTCCATGGTTTGAGTTTTAACAAAGTGCCTAGATCTGGTGCCCTGGCAGAGGCAGGCGGGCACCAGCAGGATGTGAGATATCTCTGGGTATTGCACGATCTGGGATGAGGGCATAAGTGTGAGCCGAGTGGTGCTGCCTTCCCATTTCCACAAGAGAACAGCTAAATGGAAGTAGGAAATGGACTGAGCTCCAGAGTAAAGCTCCATTGGCACATTATAGATGTAGGCTCAGATGCTCCTTCTATTCCTGGCCAGCTGCAGAACGTCTGACGGAGAAAGAGGCTGAGGATCTCATGGCCTGGATGAGAAATGCCTTAGGCTCTCGAGTCACTGGTGTTAAGGTAAGTGCTCTGTGTCTGTCTGACTGAGTATGGGAGATCCATGGAGGAAATCATCTGAGGGGAATAAAGATGGTGGTTGACTGGGGATCTGCTGCCACAGATTTTCCTTTGGACCCCGAGAGAAATTGTTCTTCTCCATGCCTCCATACTGAAAATGGCACGAATGCTGGTATTTGTCACTGGGATGCTTAGCACAGCAGCAGAACAACCACATCTTAACGTGTAATGAGCAAAGCCCGTTTACTGGCCCATTTACAGGTTACTAGAACAACAGGCTGGTGACTGTTTTGCCTGTGGACCAGTGGGACCACTGGATCCCCCAGCTTTCATGCTGATTTAGGCAGCTCCGGTCGGGATGAATCATACTGGGGAGCTTTGGTGTGGATCTGTGCTGAGGACACCCCAAGTCCTTGATCCTCCCCCACCTCTATCCATCCTACATGCATTTTCTGTCTCAGCACTGATGGCCGATTTTGCCACAGGTGACCACACGGCTGGACACCCACCCTGCCATGATCACTGTGCTCGAGATGGGGGCTGCCCGCCACTTCCTTCGCATGCAGCAGCTGGCCAAGACTCAAGAGGAACGAGCCCAGCTCTTGCAACCCACCCTGGAGATCAACACGGGGTAAGCAATACCAGCGCTAGGCCTGGGGCACTGGGGTCTCGTTGGGGTGGAGGCAGAAAAGAGGCAGTGTGAGGTTCCCAGTTAGCAGACCCCTTCCCATTAAGTGCAGTTGGTCTGTCAGGTGGTCGGCATGAGCCACCCACACTGTGTCCAGCCTTCTGAGGACTATAGGGGTTTTAGGGACAGGATGGGAGAGAAGAAAGAAGCCCCCAGAACAGAAACAAGGAAGTTGGAGCTATTTTGGCCTTTAGGTAGAACATTTTCTATCCCATCTTGGCTTAGCTCCTTATTCTGGAAGTAATTTTCTTATTGTGTCCAAAAATACCAAGTCTCAGTGTTGATCTCTCTCACTCTTACAGGCATGCTTTGATCAAGAAGCTTAACGAGCTGAAGGACAGCCAGCCTGATCTGGCCCAGCTGTTGCTTGATCAGGTGAGAACCAGGCCTTCTCCAGAGGTGGCACCATCCTCCCCAGCGCCAGCTTGAAGGCCACATGTGGCAGGGAACAGGGTGAACCACATCCTTCTGTGGTTTTTCCTTTGGGTGTTTCTGGTACTTGTAGTCCATGTATTTTCCTACCAGGTGGCCTAGAAGACATGCTTGGTCTCAGCATGCAAGTCCTGGAGGATGACATTCATTTCCTCCCCAGCTCTCATCCAGGTCACTCTTGCTGCTTATCACAGAATTGTAGGGGTTGGAAGGGACCTTTGGAGATCATCTCCTCCAACCCCGTGCCAGAGCAGGGTCACACAGGGCAGGTTGGACAGGAACGTGTCCAGGCAGGTTTTGAATGTCTCCAGAGAAGGAGGGTCCACACCCTGTCTGAGCTGCTTCTTCCAGGGCTCTGCCACCCTCAAAGAAGCTATTCCTCATGTTGAGATGGAATTTCCCATGTCCAACTTTGTGTCCATTCTCCCTTGTCCTGTCACTGGGCACAACTGAGAAGAGTCTGTCCCCATCCTCTTGTCATCTGCCGTTTAGACATTGCTCAGCATCGATGGGATCCCCCCTCAGTCTGCTCTTCTCCAGCTGAACAGCCCCAGGGCTCTCAGCCTTTCTTCAGCAGAGAGACACACCCTTCCCTTGATCATCTTCATAGCCCTTATTTAACGTTATTTAATGCTTTCTTCTGTTTTTCAGATTTATGAGAATGCCATGATAGCAGCGGGACTGAATGAGGATCCCAGACCAATGGTGAGCCGACTGAATGAACTCCTCACCAGAATCCTGGAGAAGAACTGAGCCCCAGAAGACTGAAGGATGAACTCTGTGCTGATACCTCTTCCCTTGAGTGCAGTCGCTCTGTCAGCTACCGCAGCATCTGCTTGCAGGCACTGTGCAGCGAGGGCTTCACGTGGCAGAGGGCCAGGGAGAACAGGAGAACGCAGGGGAACTTCCAACCCTCGCTGCATAAGGAGGAGCCAGGTGTAATTATTAGATCGTATGTCATCAGCCTGTTCAAAGTGTGATGTTCTTAGGGGGAACAAAATCCAGAGGTTGCCGCTAAAACAATAGGCCCAAATTTCTGACACGAGCCTGAAAAGAGCCTCATTTCATACTTTTTCTAGAAATGGCCTTTTCCAAAACAGATGTCGGCAGTGAGATTCCCGGTTAGGTCTGTGAATACAATCCCCCATCCACTGAATCCCTGGGCACCGTTGTGCTCTGGAACAAGCACTGAGAGGATTAATTAATTTGTTAAGAAGCTTCCACTTCTGACCAGGCAGGAGGAGTTTGCCAGCATGGAGGTTGCTGCCATTAGCAGACACAGATGCTGTTGGTGGAACAGGTCAGTACAATCCCATGACAGAAAAGATCACCGAGCTGCTGGATAATTGAGTTCATCCTGCCCTTGCTGTAGAGAAAGGGAAGTAGCTGGGAAACAGCTTTCCAGCATGCTTCTGGGGAGCCTCTGGGGGTTTTTGCCTCTTCTGTGGGATAAACTGCATGTCTAGCTGCTCTGTATTTATGATAAATAAAGATCTCTCCTTTTCCAGATCCCTCCACTCTTCTCTCTTCCCCTTACTTTGCTGGTCTTCATGTTTTCCAGCTGGCTGTTTGTTGGTTCTCCTCTCTTCAGATGCTGCTTGGTTCTTCAGGGCAGCAAGCACTGGATGGGGGTGGGAAAAGAGGGCTGGGACACAACAGAAGGCAGTAGCAGAGTACGACAGAGGGAAAACAGGAGAGTCTGTAGCTATGGGCCCTGTTAGCTTTGCCTTTGAAAATGGAGTTTAGCCCCTTGAATCCATTCTAAGGAGAAATTTGTTAGGAGAGGCCCTTGTAACAGAAAACGCCCCACTAGATTTCCCTCTGTGCCTCTGGTTTTACACCAAGAATTCTTTCTCCTGCTCAGCAGCAGCCGTGGTACTTGTTTATCGTGTCATTAAATTGCCAGGTTAAGATTCTGGAACTGGACTTGCATAACTGGATGCTCTGCTGGACAGGACAACCCCCAGCTCTTTAAGCTAAAGGACTCCTGGCTCTGCAGAGAGGAATGGAAAGGGTCTGCTGAATGGGGAACCATTTAAAAAAGTTTTATTAACATCACCTAGAATTTCGTTTTTATTCAGATGCAGAAGAGGAACTAATGTGACAGTTTAGTGGGTATGGAGGAGAACAAGGAGCCACCTTCTGCATCCCTAGAGTAGCTGCATAGCTCAGCCAGAGGCCACAGGGCTTGAGCCAGCTCCTGGTAAGATACGGGTGGCATCTTTTGATTATTCTGGGATTTTTTGATTGTGCAATAACGAAATAGCCTTCAGTTATCCAGACGTGAAGGTCAGAAGAGTAAGCCGGTAGCTAAGTTGGCGCAGCTGTAAGGTTTTGCTCTTGGAAGTAGCCAACATTGGGAGACAGCAGCATCCCTGGCTTCCAAGTAGATGTAAGATCTTTACCATCAAAATTAATGTAACTAGGCAGGAAAAATTCCCAGATGCTACACACGGGTGTACAGAGCCTTGCAGGACACTTGAAAGGAGCAATACAGTGTGGCCGCTCGACAGTGGAGTGTGTTTCATGAACACAGACTGAAGAAATTGAAACCTTTGGTGATTTTCTGACGGTAACAGTAGAGCAGGTGAGTGCGGTGCCTGCAGGCTGTTGTCACCTGGTGGTTGCTGATAAAGTGGCTAAAAATAGCGTCTGTTGATAGAATGCGTGAGCTGCCTGATGTGTCTTTAACCTCTCCAGGGAATCCTCCGGGAACCCAGGCAAGCCCTCCAGGTGCTGATTTATTTTTTGCCATGAAAGACTTGTGACTAAAAGATCAAATAAGGTCTCTCTTACTGGAGTGCAGCCTACCCTTTGTCACTGCACCTGTCTAACTAACTCAGTGAGAGGTGGTGACGGTCCTGGGAGCCCGTATGCAGCAAGGAGCAGGAGCAGCAGGATCCAAGAGGCTGCTTTGCCCCAAATCTCACATACTTTATTGCGCTGCTTTCTCTGATGCAGCTTCATCCTGGCGTTAACCAGCAGTCCCTCACCTCTCAGACTCAGCTTCCCCTTTTATTTGGCAAAGACCTACAGGGAGTGCTGGCATAGGAAGGTTTTATGCCTGGCTGACAGAACAGATCCTGGCAGAAAAGGGGGCTGTGTGGCATCGCTGAAGCGCTGGTAGGAATACAGGCGAGTCGCTCAGAAACTTGTCTGTAGATACTTGGGCTCTGAAAAGGCCTCCACATGGAATGCAACAGAGGCTCTTTGGGTGAGGAGCAGTGTAAAGGACGTGATGGTAAAAGGGAGGCACAGGAAGTTAGTTAGAACCTGGTTCTCCACTTTCTGTACAGCCTCCCAACCTGCTGTGCAAGCAGAGAAGGCTCGGGAGGGATCTTGCAGCAGAACCTCAGTGCTGTTTGTAGTGGTTGTGCTCTTCCAGCTCCCATCTTCTCCACTCAGATACGAAATTACTCATCCTCAAAAGCATTGTCAGTAACTAGTTTCCATCCAGCTTGTGCTCTTCCCGCAGTGAGGCTAGTGCCCCCTGATTTTTCTAGCATATTGAGGTGAACCAAGCGTTCCAAGAGCGTGCAATGGATGGGAATGGTGCTGTGAAGTGTCCAGCGTGGGCTAGCTGTGTCCTTCTGCATTTGCTCTATTGAATTTCCCCATGGGTTGGAATTGGAGATCTCAAACCTGGAAGAATCTCACGGAGCTTATTTGTTTTCCTGGCTGTAAGCAATGCTGGCCCCTGCTTTGGGCAGAAAATTGATCTATCAGGTTTGATTTTTACTGGGACTTTATTAACTGCTGCTTGTCTCTTTTTCTTGGTTTTTTGAGGGATTGTATTGTTCAGAAGTAGCTTCAAGCATGGTTTGGGGTCTTTCTACAAGTTGAACTTTGTGTGCTGACAAACAGTTGGTGATAAACAGCATGGCCTTCTCTCCTGCTCTGCCCAGGCTCATCAGCTGTGGAGTCGAACCTATATCCTCTGGGGCAGAAGATGGAAAATATTTATAGGCAGCGAAATTCAGTTTGAAAGGACATTCCTGAGACCTCGTGCTTTTAAACTTGGATGGAATCCCTCTCACGTCTGGCTCAGGACCTTGAAACTGGACCGGCCCATAAAGTAGTTCACTGGGCCAGATTGAGAACAGAGTTTTCTCTCGTCCAGACTTCCTGCTGAGACTATCGAGAGTGCCTTGGGTAGGCTCCAGGTCTGTGATTTATGGACAAACCACAGGCCAGGAATCTGCAATCTAAGCTCCTTGAGCAGCAACTGTTTAAAACATTATGGGAAGAAATGGCCACTGTTTCCAAAAGAAGAAAACTTGGGAGCTATTAATAATGTTTAGCACTTCTGTAGTGCCTCACAATTGTTAATCAATCCTCCCACTCTGCTTGTGAAGTAAGTCAGCGTTATTCTTGCTGTACAAATAAGGTCTGCACGGAGCTTAAATAAATTTCCCTAAGAAACACGGTGAATCTGAGTTAGGGACCCAGCCCAGGACTCAAGAATCCCAGCACAAAGTGAAACAAGCCGCCTCCAAGGTCCAGAGGCATAAAAACAAGTACCTGCTGGGTTTGGATGAGGCAGTCAAGACAAATGTAACAGTGACTTTGAAAGCATCTCTGCCCAATGTCCTCTTCATTTGGAAATTCTTCCCAGGGCAGTTCTGGGTCTGCCCAAACCTTATCCAGTGACATCATCTGCTTTCCCAGTAAGCTCCAGGCTCAAAAATTCCTGGGATTTCAGAGGAGACCTGGAAGCTTGGCTGCTTACAGCAATTATCCTCTACAAAGTCCTTTCCAGGTGGTTGTCTCCCATATTGCTTGGGAAGAAGAGGATGGCATGGTGAAGTCTACCTTGCTGTCTTTCTTGACCCAGAACAGCTCAACTCCTAACACTTGTGGAGTGGGCTGAACACAAGGTTGTCTTTTCTTTCATCAGCAGGAAAAAAAACAACCAAACAAAAAAAGGTCATTTTTTTCTCCCTCTGCAATCAGAACCATCTTTTGTTTCTCCTTTACCTCCCCCTTTACACTTAACCCCTGTTGTCTCTAGACCATTTATTGGCCAACACTGTGGCTGCAGCGCAATCTGGGACAAGGGGAAGTTTATCCATTTAAACAGCCGTTTTCCCATTCTCACCCATGCCATAAGGGTGCTCCTTGATGCTGTCTCCCCCTGAAGACCCTTCTAAGCAAGAATTTTGCCTCAAATCACAATTGCACTGCTCCTGGAGACAGCCTGGAGTGTGAACAGGTGGAAATGGGTAAAAAAAAGTCTGCTGTAAGTCCTGGCCGAAATGGAACAGTTGGCAGAAGAGCAAGGGCCAAAGGCTTCTGCAAGTACTTAAATTCATAAGGACTCCTGATTGTCTCATTGCTGTTGATCTATTTACAGCAGCAGGAAGGATAAAAAATCAGTGAAAGAAGCAAGAGTTTCCTCTTCTTTTTAAACTGTCTGGTAAAAGGTATCATAATGAATTGTCCATTAAACATATCTGTCCAAATTTATTCCAAATGTCAAGATATGGTCTGCAGGGGATTTGGGGTCAGGTTATAGCAGTTAACAAAGCAGCGGTCTGTGAAGCCACGGCAAAGCTTGGATCTCCTTTTGCAGCCCAAGTAAATGAGGGGTCATTGGAGTTAAAACCTGATCTGGAAGTAAATCCTCATGGTACCGTCCCAAAGTAAGCCCTTGGAAAGGGAGGAAGTCAGAGCTGTGAGAGGAGGTGGAGGGAGATTCAATTCAAGTTTTGTTTTGCCAAGTGTATCTCAGTCACTGGACTCGTGCTGTCTGCAGTGGTTCAGTAGATACTTTAAAAAACAAGTATTTTGAGTTACCTTGCAATATGCTTCAAGAAATCAAAGGATAGGGATTTTTTTGTTTAGTCGGGCAACATATTTTTAATGTGTTTAGAGATTCTTAGCATGTTTAATGCCCTGTGCCCTCACTGAATGATGCTGATTCTTCTTGGAAATTATGTCTGATTTCACCTCCCAGGAGAGCAAGACAAATTTTGGCTTACAACAAGTTAATTTGATGTGCACACTCGTAACTCCTCTGTTATGTGACTTACTGAATGGAAGCATGCGTGGTTTTCTGGCTGGTTTACAAGAAGACATGGCTATAATGGCATGCATCATCCCAAAATTCACACTTTAGAGGAAAACAGAACAAACCTGCTCAAGGAAAATGCTGCCGCTTTGATTTTTTCGCCTTTTCAAGAGACTTGTCGCGATGAATATTGTGCTGAGCTCCATCATCTGCCATCCATCCACAGTCTGTGAGAAGGGCAGATTAACACAATAAATTAATGCAAACCCGAAACTTACTCGTTGGATTCTGCCTCCCTGGCTCTGCTTCTCTGATCACCGCTGACCTGGATTGAATGGATTTGTAGCGAGAGCTTTAAAGAGCTTAATCTGGAGCTGCCAAAGAGCCACCAGCGTTACGAGTCTTAAACGTCCATCAGTAGGTCTGCCCATCAGACTGAGCAGAGGTAACAAAGGGAAACACGAATTTTGAGAAACGCTGACTCTATCACACCAGGGACAAATATGTATATGTACATATACCACATAATATGTATATTTGTAGGTATGTAGATAAACACATTTACATATTTACTATACCATTGCATGGCGAATTCAAATTCCATAATCATTGTTTTCGGCAGAGACAGCTCAAAACCCAAGTGTGATAATAAATATCCCGCCTTTCACAACTTGTCTCAGAAGTGTTGCTGTTCCAGGGACCTGCCTGCATCTCTACAGTTACAATTCATGGGAGAGTACCATGAGCACGCATTAAATTCAGCCAAGATTTCCATACTGCAGTCTAAAGCGCTGGGGCCCTGTGCTATAGCTGATACAGCGCAGTTCTCCGGGGAGGAGAAAAAGTGAATTATTAAAAAATTGCTAGCAGAAGTCCAGCAGGTCTACGTGGAGAATCAGATGGTTTGCCTCTCATCATCTGCCTGGATTTGGGAGAGCCACTTTTCCTCTCTATACCTGTAACTGCCGCGATGTCTTCCAGCAGGTGTTGGGTTCAAAGAGTGAACGGAGCCAGTTGCAACCACGTCCTTGTTGCCTTTAGGAACGGTGAGAGGCCTTGAAAAGTCCCTTGAGATAGATACCCACTTGGTGTGCAGTACATACTGTTACATGTCAGTGCTTTTGGACCCATCTATATTAGAACCACCACAATTCGGAATCACAGAATCCTGGAATTGTCAGAGTTGGAAGGGACCTCCAGAGCTCACCCAGTCCCACTCCCCTGCTAAAGCAGGGTTGCCCAGAGCACATCACTCAGGGCTGCATCCAGGTGGGGCTTGAAGGTCCCCAGAGAAGGGGACTCCACACCCTCCCGGGTCAGCCTCTGCCAGGGCTCTGCCACCCTCATCCCAAACAAGTTTTTTCCTTGTATTTGAATGGAACTTCCCGTGTTCCAGCTTGTGCCCATTGCCCCTCGTCCTGTCACTGGGAACCACTGAGAAGAGTCTGGCTCCATCATCCTCCAACCCACCCTTCAGATCCTTGTGAGCATGAAGAAGGTCTCCCCTCAGCCTTCTCTTCTCCAGGCTCAAGAGTCCCAGCTCTCTCAGCCTTTCCTCACCAGGGAGATGCTCTAATCCCTCCGTCAGCTTTGCTGCCCTACGCTGGGCTCTCTCCAGTAGTTCCTTTGGCTCTTCTCCATGCAGAGTTTTAAAAAGCTGTATTTATACCCATTGACAAGGCTCAGGGTGTTTGTGCTCCTCATGTTGAGCACTTTAAAGGATTCAAATGGTGAAAAAAGATGTTTGTGCCTGTTACATGTTTCACATTTCTCAGGGCCTTTTTTCTTTAGTATCTCAGCGCTTTTGGAATAGAAAGAGCTGGAGGCTGCAGTGTTGCCCACAGCCATGATGTGGAGGCTGAAGACACACGTGTATGCCATGTTCAGCGTCACTTTGAGCGCTGATGGGTGGTTTCACAGAATCACAGAATGATATGAGGTTGGAAGGGACCTCTGGAGATCATCCAGTCCAATCCCCTGCCAGACCAGGGTCACCCACAGCAGGTCCTATAGGAACGTGTCCAGGATTTTTAATGTCTCCAGAGATGGAGACCCCACCACCTCTCTGGCTAGCCTCTGCCAGAGCTCTAACACCTTCAAAGTAAAGAATTTTCTTCTCATGTTTACATGGAACTTCTTATGTTCAAGTTTGTGCCCGCTCCCTCTTGTCCTGTCACTGGGCACCACTGAAAAAAGCCTGGCCCCATCCTCCTGACACCCACCCTTGAAGTATTTCTAGGTGTTGATCAGATCCCCCCTCAGTCTTCTCTTCTCCAGACTAAAAAGACCCAGGTTCCTCAGCCTTTCCTCAGCAGAGAGATGCTTCAGACCCCTCATCATCTTTATGGTCCTCTGCTGTACCCTCTCCAGTAGTTCCTTGTCCTTGAACTGGGGAGCCCAGAACTGGACCCAGTGCTGTGGTCAGCAGAGGGGGAGCATGACCTGCCTCCACCTGCTGGTCACACTCTTCCTGACGCACTCCAGGATGCCACTGGATTTCTTGGACACCAGGGCCCATTGCTGGCTCACGGGCATCCTGTTGGTTTCCCCAACTGCAGGTGTGTGATGGGGTTTGCAGTTCTCCGCCACCTTCTGGAGAAACCTCTCCGAGCCCTCCTGGTTATTCTTTTAAATATTTGTTCCTTTTGAATTCAGTTTGCATTTAGGGCGTTGTGCAACGAAATGTTACTCTGGCTTGGCCCGGTCGCTCTTGTGGAACCAACGCGGTGTCTCAGGACCTCATCACCCGAGTGTTTTTCAGTACGTTTGTGCAATGCGCGCTTGCAAGTTCTTGCAGGATTTTCTTAAGAGCGCTTCTAATTCCCACAAGTGTAGCAACTTGAGAAAGAACTTGAATAAACCAGCAGAAGTGTTGAAAGACACAAACCAAAGGATTTCTTCATAATCAGTTTTGGGTTCTCACACTGACATGGGCACGTTGCAACTCCTGGGGAGATTCATTGCAGAAAATACCCTTTCAGTCCTGCCAAAAAACCCGGGGGCACTAACTCTTTGCTTAAAACTCAAGGCTTTCCAGCTAAAATTGTTTGAATTTAGTATGGGTCAAAAATCAAATTACTTTGCTGGAAGTGAAGCAGCATGGTGCCCCAGGAGCTTCTTCTGTTTTTAAAAGTTGATTTTTATTTTTTTATTCTATAAGCATTCCAAACAAGCAAGGCTATGCCAAGTGTCAGTTTCTCTTGGAGCTGTCACATTACAGATCAGGATGTAATTATGGAAAAATAAATATTATGTGTAAAACAGCCATCATATCATTTATAGTTAGAAGCAAGTGCTTTCTATTCGTTAGTAAAATGCGTATCTTTATGTTTTTGAAGCAAACTAATGGGAATGTTGGCCCCAGCACGTTCTGAGCGCCACTAAACCTCTTCTCTCTGCCTCTTGGCCTGTCAGGAAGTGTTACCCAGGAGTGATTTTCTTGGTTCTTGCTGCATCCACACCGAGCGTTGAGAAAGAAATCCCTATTTCAACACAAAACACGCATTCAAAACACAGATCCAGTCTGTGACGCCCCCGCACACACCCACTGCTTCTCAGGTGATTTTCCACCAGCAGACCTTTGGCCATATTTAACTCTTCATTTAGAGGAAGCAATTGTTGATCCCAACTTCACTCTTCAGTGTGAGGTCTCTGAGGTTCCAGTGAAAAAAAAACAAACCCAAAACCAGCATCCATTTTCCTGTCCAACCCCAGGTAGTGAGAAGGATGAAATAAAAACCTCAGTGCTCGTTGTTTTTTGAGAGTTGAGCTCTGCAAAAGCTCGAGCTACGTAACTGCTCGCCTTGACATTTCAGCATTTCAGTGCTTCCACTAATTTCTGTAGGGGCAGCACAGCCTTCACTGTATCCCCAGCGCCTCACAATGACAACAGGTGGTGCTTTATCTCTTTATTCACAATTCTGTGTTTTTTCACATGAGGATTCATGGAGGTGAAAATTCTTTAAAAATATTAGTAAGCACTGCTCTATGCTTTTTTTTTGAGGGGGGGACCGGGGGGTGAGTTGGGGAGGTGGGTATGTTTTTCACCTAAGTTGCAATCAAAGGTGAGAACTTCACCAGAGGCTCCAGGCCGGGCACGGGCTTGGCTGCGGCCCTGAGGCGCGGTGAGGGCAGCCGCGCCCGCCGCCGCCTCCCCTGGAGCACGGCCGCCCCCGGTGGCCGTCGGAGGGCCTGCCTCAGGCCCGGTTCGCCTCGCTGCCTGCCCGGGGGATGGAAGCTACCGGCCGTTCCCCCGTGTCGAAGAGCAACGACAGGCCCTACCCGCCTCCGCCGAGCCTAGGGCGGCATCACCATGGCAACGACTGGCGGGGACAACCCACCCCCCCC
>VXBJ01007573.1:317178-407652 GCA_013400055.1 Nycticryphes semicollaris
CATGCGCAGTGTGTTGTGGGCCCGACCCGCGCATGCGCGCCGTGCCCGTGGCGGGCCGAGGCAGACTGTTGGCGCCCCGCGCATGCGCCCCCGGCTGGGTAGCGGTGCTCGCCGCCGCGGCGTCGGGGCATGAGGAGCGACGGGAGTGCGTGCCGCGGCGGAGAGGTGGGCGGCGGGGCGGTCCGGCCTGGCCCGACAACAGTCGCGGCCCTGCCGGCGAATGGGTGGGCCGGCCGGCCAGCAGGCAGGCAGGCGGGCGGGCAAGCAGGCGGCGTGACGTCATGACGTCCTGACGTCCTGACGCCGGCGCCGTGGGCGCGCGGCGGCGCCACCTGCTGGCGGCGGCGCCGCGCGCCTACGGGGTCGATATCATATCCCTCAGGGGTGTGACGTCATTCTGCGTAAGGATGCGACGTCAGCGGTGGGACGTCATCCCCTTGAGAAGGGGATGGTCCCCGGCGTGGGGTAGGGGGTGAGCTGTTGTGCATGGTGGTCACAGGGTCTGGTGGTTACAGGCCTCATCCCTGAGGGGCCTGTTGCCATGGCAGCCCGGGGCGGGATACTGGCCCACCGCCCGCCCCGCCTAAGAGCACTGGTGTGGTGGGGGACCCGAAGAGGGGTTTTGAGGGGTCAGTCATTGCTGCCCTGCATCCGGTGGGTAGGGTGAAGCGCCATCCTCGATGTTAACGTAATACCAAAACAAAAAATTCAGTGATAAAGCAAAGAAAGGCAAAATTGTTCAATGGAAGGCCTGATTACAAGGGTGTCAGAGTTAAAGTATGCTTTGACTGCTAGGAATATTCAGTAAAAACTTTAAGTCTCAGACTTCTTTCAAGCAATGCTATCAGGGAAAGCAATTCAGAGGAGTCTTGTCAGCTGCTTTGTGAAGCCATGTGGGATTTTATCTTTTTCTTCCAGGCTCAGGGGCACGAGGAGCAGCGTGTGGGCCTGCCTTGAAAGGAACCAGCAGGTGCCGGCTGTTTTACTGACAAGAATTTGTCCATGATCCTGCAGATACACAGGTGCTTCTTTTAACCAGGCTGTTTTTAAATAAAGGGAAAATTACACAATTGCCGGGGGAAGAAACATGTTATTTGTACTGAGTAGTTTGACTCTAGTAAAGCCCAAGTGCAATAACATTGACTGATGTTCAGTCTATTTGCTCCTTTATCGACTTCAAAAGTCACAGGCTGGGCACAGTCACTGTTTTACCTACAAAAAAAACCAACCCTGTGTGGTTTGCTTTCATATCTACTTAAGATCCTGTTCTTCATCTCCCTCCTGGTTCCTCTGCTTTCCTTTGATTTCGGGATTAAAACAGTTGTCTGGGTAATCGGAAGTAATTTTACTGCTTTACACTACGTGGGTGTGTTAGAGGCAGACTGGAAATAGAATTTTTATCATAAGCTTTACGTTTGGAAGGAAATGGATCTCTAGTTCTTTTGAGCATTTGCTTTTCACAAAGGGTTGGTTTTCATTACAGATTTTTTCCGAGGAAACTGTCAGATGGTAGAAAGTAGCAATTTAAACAGGATGTTTGACACATTATTGTATGCTAGTGAAACTCAAACTATGCTTCTATATTCGGTTGAATTCAAGGCCCTTCTCCACAGTTTCTAGAAATAAAGGTTTCTTGAAAGCTAAACACAGAGGAATTTACCTTGTTGGCTGAGACTTGACCTCTTGCTGTTACCGTAGCAGTCTGTGGAAGGTATCCGTTTATGCCTCCCTGAGGTCGCTGGTATGATACTAGAGTTTCCCAGAGCACTCACAGCAAGTCTATGGGTAACAAAATACTCGGATATTGAGAGGGCAAAGGAAACAAGTTAATAAAAGGAGAAGATATTTTAATAGGAAGACATTTTAAAGTGTATTTCCAGAACGGTTTGTTCTGGAAACAAGCCTGTTTATGATGGACGCTGGAGCGTGGAGAACAGATACAATGACATGGAAACATCGTAAAGGCACGTAGCCACAAAGTAGCGTGTTGTGTATTTTACTGTGGTTCTTGTATGTGTTTTTAGCTGAGAAAGGAAGAAGATATTAATTGTTATAAATTAATGGAATGTTAGTGTAAAAGATAGATCACCTGTAGAAATCCATGATGAGTTTGGTCACCTTTTCAAAGCAAGCATCTTTCCACTTTGGAGAATGTGGGGAGATCAAGATACTGTGTTAAAATTCACTTTAAATTTGGCTTTTGTGATGGTAAACTTCAAATTAGTGAGAAATCAGAAGCTATGCTTTTTTGGGAAGAAATAGTATCTGCAGAGCTTATACTGTTTTAGGTGAACATGTCCTTTAGAATAGCACCGTCTTCTTAGAGAGAAATTGCTTGAGTATTTAACATTAAAGTGCTATTTTGTTTATTACTCACTTTTTCACTTAATTATTCAGTTGATTTTCTTGCCGTAAAGATCTATAACGTTGATTACTCCATTCTCGATCGACAAAGTGATGGACCTGTCTGACGTGGTCTAATTATCCATGTGGGAGTGGGGTTGGACACCCAGGATAAGGCCGTGTTGTGGTCAGTTTGGAGAATCACAGGCCGGGCAAGGCTTCGTACCGGGCACTGAAAAGGCAGGTGGAAACAGCGCCGACCCTAAGCCTTACACCACTGGAGCCCTAGGGTCTGTGGGCAGCACGTCCTCCTGAATATATCATGCTGTAGGTTCACTGTAATAATTTCACCACTATAAAGGAAATATATCCTTTTTACTGTTACAGTATATCTATCCATATGGCCACAGACTCATATAGGGACCTGCCATTCTGCTGGTTATCTCTCTGGACTCCTGAGTCCTTTGTAGTCGTTGCTTCCCAGCAAAAGTTTACCTGCCTTGTAAATGCGGCCCTGTCCTAAAACAGTCATTTGGTGGTAGGTTACTGAGTGCTCTGCACGGTACCTAACGGTTCCTGTCTCTGCATCATCAGCCAGCTTCATCAGTGGCACTTTATGTCTCTTGTAACTCATTTCCTAAGTCTAAATAATAGAAGACAAGAAAGGTAGAGATTTAATAGCTGTGGGATGGTACTAGAAGCCTGTGTGCTCAATGGCTGCTGTTTGCAGTTGCATTTTGAAACCTATCTAGTGACACTGTAATAATTTTTAACGCTTTGTATTGATTTTGTACGAGTTTAATTAATCATTTTGTCCCTCGATGCTTCTTTAATGGTTTACAAAAGAATCACGCTTCTGTTAGCACACAGAGGTCTCATTATAAAGGTATTAGCTTAACACAGGAGATCTTGGTTTTCATAAAACTCTTTGGTTGTTATTAATTTTATTATCCATCTTTATGCATCAATTCCCTTCTAAGCCATTTCCTTAACTGCCTGGCCTTGATCTTCCCTAATTGTCCTTTTTGAGAAGTCACAGTGGCTTCTGCTTGCAAATGATCCAATTCTGTTGACAGAAATACCTTCAATAGAGGTTGTTCGGCACACTTTGGGTTGCTGTTAGAATGGGAGTCTTTCATCAACACCATGGGATGGATATTATACAAATATTTAGTTCTGCATATTCTCAGTATTAACAGTTTTACAGTTTGTTTGATGATGATTTAATGGCTTTGGTAGTGGCATTTCTTTGTTGGTTTTGATGTACACGGAAAGGTCTTTTTGAAAGTCCTTAACTTTTCTGAGCAGAAAACTAATCTTATGTCATTTTACCTCCTTCTCCCTTTAACACCATTCCTTGTTTGTATTCAGTGCTATGCAATTCCCTTATCGTGATGTTATTTTATGTATTTGTTTTTATTATTACTCTCATTACTTCTATTTCTCTGAAAACCAAATTGGATTTTAATGTTCTCTTTATTGATTATTTTTTTTTGGAGGGGGGGGTGTCTCTAGTGAAATAGTTTTATTCAGTCCTTAATTCTCAATTGTAATTTTCTGTTGAAATTAATAATTTGTTGTTGTTTTCAATCAAATCCAATAAGCATTTTTCAAACACCAGCTGCATATATTTCTGATTTGTATGCTGCTGGGTTTGCATACAAGCCATGAGCATTTGCACCTGAGCAACCGTTAGTTTTTATTTTTATGTTCACTTCCCCTTTATCCTTCCAGAGGAGGCATAAAGTCAAAATTTCTATTTCACTGAAGTGCTTCATAAGGTAAGGTTACTGTCTACAGCGTCTGAAAGACAGAAGGGCATTTTGCCGTGTAAGTAGTGATTTTAAAATTCACATCTGGAGCGTGATAGGGGTTTTTTTACTGGCTCTGAAATGCTTTACCATGTGTATAAGGTACTAGGAAGGGGATGTGTAGTCTTTAAAGGAAATGTGAGCGTGGTGCTCTGACGGGATATCAGATAATAGAAGTGGGTAGTGTCAGGTAGATAATGAAACCGGCTGCTGCTAAGATTGCTCGTTAGAATTTGATTATGATTTTCTTAGCTATCATTTCCTTACTTATATAGACTTGAGTTAATTTTCCCTTTTCCTGTATTTCCACGTCTGGTTTTGTTATCCTTGTTGGGCACAGGGAAGCTGGCAGAGACCAGGACAAGAGAGTTGGTACCTGACTTGGAATTCCTGTTCCTCACTTAGGTTTGTTCTCTGCTGACAGAACAAGCGCTGCTGTCCTCAGTGTTAATACCTTTGCATTTCCACAAGCACAGAGACCCTGCACTGTACAAATCTAGTGTTGTGTCTTTGTAGAGTCGAGTCGGTGATAAAGGTGTTGGTTAGCCCAAGAGCCTGGGGAGAGCAGACTCCAGTGAAGAGGGTATCTAAAAGTTTGGAGGATAATATGCTTTTTCAGAAGTTACACCATTGACATGTAGGTTCTTCTCCATCAGGAACCTGTAGGAAGATTTATTTACAGGATTTGGTCTGGAAGAATCCCTTGGGGACAGCCTTCTAGTGTGGTTTCCAGAACAAACACTACCGACATTCTTTCCCTTTGCAGTATTTGGACTGGCTTGATTGAAAGTTTTGCTACCAACCTACAGATCTTCAGTCTGCAGCTTTTAAAAAAGAGAAGGGGAAGAGACAGTAAAATTTCTGGTGCCAACACAACAGTGTGCATCCCATCATCCTGACTGCTGTCAACACTCTGCAATTAGCAGCCTAGGTTCATACAGGCCGTGGCAATTAACTCATTTCTGAAAGCTGTGGCTTTGATCCCAGTCACTTTGATCCTGTTCTTTGACTTTCCCTTCAGTTCTGGCCAGCCTTACAGGGCTGTCGGGACCACTCCTATGTTGATCTTGCTGGTGGAGGAAGAGGGAGAAAGTGCTCCTGCTGAGAAAGCTGCCACCCTTCCTGCAGCAGCCTGGCACGCACACACAGCCTCGCTCCACGATCTCTCTCTGGCAAAGGCAGGTGCTGCAGGCTCAGCACCGTGTCTCCCAGCACCCAGTTAGGAACCAGCCACCTGTTAGCCTGGTTGACTGGTGGAGACTGGGGGAGAGGATCTGTCTGCAGAATGTCTCCTTGTGCTTTTGCAACAAGGAAATGGAAAAAAAAAAGTAATTCAGGTGACTTTTTGCCTTGCTTTCTAATGTTAAATTATCCCACTTCCCCTAGTATTTCTTGTGAAACCTGGGAAATTGGTCCCAAGGTAGCATGGCCCTTTCCTTTTTTTGAAGGTATAGAATCAGGCTTTTTTTAAAGATGAGTAATTGAGGAGGATATATACAGGATATATACTGAGGCATCACTGCGGGGGTCAAGAGGGGAGAGGATATCTACTGGGTGTGAGTTGTTGGGGCCTACCTAGCACTGATCTACTCTTTCTACCCATAATGGTGACATATTCTTGGAGACTGAAATGGCAGGAGGGTTGTTCCTGGGACAAACAGCTTAAAGTGGCAAGTGAGCAGGCCCCAACGTTGTATATTTCACAGAATCACAGGGATTGGAAGGGACCTTGAAATCTCATCCAGTCCAATCCCCTGCTGGAGCAGGAACACCCAGAGCAGGTCACACAGGAACGTGTCCAGGCGGGGTTTGAATGTCTCCAGAGAAGGAGATTCCACAACCTCTCTGGGCAGCCCCTTCCAGTGTTCCATCACCCTCACCAGGAAGAAGTTTTTCCTCAAATTCAAGTGGAACCTCCTGTGTTCCAGCTTGCACCCATTGCCCCTTGTCCTATCATTGGCCGTCACTGAGAAGAGCCTGGCTCCATCCTCCTGACACTCACCCTTTACGTATTTATAAACATTCATGAGGTCACCCCTCAGTCTCCTCTTCTCCAAGCTGAAAGAGAGCTCAGAAGAGGTAGTGTCAAGTGGTTGGACTGCTGGTAGAAATACACTTTAAGTAATTAAAAAGAGAAGCTGCTCTGAAAAGATGGGAGGATATCAGATGTTTTACCTTTAGAGTTTGTTTTTTAAAGAATAATTCCACGATTGAACCCAGTAATTACAAGGCAGTAAGGCTTTTCTTTGTACCTATTAAACTGGTTGAAATCATCATCGTTACTTGTAGATGTCTGTCGTTACATACTTTTAACCTGATAGCATCTTAGGATCATAGTAGCCTAGTTTCTCCAGTAGGCAGTAGTTTAACGGGGTCATTTGAATTTGTCAACAAATTGGGACACAAAGAATGGATTAATGTAGCTCGCTCAGAAATCCTTTGGAAAGGGGAAAGAGAGGAAGAGCTATCATGAACAGTAAACAATCTGAGAGAGGAAAATTGCTGAAAGGTAGCAAAGAGCATCCAGGGATGTGCTCTGAATCTTCCTCAGCACGTGCCTGGTGGTCCCACGGGGCAGTGACGCAGCTTTTCCAGCTCAGTCGAGCTCAGAGATGGTTCCAGCAGATTCCAAGCTGCAGGTAACACCGTAGGTCATGAACTTCGGTGTGGAGGAGTGCGAAGTAGAGCATGGAGGTTTAAAAAGAGGTAAAGTGTATGGGAAGTCCTTAATGATACAAGATACTGAAAGAGTCCTGGGCATTTCTGTTCAGGTAAAACTTTTGCTCAACAAGCAGGTGCTTTCAAAACAAAGCAGAGAAAGTGTTAGGATCTGCGAGGCCGGGATGAGGAAGGAATGTGAATAATGTAAAACTTCTTCATCAGCAGTCTCTGCTCTCTGCAGTACTGGTCAGCACCTCTCAGAAAAAGCAGTGGAGAGTGTAAGAGTTTCAGGGAATGCTGATGGAGATGGGTAGGGGCCGGGAAAGATTCTCCTAGGAAAACAGAAAAGACCAGGACTCTTATTTTAGAGCACAGACACTGGAGGGAGTGATACATGTAATTTAATAAAATACTGAGTGGTCTAAAGAGAGTGGATTTGGAGCTCCTGTCCTCCTTGCCTCAACAGAAGACAGTCAGTGAAGTACCAAGGAGGCAAACAGAACTGATGAAAAAGGATACTTTCTCCTGGAGGTTTTTTTTTGTTAAACCAGGGAACTCAATTCAATAGATGCCTGTGAGCCTAAATGTGGTAGGGTTAAAAAGGTGAGGGTGTTACATGGCTGGAGGGTTATGATAGTAACGTTGATGGATACAACAATTACCTCTTGTGGTTCTTGTTTCAAGAAAGTTATCAGGAAACAAAATTACTTGCAAATGGAAAAGGCATTTCTGGACTATTTGGAGGATCAGAAGATAACTGAGGCTGGAAGTGACTTTAGGAAGCCTCTAGTCCAATGTCCTGCTCAAAGCAGGGTCAGCTGTGGGGTCAAACCAGGTTCCTCAGGGTGTTATTGGGTGTGTCTGACCTGTTCTGCCTTCTGAAGGGTTCTGGGCTTTTCCTGCAGCAGCGTGTGGTGCTGCTTGGTGCTGGGGATGTGCTGCTGAGCCCAGCAGCCCCTGAGCAACACGTCTCACCTACAGATTTCAAGTACACAGGTCAATGGAAGTGGCAGAACTTAGCACCATTAGAGCACGTAGCCCTGCTGCCTCCCTCCCCCTGCAGCTCGGAACTCGAGCAAAAAGAGCAGTCGGTACAAAACATGCTAAATCTAACTTTTTCCTTCCATTTTCCAGGTTCCATCTTTCATTCTTATTGGTCCTGTTTTGTACCATTTTGCTGATCCACGCTTACTTGAAGGGCACAGCTGTGCTATAGATTTGGCATCTTAAGTGGATAGGTAAGTGCTGCTGTTTATTTTATTTGACCAGCTTTGTGATTTGTTCAGTCCTAAAATCTTCCAAAATGAATTGAATACTGTACTGAAAGAAATTATCTTCAAAGCCATTACTTTTCGAGCTCTACAAACCTTTGCCAAAACTGTCTGTTGGGTACACCAATAGCTGTAGCATCAGAAAGACTGAGATGTTGAACAGAGCAGGAGCCTGCAAATACAAGTCTGGAAAGGGAGGAGTAAGACAGATAAATTCCTAGGTAGTTTTGCATCACTTGTACTTCTGATTTGGTCTGAGGCACTGAACATCGATTGCAAATGCAAAAGTGCTGATCTGTTTCAAAGTTTAATATCAGGAACTCGCCATAAATAATATGACAGTACAGATGTGTCTGTGAGACATATTTAAGGCTATGGAGGATGTGAAATTCTGCTTTTCTCCACATGCTCTCTCCTACTTAGAAGAAAATGGTCAATTTACAGTGATAACTACACCAAGATTCTGTCCAGGAAAATTAAATTTATGAACTGGCTACATAAAACTTCAGTTTCTCTCTAACAGGAAATGAGTCCAGGATTCACAGCAAAATCCTCTGCTGGTCTGGGAGCCTGAGTTTAAAATAAATAAATCCATTAACATCTGTAATTGCTTATAGGAAAGGCTGACCCATGAAAGTGTGTAACCAGCATTCCTTAGCTTCGCATGTCTGCAGCCAAGCCATTTGAGAAAACAATCTCGCCTGTGTTTTTCCTGCTTTTTGAGTCTTTCTGTGCCCGGAGCTTTACTGGAGAAACTGAACCACAGCTGCTGCCATTCCAAGGGAAACACTCCAGTTTAGGCTTGAAACAAAGAAGGTTTGGGAGCAATATAAAACCTCTGGTAAAATAGCCAGAACTGTAGTGAATTTAGGGCTAGGAAGAAGACGACAATCAAAATGTCTAAGAATAGAGATCTAGTTTTAACGTTGCCTGGGGCTTGATGGCATTTCCATCTGGACTTTGTACCTAGTGCTGTTCCAAGTAATCCCCAGCTAGTACTGCTGCTCTCTCCGTAGCTGAAAAGATTAAGAAACTCATTTAAAAATACCATTTGTTTGGTCTGTTTACCTTGTCTATTTGAGTGCAGTTTGTGAAACGTGGTCAGTGCCATGGTTTATTGAGCGCCTGGAGGAATTGTTCAGTATTGGCATGAGCACAAATCCTGAGTAGTGTGAGCAGCCGTGGAGGTAAGAGGAGAGAAAGGATGCACATGTTTGATAGAGCTGTTCTCAGACTTGTCCCAGAAACCCTTCTGAAATGCCAGAAACTGCCTTTATTTACTTCTCAAAATGAGGTTGGGCTCTCCTCTTTAAAGCTGCTGTGTCACAAAGCAGAATTTTATACTCTAGAATAGCTGCTTCATTGGCAGCCTGTTTTTTTCTTTTTTCCTCCCCTGCTGCATTCCCTGCTCTTGCGTTACATAAATGTGAACACAAATGCATGTAAAAAAAGGACTGTCTCAAATCCTGAGCTCCAGGACAAACTCCTGCCCAGTATCAGATATCTGTTTTGAACACTTTCTTCTTCTTTCCTAGTGTGACTTGTTCATGTCTGTAGTACAGTTATTGTGATAGTGGTTTGGGTCACAGCTTTATACTAATTCTCTCCTCCAGCCCTATCCCTCCGTGCATCTGTATATACTATCCTACATAATCACCTATTTTTTTCTTCTTTTTTTTTTTTAATTTTTTAAAGGACTTTAAGTGTGCTTCTGAAGCCCTGTATCGTATCGCAAAGATCCTGCACGTGCTCTGTACTAACTGAGGTGCTTAACTTGTGGTCTAGAGATCTCTAAAGAACAACTCATTGATGCATTATGTGTGAAAGCAAGTGATTTCCTTGGAGAGGGAATGTGCTCTGCTAAATGGCTGTGAATTAAGTGAGGAAGAATGAACTGTCAGAACAGTGGAGAGGTGCCCACCTCACTGAAGTGGAGAGTGTTGACCTCACCAGAGTCCGGAGCATGGAGATCTTTGAGGTGGTGGAAGGGAGTTAGTGAGAATTGCAGGTCACGGAGGATGCAAACCTGAACTGGCCCTGATACCTTCCCCTGCCCTCCCATCCTCACAGTGTCGTTAGGCCCACAGCGTGACTGGAACCTGCAGGCCAATGGATGAACAGGACAATGATTTTAAAGAGTTGTGGGCAAATCTTTTGGGTAGAGCGAAGAAAAAGGCTGGGGATGCTGAGGCAGCGAAGAGGGCTCAGAGCAGGACAAAGAGCACTGCAGCAAAAAGCAAATTAAGAAGAGGCAAAGCTGCTGCTAAGAGCCAAAACCATCATCACTTGCCGGTAGCGAAGGCAACAAACTTGTCTCAAGATTTGGGCCCGAAGGAACAAACATTGGTAGACAAAGAAGATGGTGACGCTGTGGCCTGTAGTAGTGGTGAAACAGCACAAGTGGATGGCAAGAGAAGTCCTTTCCCCACCAGCCAGCTGAGTACGGTGGCCGCTGAGTGCAGCCAGAGGACCCTGACAGGTGAGTGAACCTGAGTCTTTCCAACAGAAAATAGGCTGGGACTGAAAACACTCTGTATTTCAGTGGAGCTCTTCGGAAGTCCACCCGGAGGAGACACACAGCAGCACTGGTTGAAGCAGACTTGCTTCTTGTGTTTCCATCTGCATTCAGCTGCTTCCACACTTACCCAGGGGCTTAACCCAAGGAGCGTGGTCTGTGTTACAGAAGGTGTCCTTCAGTAAGGTGAAACCTTGGCACAAAGTGTTGTGTTTTAGGGAGTCATTATCCATTGTTTCTTAGCAAAATCAGAAATGAGAAAAACACCCTCAAATCAGCTAGAAGCATCTTAGAATACACTGAGGTGCTTTTTCACCCAGTGCATCACGGTATTGTGGAATATATAGCCACTGGATATTGTCAAGGCCAGAAATATAAACCAGTTAAGAAAGGTGTTTGATTAAATTTTGGATTAAATCATAAAGGATTAGTCCTTCAATGCAGCCACCAGTGCAGGAAGCCCTTAAATGGATAAATAAATTCAGCCAGGAGAAGGATTATTTTATACCTGTCCTGATTGCCCTTTCCTAAGTAGGTGTTGTTGAGTGCACTCGGAGACAAGATGCTGGGCTGGCGAGATCTTTGGTCCTGCCTCACGTGATGTCCATAACCACAGGATGCCTCATGTCGAGCAGTCACTGAGGTGTCTGTCTGGCATTGCCTCTGCTTATTAGCACCTCTCTTCAGGAACTTGTGGTCCCTTCAGCTCAGAGCCTGAAAGTCTTGAGTCATTGGCAGGGTTTGGAACCAAGGGACATCCTGCGGTGGGAGAGCAGGGCTGTAGGGCTGCCTTGCTTGCTAGTCTCGCTAGAGACCTCCAGGGCAAGGCCTTCCTTAATATTCCTTCCTCTAAAAGGGATATAGAGATACCTAAACACCACTGTAGCACAGAAACCTGATACTGTTGCTGTGGTTGTCAACTCTGAAGTCATTTAATAGCTAATTGCATTGTTCACTTCTTCCTTTGTTGCAGAAGGGAATCTGGCTTAGGCTGCTGTAGGGAAAGGCTTCCCATTAGCTCTCTGTGATCCAAACTGACTCGTAAAGCTCTGGTGTTTTCTCCCTTTCTAGTAAATACTCTGAGTGGCTGTTCCCAAACTACGTTATCCTTCTACCCTGCTACGCAGCCAGGAACCTGCTCTTCACCCACCTCAAAGGGACCGCTCCTTGCAGGATCGAAGGTGCGGGTAGCAGAGCTGGTAGTGGAGAGAATGCAGCAGTTCAAGAGAGTGGCACCCGAACAGCTAAAACACAGCACAGGCGACACCTTGCCAAGGTCTGCAGCCAGCGTGGATTGCCCTGACAAAATCCAGGAGCAGAACCCCCCAGAGAACGGTACGTTTCTCCGGCTCGCTCTTGTCCATGCAGAGAGAAGGCTGTGGACTGGGGGGGAATGGTTGCATGAGAAGCAATGCTGATTCCTGGGCTGTGTTCCCAGCTTGCATAGTGGCTCACTCTGCAGCACCGAATAAATCACTCCAGATCGCTGAGAAAACTTGCTTTCTCCATTGTTAAAGGACTTTCCGTACTTTTCTCCCAGCTCTGAGGCTGAATTAACCTTATGCTTGATTCTGGAGGAATAGTTGTCTGCTTGGAAACAGGTTGAAATTCCAAGAGGATCAGTGGATTTTGTCATCCTTCCCTTGGGACAGCGCTAGGCGGCCGTTAGGTAGATAGACTCTTAGGTAGGCCCTGTCTTTGGTAGATCTCCAAGCACTCTCCAAAAGTAATGTGTTCTGTGCAGATGAGTTAAATTGACAGCAATTTTTCTCTGGTTTGGTTCTTCATAAGTCAAGACCCTGTTGGTTCTGCATGGACATATAAATCTGCTGTGTTTTAACACGTGGTGTATAAGAACCCCTGTTCTCAGAAATTCTAGCCAAATCCTGCCCTTCTTTTGGCTCTGCATGTGCTGTGAATAAGTTTCCACCTCCTGCTCCTTGGCTGGTGCAGACCTGGAACATTTAAAGAGCGCAGTTCGTTCATTCCCTTGTGAGAGATCAAAGGTGAAGGTCTAAGAGAAAGATGGCAATTTATTTTTACACTTCTAGTTTAATAAAGTAGTAATGACAAGCATAACAGCTCCACGCCTTTCATACATGAATCTTAGTTTTCTGTCTTAGGTATTCTCTCCCTTCTTTGTCAGATACCCACCATCTTCCCTCCATGGAGCATGACGGTGCTCTGGCTCTAGCTCTTCAGCAGGAAAGCAAAGAGGAAGCCCTGGCAAGCCTGGAGGATGTAGGTTTGTTTTTCTGTCAGATCTGCCAGAAGGATCTCTCAGCCATGAACACAACGCGACGAGAGCAGCATGTTAACAGGTGAGAGACCAGCGTGATGTGTCCTTTCCACACGCATCCTCTCCCCCTCAGCCCCACGGACTGCTCACTCAGCTTAGGCGTTAAAGAGCATGGTAGCGGGGGAGTCGGCGTAGTGGCAGTCACCTTTATGGCTTGAATCAACAGGATGTTTTTATTTCAAAGCCAGAGGCCGATTGTCTTGCCCTGCAGGTCTTCTGTGTGTGTGTGCAGTAAGGCCTGGGCTGCTTCCATCAGCTGCGGTTGTGAAGTGGCAGGCAAAATTAAGGAGGATCCACTACAGGTCTTAAAATCTGCCAATTTCAGTCAACAAAGTAACATTTGATCTATTTTGCTAAAAAATGTCTACCTAAAGACATCTAGTATGTCACTGTGTGCCAGCTGTTTGTTGAGTGTGATGCTTTTCAGAAAGATGGCTAACCTGCACTGTAGAACTTTGACACAGAGGCTAAGGGAGGGCGTCCCTGCTTTCTCTTTTGTCACAAGGTGTGCAATTAAATTGAAATTAGTGTCCTTAATTTAACAGTTCCCTTAGTGGTAAATGTCAAGTACTGTTAACATATTATGTACAGATAGCTCTTTGTAAATTAAGTGTGCTCTTTATTGAGAAAGTATCAGAAACAGCACGTTTGAATGGTTGTAATTTCTTAATTGTAGCACTTTCGGAGGGCAAGAGTGATTTGATTTGTCCAGTCCTATGTTACGTTATTGAGAGGCTCACGTTCGTTAGGGTTGGCTGCAGTTTTAGAGGTGGTGCTGCTGTTTCTGTCTTCAGGTATTTACTGCTGCTTGAGAGGACAGGGATTGTAAAACAGTGATAGGGTCTCAGATGTCTTAATCACAAGAGGTAAAGCTGTAGATGGACAGATGCACTGGCAAACCAGTAATCACCCGTCCTGGTACAGCAGATGAATGGTCTCTCTCAGGGAGGCCATTGTGTGTAGATGTTGTGTGTGTCATTACCCAATCAAGGAGTGATTTTACTAACAGATACTGCAGATCCAGGATTTCACACTCTGAATCTCTTTGGAGAGGACAGAAAAAGAACCATTAACATGTTTTTACGTAGTTTTGACCTACCAGAAATCATTAGGAGTCTGTTATGCTGCACTCTTGAATGCGGTGTTAATTTTGACTGGTCCCTTCTCTGTGACATAAACCACTGTCCTTGTCAAGTGAGATATCTGACTTGAAAACACTTACATTCTTGACTCTGTATGTAGTTATATCTACAAAAGTAGTAAAAGGGACAAGAAAAAGTCTTGTTTCAGGTGTTTCTCTTTTTTCTCCCTGGTAGTTTATAAATTGGCTGGAATGTTAGAATAAACACAGAAAGAGGGAATAGGTAATAGACAAGTGATGAAGTTGAAGAAGATTATAACCTGTGGCTGCTTCTGAGCAGCATGTTTTTAATATGCCTCTGAGGCCATGATCTCCACGTAACGGTAATTCAGTCCGTATTCATCACAGTGGTGGGCACACACTTCTTGCTTCTTCAGGGGACGTTTCTCTGGGTGTTACAGGTATTAGAGATGATTGTGCTTCCTTTTCTTTAACGTGGTTTAAATCTTAGCGTGGACAGTTTTAAAGTCTTCAGAGGTAAGCTTTGCCATCGTCTCCCAGGTGTCTGGACGAGATGGAAGAAGCACAGATGTCATCCGCCAGCAAACCGCTGGTCCCAGAATGTCCCATCTGTGGGAAGCAGTTCCAAACCCCCCAGAGCCGAGCCAGTCACTTGAAACGCTGTGCTGTCGAGATGGATGTTCCTCCTAACCTGCTTCTTCAGGCAGTGCAGTTGCAAGTGTCCACACTTGGTGATGCACCTCTTCAGCCTCCCAGGTAAGGCGGTGAAAAATAAAGCTGCTGGTTATTTTCTTTGGCCTGAGAGACGTTGACTTTATGCTTCTGAATGGTAGAAGCAAGGCAGATTCGCACTCCGGGTGGACCCCAAGTCCAAAGAAGGGCAAGTACAGCCATGACCCGGTACCACATGAGGAGAATGAGGTAGTTAGTTGGAGAAATCATCTTGTTTTCTTTCAGAAGTGGTCAGGTGGTCAGCAGGAGTGCTCGTGGATGAGAAGCTCGATGTGCTGACAGCCCAGAAAGCCAACTGCATCCTGGGCTGCATTAAAAGCAGCATGGCCAGCAGGTTGAGGGAGGTGATTCTACCCCTCTACTCTGCTCTGGTGAGACCACACCTGGAGTGCTGTGTCCAGCTCTGGAGTCCTGAACACAGGAAGGACATGGACCTGTTGGAATGGGTCCAGCGGAGGGGCATGAAGATGATCAAAGGGATGGAGCACCCCTGCTATGAAGACAGGCTGAGAGAGCTGGGGTTGTTCAGCCTGGAGAAGAAGGGACTCTGTATCAGGGATCTGCAGGGGGCTACAGGAGAGATGAGGAGGGACTCTGTATCAGGGAGTGTAGCAATAGGACGAGGGATAATGGTTTTAAATTGAAAGAGGGGAGATTTAGACAAGATACTAGAAAGAACGATGAGGGAGGGGGGAGCCCTGATGAGGGGGAAGGGTTTGACACTGAAAGAGGGGAGACTAAGATGAGATCTGGGGAAGCAATTCTTTGGTGTGAGGGTGGTGAGACCCTGGAACAGGTTGCCCAGAGAAGCTGTGGCTGCTCCAACCCTGGAGGGGTTCAAGGCCAGGTTGGAGGGTGCTTGGAGCCCCCTGGTGTGGTGGGAGGTGTCCCTGTCCAGGGCAGGGGGTTGGAACTAGACGATATTTAAGGTCTCTTCCAACCCTAACCATTCTATGATTCTATGAAAAAGGGGAGTAAATAATGTTACACTGGTGTGTCAAAAATATTTGCGGTCTCTGAGACAATTAGTGAAGCTGAATGGTGTGTGTGTGTGTGAGCTTATTAAGTGACGGCCTAGTACAAGTGTGCAGTCTCTCCTGACCGTCTGCCGTGCTAATGCCTCAGCTATTGGGCTTGTGGCTGTACTGGATATATATATGTGCTTTACACCCTGAGCCAAAGAGGAAACAGACGTGGTGTTTTGAAAGGCAGAGCTGCATCTGCTGTCTTGGATTTGAGCAGGATCTTGAGAGTACAGCAAGCAGTGCCTGACTGAATTTATAGAAGGGCTGGTGAGTCCATTTGTGCTGAGGAAGGACCATTGCCTGTTCCCTGCAGAAGCAGGAGAGTGGGAAAGCGTTTTCTGGCAATCTTGTTTCAGCCCTGCTTCAACTTATTTTTTCCCTTTAGGTACAAAAAAGTGTTCAAGGTAGAGACAGAAGATGTTTACATCAGTGCTGTAGTCTTGTGGTTACCTTTTCAAAATAAGACTTTCTCTAAATTGCTGTAGGTTCCATGGCTGATAAGAAATCCTTCGCTTTCTGTAGGGCAGAAGGTACTGAATAGTTTTTCATTATCCTGGATATGGAAATCTCTCAGAGCCAGCAGAGCAGCTGGTCTGGAGTGTTCAGTGTTTCTTGTCTCTCATCCAGTCACATTAACTTGGGCTTCCTGCTGCATTCTTGTATTTCAGCAATCAACTGAGCAGGTCAAAGCGAAAAGGCTCCTCCAAAGAGGACTCAAAGAAAATGCAGAAGAGGGCCAAGATGGAGACGAAGGATGAAGATTTGCTGGTTGCTATGGCAATGTCACGCTCTCTGTTGGAGCAAGAAAAGCAGGAACAAGCAAAATCAGTTACAAATGTGAAACCAGTGGCTGCTTTGCCAATCAAATGGAAGCCAGGATCAGGTACGTGTTGAAGTGAGTTAGTGTCAAAGGCTGTGTTATTGGAGGAATAATGTAGCACAGCCTGCACTTCACTGAAACTTTCCTGTTGGGTATAGGAGGGATGTCAGCCCTGTTTCTGCTTTATTTAAGCTGTCAGAGCTTCAGAAATATGCGGTGTCCACGCACAGTCAAGAAAGACTGCAAGATGTCCATGGGTTTTAGTGAAATCCCGTAGGAATCTCATGCTTTTTTTCACCAATTAATCGTTTTGAAGCTGTACAATATTCTTAAGATGTTGGGGTTTTGTAAATTGTGGAAGTGAAAAGAAATAACATGAACAGATTAATATTATTATTATTATTGTTATTATTATCTCCTGCAGTAGATTTTTTTTCCATTTACCCTGCTGCAACCTGGATTAATGCAGCTTTTTCAGCCTTATCTGTTTCCTTTCTGCATGTGCTTCACTATTTCAATATGCAGAAAGGTTTAAAAAAGAAGACAACTGCCCAAGGAGAGCACCGAGTTCTGTGTAGAGGGAAAAAATTCACTCTTTGTGCCACTGCTCAGGTCTCCTCTTGCCAACAAGCGCTGCCAGTTGGGTTTGGACATGAGAAAGGCAGAGGTAGAAAGGCACGGGATTCCCTCATGAAGCTGGGCAGTGTTTGTGTGAGCTGTGATTTGATATAATCAGTGACCTGCAGGCAAGAAAAGGATCTTGTAGAGGTGTGACCGCTCCCAACAGGCAGCAGAGCAGTGCGAGCAGGGGTCAGTCTTTTCTGGAGTTGATTTCTCCCATGAGGGTGACATGAGGCATTGGACTACTTGCAGAAATCTTAAAAGTTGTCTTCAGCTTGTGGCTGCCTTTTGGTCATCACGGACTGCAACACCCAAAGGAGCTGTCACATTGAGCTCCTCTGCCCTGCGTGTTCAGCTATTTATTTATTTATTTAAGTTCCTCTTCCTTTTCTTTTTCAAGAGAAAAAACGGCGTAAAAGAGGCCCAACTGCAACTCCACCATTACTGCTTCAGGACCCAGAGAAGGCTCGCAAAAGGATCCAAGAGCGAGTAGCTATGCTGCTTGCAGAAGAGGTGGAATTCCCTCCCACCCCTCAGCTTCCCACCAGCAGGATTTTGGAGGATGAATCTGGGAAAGCAACCTGGCTCTTGCCGTTGTCCAAATCCAAAGAATGCTTTTTATGGAATATTAGTACTTTGACAGGACCCTTTGACCTTGAATCATTCTACACTGCTGAATTAACCCCTCTAATTGTGCCTTGGCAGCCTGTGCAGGTGAGATGCTCTGTTCTCCGTGTTCTGATACTGGTGTGTCCTGTTTCACTTGCCCCGTAACCCTTCTGTTTCTTCATTTACTGTTTAAAGGAGTGATCCCTTCCTTCCACATACTCACTGCTCGTGCCCTGTTGTCCCCTCACCTTCCACAGTTAGTTTTATGATCTTGAACTTTCATTTCATCTGTTTGGAAAGGAGTCCAAGGCTCACTTTGCCATGTTATTCCATGAGCTTTCAGAAAATATAACTGATGGGACAGAGAATACTGAGTAAAGGGCTTCCATTGTGGTCATTTTGCCACTAGTTTGTCCGTGTTTGCAGCGGCCTGACTCTTGTTTCCCTGCTTGGCACTTTTCCCTGATTGATTCTAGTATGAGTTTTGCAATGAAGGCTGATATTTGTCCTGCACAGAGGGAGCACCTAGAGTTGTAAAGCACCAGACTTTCCATGTGCATCCCACTGCCTTTTGGTGTTTAGGAGCTTTGATCCCGTTTTCAGTTCCACTGTTTCTGGTTTTTACCTGATCTCCTGCCTCTTTCAGTGCTCTCTATTTTTATAAAATTTATCTACAGAACTAGACAAAGCTCTTTTAGCCTCCGTCACATCCTTGCTCTCCGAGAAGAAAGATATCACTTCTCTTCCTTCCTTCAGTCTTTCCTTGAAGAATTATTTGGTGCTTCTGTTCTAAAACTGCTGTGTGTATATTGGTGCTTTATTTAATACTTCTTCCCTAGTCAAAGCCTAGAGTTTTTCACTGGCTTATTGCAGGCGGTATGGAGGGATTCCGCTCTATGAAAATTGTTGACCTTTTGTTCAAGTGAAAAACTGCCAGAGAAGTTTAAAAATAAAAAGTAAGAAGGCCTTTAAAACCACAGCAAGAGTGTGTTTTCCCTCTGATTCTTTCCATTCACAGAAAAGGGCTCTACCATTTTTACTTAGAAATAAACAAACAATACTAGTTTTATTGGAAAACAGAGACCAAACCTGGAAAATATCAGCTCTAAGGTGAAAGATTGATTTAGTTACATGGAACTGCCAAACCATTTCAGAACTCGGAACAGAAGCACCTGGAGAGCTTCAGCTGTGGCTGTTGCCAGGCACTCCAACTATAATGAAATATTTAGATGTTGGAGTGGGAGTGATTCCACTATCTTTTCTCCCTGCTTGGCAATTGCCCGTGCAGACATGCTCCTGGAGAAACACCCTTTTCTGCATTTTCTGTTGTATTTTCCCTTCTTCTGTTCAGAGCTGTCTTGCCTCTGGAGAGTCCTTCATAAACCTGCAGATATCTTTTGCCGCAGAAGCCCCTGTACCCTGGGAATGCTCTGTAATCCTTTACTAGATATTTCAAGAGTATGAAGTAGAGACTGTTCTCTGAGCTGTTTCATGTAAAATGAAACCTCATTTGGTGTCTTTTTCTCCCCTTTTTTGCTCAGAATCATAAGCCAGAGAACCTTCCGTCTACTGATCAGCCAAAAGCATCCCAACAAATTGAGCCTGACCTCAGTTCTCCTGAGCCCACATGCACACAAGTTGGAGACCAGACTCCTGATGAATCCAAGTCAGGACGTGAAGGAGATGGGCAGTTTTTATCTCACAGCCAGAAGGATGTTCAGACCCTGCAGGACCTAGTGGAGTTGGCCAGGGAAGGACTTACCTTCACGCAATGGAACCTTGATGTCGACCACGTTAAGGCAGCGGAGCAGCCAGGTGAGTTCTGGCAGTTTTGTGAGCCCTGTCCCTAAGTCTGTTCAGCTGCTCAGAGCCAGACCTAACGCTGTGCTGAGTTAGGAGAGCTGTGACAGCACCCACAGGATGTTGATCCAAGAGGTGATATTGCAGGGAGACATTTTTCTGCAGTAAGCCTTAGCTGCTGTCAAGCTGACGTTTCTGAAATAATTCATAAAACCCGTATTTTAAAATTCCCTTAAAATATCGAAGTATTTTCTGCCAGGCTTGCTCAACAGCTGGGCCATAATGCTCATCCCAGCTATTTGGACAGTCTTTCCTGTTACATGAACTGTCTTTTGAGGTCTTGAGACAATCAGGAGAAAGTGATGATTTTATGTTGCTACATGGATAATACAAACCTGGAGTTTATCTGTACGTGTACCAGGGTGAAAAAATAAAACATCTAGAATTCCTTTACGGGTGAAGTCTGGGATGTCCCCAATCATAGTAGCTTGTAGTGCACAACTGCATGTTTCAAGGCCTTAGAATGGCCTGGCTGTTCAGCAGCGTGTGCTGTGTTTCTCCTCTTTGCCTGTGAAAGAGAACAAGGCTGCTAAGTTCACCTCTCTGCATTTTCACTGGGGTATAATATTCCTCCGTTCCCCTTCTAAACTGCAGCAAATGATTCTTGGTCCTATAAAACTGCTCCTGGCTGGTAGGATGAGACTGTGGCATCTCCCATCCTGCTCTGTGCTGTAGGTATTTTTTTTCCCACTGGAGAAAAACCGAGATGTGAAAGCAGAGAATCCTACTGTACTCCATGATTCCTCCACCTGGATGATTCTGGAGACTCTGGAGACGTGCAGGTACTCGGGTACCCAGAGCCTGTCATGGCTTGGAGCCAAACCCTCCAGTAAATGTGTGAGGCAGAGGCTGAGCCTTCACCTCGGTCAGGCTGGTTATGGCAGCTGTTCCAGGGAGTTGTCGTGGCAAGGATCTTCTGAGGAGTTCTGACATGGCTCTGTCTCACTAAGAAGTTGTATGTGATGTGTGATGTGAGTTTTCTTCTTTTAGGAAAAGAGCTGCCTTCCAGTGATACTCCACATACTGGCTTTGTGCCCCCATCCAAAGAGAAGAGCCTCCTGACAAGCAGCAGTAAAAAAGTAAGGACAACTCTTTTTTTTTTTTTTTTCCCCCCACTTTTTAAATTTATTTATTTATTTAGCACTGTAGAAAAGCAGCTATTGATTTATGCACTTCATAAAAGTATGGAATATTTCCCATTCCTTTCCGTAGCAACAGGGAGGTGCTTAAGGGTCTCAGTCACTCGGGAATCATCACGGGCACCAGTGAGACCAGCACACGTGGTGGTATTTCACTGATGCCCACAAGCAGGCCTCTGGATTTTTCAGTCCTTACCTTACCTGATGAGAGAGATGTTTTAAAAGGGTAGGTAACGTAAGGCAAATTTATGCATAGTTTATGTAAAGATAACCAGGTTAAACAGTTATGTTACAGCACTAGGAGTATTCGGGGGTAGGAACTAGGGATGCAGTTGTCCCACTCTGTGTTAATGCCCAGGATATCCAAGAGGAAACTTGGCTGCAGGTCAAGAGAGGCAGAGCTGGTGATGCTTCCTCCAGGCTGACACACCAGCTGCTTGAGGTGGTTCTGAACAGAGCTCTTCCTCCTCTGTCACCTTCCTCTTCACGCCACGCTTTGCAAGGACTGGCTGACTCGCGCTAAATTCTCTCATTTGGCATAAAAGCCTGATAGATGATGTGGAAAGCTGTGAGGTCTGTGGAAGACGAGGGCTTTTTTGCTCCTAATGTGAGCTTTCAAAATCTTTAGTATAGAAGATCCTCAATTGCAGGAACATGTATCAGAGGATCTAGCTTGAAAATTGATGTGTCCTGTGGTGACTGGGTGAAGAGTACAGAGTAGTGAGTCACAGATCACTCTTTTACCAAGCCAGTAGTGTTTTGTAGATCACATCTTACCCCAGATGAACCAGTGGATGTGTAATACCTCATGGATATATAATCAGTTTTCTTCAACTGAAGTGCACTTAAAAAAAACCTAATTCATCTTCCTACCAGGGTCATCCACTTTATCTGGTGAAACTTATTTTCTTTAGTTCGATAATAATTAATCATGCCATGAAAGCTAGTAGCTTTTGATGCCAGATAATTTTTTGATGCCTTGAGAATGCACTTTCATATTGTGCTAATAGAATTAAGAGACTTGTAAAAGGAGACCATTCTCTGAGGTGGGAATCTACTAAACTCAAACATCCCAGCTACTTGTGACAGAAACTCTAGATGTTCTTTGGGATTATTTAAAAAAAAAATCCTTAGCAGGAAAAACCGTGATGTTTAATGAGCTTCTGTGTCTCCAAATTATCAGAGGCCTTTAGCAGTACAGAAACTGTTCTGATACTGTTGTTGAAACTCAGTTGCTACCAGAGAAACCAGTATGATCATGTTTTCAGATTTCAGTTTGATAGTTTTCCTGAGCAAATGAAGTGTTGCTGAAGAGTTGGATTGCCAGTGGGAGAGAGCGTAACCGTGTAGAGCAAACACATCCATTGCATTAGTGACACGTCCCTCCACCCATATCTTAAGAGCTTTGTCACATCTGTGAAGTCCAGATGTGCTGCCTCCTCAGCAGGAGCGAATTCTGGTGTGTTCTGCAACAGGAGCACGTGCCTGCTCGGTGCTGCCTTCACACCAGTGCATTTGCTTTGCACAAAGCATGGTGGAGCCAGGAGGTTTCTAGCCTTATTTCATTTCCCCGTTCCTGATTCATAATTTTAGACTCGTCAGGAAAGCTGTTCTGGGCTCGCTGCCTGGAACGTAGCATCGGGAGCCTGTGTTTGCTGGCTTCCTGAGGTACTGTCTTGCAGGTATCCTACCTGCCAAGAATAAGAAAGCAAGAAGCACCAGATTATTTTCCAGACTGAGCTTCCTGTCTTCCCCTTGGAGATCAGTCCACACCACTGCCATGACATGCTGAGTCTTCTCTAGCCCACCTATGAAGGCCTGGAAGAAGTGTTGTGGTGTGTGCTGCTGTTTTGGTGCTAATTAGAGTTGGCTGCCTGCAAACGCACGCTGGAGTCAGTAGAAAGGTTGGATTTCCACAGTCCACTGCTGGTGTAGAAACCTGCTAATAAAATCAAGACCTGTGTTGTTCCAGGTGGAACTGCATCTCGTGCAGACATTCACTGAAATAGAACTTGCGATTCCTCAACTCTGCAGTAGGTTTGTAGAGCACAAAGTCAATGATTGGGGTTGGACTAGATGATCCCCAGAGGTCCCTTCCAACCTCACAGCATGTTGACCATAAACTGGTTCCCACTTACAGTCAGGCAGCCTCGCAACCGTGAGCTGAGGGTATTTCACACTTCTCTGAAGCACTGGCCTCTGCCAGAGCTGCAACAGAAGGATCTGAGCCTTTAGGAAATTGCCTGGGATGGGTTCATACTGGGAGCAGCTCCAGAGTAGAATCGTTGTTCGTCGCTGTTGTTTTTGGAAGCGTACCCCAGGTCTGACCAGTAACCAGTCCCAGGTAGCTCAGTCAACCAGACCTCCCCCAAAATTCCAGCAAGGGCTTCTAGAATGATACTTGAAATTATGTTTCTTTTTTACAATTGAGTGAAATTTTCAAAAAGGCTTTCAATAACATGCACATAAATTCCTTTGAACTAGACACTTACATGAGTTTTATTCTATGTGGGTCCCTGACTGTAGAGCTGCTCTTCTCAGCTATCAGTGCCAGGCGGTGAACGAGAGAAGAAAGGCTCATTACCCCATCCCTGAGTCATCCTCTTTCCTCTAATTATAGTGAATTGAGTTCAAGTCTGTCAAAGTGGAAATTACAGTTTCCTGAAAATGTAGTAGAAGGCAGTAGATGAAGAGGCCAACTCTAGGCAGTGGCTAGACCACATCAGGAAACGGTGTGGTGAAGATCTGAGGGTGATAATTTGCTGTAATACAAGGCAGAACAAGTAGAGTAGAATAGAACCCGACTGCCCTTTCTGTACAGTTGCCAGACACAGGGAAAAATGGAAGCAAACAAAGCCAGGAGTGTCCGTTAGATTTTATTTGTGGTATGGAAGCCCTGAAGTTGATAATGCTGATGATTGTCTTCAGGAGGCAGAGGGTATCACTGGGGCATCGGCGCCCACAACTACAGCAGTGCTGCCAAACTGGGTTATTCCCTTCTTATTTTCCAGGGGAATGTTTGACAGCCATAATGTAACTTCTGTCTCTGTGTCCTTTCTCTGTTCTAGTCCTCTCTCGGGTTGCTGGCTGACGATTTCAGTGCGATGGTCAACAACCCCCACTTAAGTGATGTCCAGTTCCAGGTGGACTCTGGGGAAGTCCTTTATGCCCACATGTTTGTGTTGTATGCGCGGTGTCCGCAGGCTGTTCAGGCTGTAAGTACTGAAGTGAAACGCTTTCCTCTTTCCTTCTCCTTCAGGAAAGCCCAGGCTGCCCACTCCTACGATCAGTTAGCGCGACAGGATCAGCACAGGGCACTGCTGGGCCTGATGGCAACTGCCTCTGGGTCTGCAGTGCCTTTTCAGCTTAGGAAAAAGGAATCCTGACAAAGGGGTGGAAAATGTGGTACTTCACCTGGGAGACCTATGGGGAGGCAAAGATCCTTCCTTGTGTTCTGCCCATGAGCAGTGAAGGAAGCTTCCCAAGTGCTTTTTGCCCTTGAATTTCTGTACCTGTGCAAGTGCAAAGTGCCTTGTCTGTCTCGGTGTGTCCCGCCTGTCACCCAGGCTGGGAAGTTGAGTATGGAGTCAACAGATTCCAGGAATTACTTGAAAATAACCTACACAGAGGTTTTGTCACTCTCAGAGTTGCTTTGGAGGTCGCTGCGCTGACCTGTGCTTTTTGCAGGGCTAGTGAAGTAGTTCTTCTGTTCCCAGAAGCGTTTTGGGGTGAATAGTTGCCAGCCTGGTCCTGTGCAGTCTCCTGTCGGGACAGTGAAAGGCAGCGAGCCTAAAATTTGAACTCTGCTCTTTCGCAGAGCTGCTTCCAGTCCATACAGCCAACTCCCTGACAAAGGAGGCTTTCTCTAAAGCTGTCCTTCTGGAAACAGTGGAATTAGTTTTATCCTCATGCCTGTTGGCAGAAGTTTCCACCCGGGGTGACTCAGGCCATTCCTGAGGGGTCTGTGAAAGTCTGGGGAAGGGAATTAAGTTCACATATGCCATGCAACAGTCTGATGTGAGATTTTTTTAAGGGGTCTTCACAACCATAAGCAAATGTGCACGTGCCCACAGATTAAATGACTTCAAAAATGACTGGGTTAGCCACGTTCTCCTATTATTTCCCTGCAACTCTGTCCGGCTTCAGCATTTTCATCCACTGTTTTCACGGGCAGGAATCATGCGTGTGGGTAGAGCTGTGGGATTGGCCTCGTGCTGTATTTTTAATTCTGCAGAGGGTTGTTTTCCCATAAGTCCCCACCTGCAGAGCAGCATTTCGTGTTTATTTTCTGTATAAGCGAGGGAGCGCCCTTCTTGGTTAAAGATTTTGGGTAACGAGGAGATGGTAATTAATCAGAGATGACTTTGGAGCTTGTGTTTTCTCTTGTATGGCGTCCCTTGACGTTGGAGAGAGTTTCAGATAGCACAGTACGTGATTTGGCTGCAAAGAAAGTATGGCCTTGCTGATCTGGAGATGCATTTTCACCAAAACCTGATGTTCACGTTGGACCCACACAGATAATGGTCCAGTTCAGTGGAACAGTATTTTGTAGGGTGTCTCTTTTTCCTGCGAGACACCAGGAGAACTGGAGTTTTGGCAGTGCATCAAGAGTAGGTGAATTCAAAACAGATCAGAGGAAGCTCGCTTGTAGGGAGGTGCTGCTAACTCTGGAAATTGTGCTCTGGGAAGTAATCTGATTCCAAAACTAACTGGAGGGCTCTAAGACCATCTTTTATATGTGTGACTAAACCAATTTGAGTAGTGAAACTTCATGGAGGCAAACAGCTGTGGGGGTTGGGAAGGAAGTGGCCTCTTCCACATGAAGCTCTAACTGGTCATTTTAGGTTCCCCCTGAGGCATCAGGTGCTGGTCCCAGGATGAGACTTAGGCTAATTGAAGGAATAAGGTGGTAGGAACAAGAACATTGGTGTTGCCATTCCTTTGGCAGCAAATGGATTTTGTTTGCTTTCCTCCTCCCCCAGGTTCACAGCGAAGGGTTCTTGGTGGAGGAGGATGGGAACGCGCAGACACGCCGCGTGCTGCTGAGTGACGTGACAGGAGAGGCGGTGTGTGCGTTCCTGCGATACCTCTATGCTGCTGATGCTGATGTCCCTGCGGGGGTGCTGCCCCAGGTGGGGGCTCTGGCTGCCAGGTTTGTAGTGTGACCATGTTTAGGACGCTTTCAGACACACAGATCCCAATGTGGCATCTTCCCTTGAAGTTCTAGTGGCTCACAAATTCCATAGTCCTCTGATGATCATAAGATCATCCTACCCTTATCTTTCCCACACATCTCTCTTCAGATTGTGTGAGTTTTTCTGCGTTTTCTACATTCCAAGCAAACTTTTACCAAGAGTTTTGTCTCGGGATCTTCACTGACAACCGATATGGACAGAGATGATGAGCATATCTTCTATATCTGATTCTCAGAATGTTGCAGTAGTGATGCCCTTGCGTTAGAACGCTAACATGTTGTGTCAGCCACGCTCTCGGTCGTGATCCTGGGCGTGCGCTAAGTAAAAGAGCTTGAAATTGGAGAGATACCAAGGGAACGTGGTTGAGTCTTGCCAAAATATCATGTACTGGGACTCCAAAATGCCATGAAGCTTACACATGACAGACATTATCCAGCCATTCCAGGGGATTTCACCAGTGCAAATGGCAAAGGGGGGTTAGTGTGGTCATAGAGCTGTTTAGTCTCTAACATAAAAAAGGAAGAGCGAGCCTGATCCTTTCATGTAAATGATGCCTGGAAAAGGGAACTCTGAATTTTAGGAATATATTGGATTTTGTATGTCTTAGGAAACCAGCATCCTCGTACAAATTCTCTACAAGGCTCACAAGAGTGATCAGGCAGCCACATGGTTAAGAAATACTGGAGGAGGAAAATCCTAACATTGTTATTATATCCTTGTAGGTTTGGTGTGAAGGAACTGATGGCAAAGTGTGAAAACAACACTGGAGAGAGTCAGGTGTCTTCTGGAGTGGATTCAGAAGATGATCTTATCTCTGTCAGGGATGAAAAAGATTGTGAGGACAGAGCTGAGAACTTCCAAGACCTCTTGAAGTCGGTGTGGGTGGGTGAAGATGAGGAAGAAGAACCCATGCTGAGCCCTGAGTGCCAGAAGGAAGATGACAATAGGGTGGGTGAAGAGGAGCTGGAGGAGATCTATGAGTTTGCTGCAACGCAGAGGAAGATGGCTCAAGCTCAAACAGAGGCAAGCGAGGAAACAGACTGCAGCATCTGCAGTGATACTGAGGCAGCCCCAGGTACAAACCAGCAGACTGGGGAGGAAGAGGTGGAGAGATCTGAATCTGCTTCAACAAGCAACAAACTCAAAGATTTGAGGGATGACAGTGATGTGGAAAGATTCAAATGTGGCTCGTCTGCAGAAGAGAAAATGCAGACTATAAATAGGTGCGAGAGCGTGAATGCTGCACAGAACACTTCCGTTCTTCACTGCGAACCTCAAAAATGGGACGTAGCAGCCCATGGTCCCACCACTAATGAAGCAGAGGCCGTTAGGAGATATGAAGGTGTGAAGGATTCAGAGTCATCTCAGGTCTCACATGATGGGACTGATCACTCTGAAAAACAGTTACCTGGCTTCAACGGTGAGACCAATCCAAATGACAGTTATGAACACTTGTTTTCTGCAGCTCAGGGGAATTACTCCGAGCCTTCCCCCATGAAAGAGGTTATCAGAGAATCAGGAAAGATTCCAAGTGAAAAACATGATGATCTTAATAACTCACTTCTGGACAGCAAGTCACAAAAAGATACATCTCCTCATAGGAATGGTTTTTACTTGAGTCCCTCTCCCAAACCTTATGTGCCCCTTTTTCCTGCTCTTGGCTCTTCACCTGCATCTCCAAAATCAGAGGGAAAGTTTGCCAGAGAACACCTATCAGCACCAAAGCAAAACAAGAAGGAAAAATCATTCCCATCTGATGAAACACACTTCCAGAACGCCAACGAGCTGGATACTGCATCAAGAAATGACAACACAATTTCTCCAGCAGAGCTTGCTGATGTTGATTTAAACAAGCATGAATATGTCCCAGTGTTGTCATCACCGGTCATCAAAGCTCAGGATGCTGGGGCTCAAGGGGACAAGGAGGGTGATGTTATTGTTTTATCTTCTGACGATGAACTGGAATTACAAGAAAGCAAGAAGTCACCAGAGTCAGGCTCTGCTCTGAAGGAGATGGAAATCCCTGAGCAACTGAAATGTACAAACATAGAGCAAGATCCTGAGACACCAAAACCTCAACCTAACTCATCAGTCGCTGAAACTGAGCAGAGATCAACCCAGGTCTCGTGTGGTGGTACAGATACAGCACATATAAGTAGTGATGTAAAGATATTCACCAAATCGCCTCTCAGCAGAAAAATAGGTGCTTGTTTGGACAGCAAATGGAGTCCAAACCCAAGCCCTCAAAAAAGGCTTGATCATGAAATGTCTTCAGGTACAGACAGCTCCTGGCTGGTGCCAGACACACCGCTTCTGAGCAAAAGCAGGAGTTTCTCAACGCAGACTCTGGTCACCAGCATTAATTTATTAAAGAGTCCAAGATCTAAACTCAGCACACAGAACTTAGCAGCAGGTAATAGTAACCATGAAATGGCTGGAGATTTAATAAAAGTTTGTGAAGCGACGTTGTCAGACAAACATTTGCCTGTGGAGACCTCAGTCAGTGGAAGGACCCCTCCCAGCAGCCCAGCAGCAGGATCATTTTCCAAGAACTCTCCACCAGTTTCTCTAGTGGACCCAGTTTTTCTCTCCCCTGGCCACACCAGCATAAAAAGCAAATGTGCCACAATCTCATTTTCATCCAAACCCACGCTTCCATGCCAGGAGCAGTCACTGGAAGACAAAGCAAATACCAGTGTGGTTGAGGTAGAGGACAGTGAGAAAGAAATAAGTCTGCCTTCCGTGAGCAGTAGCGTCTTGCTTTGCGACGAGCCCCCGATGCCCTTTGATGACTCCTGGCACGTTGAGTATCTGTCACCGGTGAGGGATAACGGCCAGGACTCCAGCCAGCTCAGCCGGGCGAGGACCAGCAGTGCCAGACCAGGCTCTTGGCACGAGCGGTGGGAGAGCCCAGCCCACGCGCAGGAAATTAAGGGCAGTACCCCTCTGGGAGGAAGTCCTGTTGGCAGAAGAACAACTTTGCTCTCTCTTGAAAAGAGCCCTATTGAGGCATGTTCACCAGTGGGCAGTAGACCAAGTTACCTGAACTCCAAAATCTGGGATGATTGGAATGGAGAAGAGGAGGAAGAAGTATTTCCGGAGGTGCTTCCTCTGTCTCAGTGGCTGTCAGCTGCAGCCGGTGCCTGTCGGGCAGATCCTCTGAAGACTCCTGGTGAGAGCTTGTGTTGAGATCAGATGTATCAGACCAGGTTAAACTGTTTTCATTTCTAAGTGGTCATCTCACCTGTTGTTCGGTTGATACACGGAAAGGGTCCCTGCCTTTGGGTGGGCTTCACGCATGTTTCCTGCAAAGCTCTGCTGAGGCACTGCTGGCTTCTGCTGCCTCCCCTTTGCTGGTTCTAGGCCCTCGTTACAGACCTCTGCGTGCCCAACATATATCCCTGCCTGCTTCCTTCCATCTGAGAGCAGTAATTGATCTCATAGTATCTAATTAAACATATTATTAATTATGCCATAGGAAGTGATTAGTTTAACGGGTGTTTAGAACATGACTTGTGAGACTGTGCTTCACAGTATCAGTAAATTAGTATCATTAAATCAGTATCTAACTCAGGACCCCAGGAGCCTGACTTGCTCAGTTCCTGCTGCAAGTCTTCGTTACGAAATTTCCTTCCTGGGAGAAGAACCATTTCACAGAATTTGGTAAACATGTTTTTTTTAACTACCTTGTACATGTTGCCTGTTCTAACAAAGACTTGAACAGGGTTCGTGTTCAGACGTGACATATGTCTTAATTTAAGCTATTTTCTGATTTAAAGGCAATAAAAGCCAAGTGTCCCAGCTTAGGGAAAAAAAACAAACCCCAAACCTGTCAATTGTTTTGTGCAGTACGAAGCTGAGTAATAATTAAACGAGCTTTTAGAAAAGTAGTGCTATTTAAACAATTATTATATAATATTAGACTATCTCCCACTAAGAGAGGATGGCATCAGCCATTCTAAGTCCTTTCAGTACTAATTCTGATCGTGGTAATTTCATTCTGCTGCAGAACCTTCCTGTCAGGAGAAGGACAATCCTCCCAGCACCCCGATGACACCAATGCCAGAGTACTCCATCATGGAGACCCCGCAGCTGAAGAAGGAGTTGAGCAGGTGAGCATTACCTCCACGCGTACAGCTCTTTATGAGCAGCAACTTGTTGGCAGGTAGCATGAAAGAAAGCTCCTGGGTTCAAAGGGAAACCTTGGTGGAGCTCCAGTCAGTGGGTTTTTTGAGGTCATGTCACACTTTTCCAGCAGCCCACTGGAATTCCTGGCTCGAGCCCCTTCCTGAGCCTGTGACAGTGGAAGGTGCAGCATTATCTTCACCTAAGCTCCCACCTTTCTCTTTCAGATTTGGAGTTCGTGCTCTCCCCAAACGCCAGATGGTGTTGAAGCTGAAGGAGATATTTCAATATACTCACCGGGACGTGGACTCTGACTTTGAGGATGAAATCCCATCTTCCCAGCCTCCCCTGCGGAAGTCCCCAGCCAAACGCCCCAGGGGGTCAAAGGCGGGCCAGGCTGCAGGTGCAAAGCGTGCCAAGGCCTCGAGGGCTGTAGGCAAAAGGAAGCAGGTTGCCACGGCTTCTTCAGCTCTCCCTGTGGCTGATGATGACCTTATTGGATCCTGCAAAACAGGCTGTGCAGCACCCAAAGAGGGAACTAAAATGTCACATCACCCAGAAGGAGCCAAATCTGTATCTCCAGAGAGATGGTCTCTGGCAGCTGATGGTGAGGAACCAATTCTCTCAGCATCTCAGGAGTCTACAGGTTCTTCACTGGATGGAAGCGACATCTCTTTTGGTTCACAGAGGTAAGGGAACAAAACACTAAACAAAGCAGTCAGTGGTGCAGGACAGAGATGAGCTAGGACGTGGCAAACAAGGTGAGTGTCCATGTGGCCAGCAGTGCTCCTGACACCACCTTGGGTTTGTCACTTGAAGGTCAACATGCTGTCACGAAAGAAATAAGCTTTGGGGTTTTTTTTAGTGTAATTTCCAATGAGCTATTCTCAGGACACAAAAGTGCTTGTGGCTGTACGTGAGCAAGGCCCACATCTGGCATGCTTTGTCTTCGCAACTTTGAGCCCTCAGTGCTGGCCAAGAGCCTGCAGGGAGAGGAGGGTACAGCACGGCGCGATGGAGGCTGCTGCAGTGTGGTGGCTGAGGGTGCTGTGCATCAGGAATGAGGAATCCCAGGCAGCTCCGGGGCTGGGTGAGCGGCAGAACACGTGCCATGGGTGTGGGTATTGGAGAGTCCATGATCCCACAGAGGGTCGTCATCACAGGGGTTGGCCACCAAGGAATTGGGGAGCTCTGGTTCTGCCCTTGATGGCCTCTTCTTTCCTTGATCTCTGGTCTGCTTCATCTTGCTTTTAGTTCTTTTGCGAAAGGATTTGAAGCCTGCGCTTTTGCATCTGAGGAGGAAGAGGAGGAGGAGGAGGAGCTTCCAGCGTCTCAGGCAGCAGCTCGGGAGGAAGATAAGCTGGAGGCAGTAAGGTGCTACATCCGTTCAAACGCAGCCCTGTACCGCAGGATTCTCTTCTATGAGCCGATTGAGCTGGCTGAGCTGCACGCGGAGCTCAAACAGAACGGCATTAAAATTTCCAAGGCGAAGCTGCTGGACTTTTTAGATGCTCACTGTATCACGTTTACCACAGCCGGAGCCCGGAAAGAGAAGGAACAGAACAGAAAAGGGAACAAAAAACGGAGGAGACGATACTGAACGGAGCCCACTCTTCCGTCCTGAAAAGGTTGTACGCGGAGGCCTTCCTGAGAAGCTGGAACCCCCGTTCCAGGCTGGTGCTAGCAGTGGTGCTGCGGTCGGTGGGTGCACTGCTCCTCCCTGTGGCCTGCCCTCAGATGACACGCTGGAGAACAGCCCTGACGAATTGCACATTCCTCCAGTGCCTTCAGCACGCAGGTCATCTGCAGCCTCCTGTCTTCCCCCCCATTTTCTTCCTGGGCCTTTTCTTTCCTTTCCATTTTTCTATGAGGTTTTAAGTCCCCAGCTTTTCTTCCCGGTGGTGCTTCTAGAGGCAGGTGCTTCCCACAGTGACACTTGCCAACACCTTTCCCCTGGCCTTGGGCTGCAAAAGGCTTCACCCTTCAAATGCCAGTATTCAGTAGAATAACCTGCCTGCAAGAAACCTGTCCTCTGTGTAAAGCTCTGACTGTTCAGAGCCCAGTGACATCTGTCTTCCTTGCTTCAGCATTCGATTGCCCCACTGATTGTTAAGGCAGGAAGCATTGTAGAAATACAACACCTTTCTTCTGTCCTTGGTTTAATTTGTAATTTCTGGTAAAACTTCTAAATCCGTGCTTCTGAAATGGCCGCAAAACAGCAGAAGCGTTTTTCTGGTCTCTTTGTGATGGCTCCTAAAATCACCCTCTGACACCAGGTGTCGTCTGAAAGCCCTTTAGGTTCGAACAGTCAGTTCTGTGTGTTCTCTCGCGTGCTGGATCCGTGTTAAACACACCGCCTGCTCCCCTTTTCCTAGTGTTTTCCTGACGCTTGTTGGCGTCGCCGGAGTCTGTCCTCAGCGAGACGTTTTTAAGACGACAGTATTACAGTGCCCACCGGATCTCTTCAGCACTTCTTATAACCTCATCTAAACCCACTTCTCTGAACAGTCTCATCTCCAAACTGGAATGATGTTGGGTTGCAAACTGTCTGGGACTCTCGGAGAAGTCTCAGACCCTAAATTGTTATCCTTTATGTATTTCCTTTCATGATATTTTCTGACTTGTGGCTGTTCTGGCAGTTTTGAGTCTGCGAGGAGTCTCACTCAACAAAATGAGCACAACACTTCGAAAAAAGGAGCCAGATTTCTAAACGTATTTATATATTTCGAACTTAATTTTTGTTTTCTATTTTTGATAAAGCATATCCTTGGTTTTACTTGATTTCTATTATGCGCAATAAACAATTTGTGAGGTAATGATAAACTAGACATAACGTCTTATGACAGACTTGAGGGGGGTTCTAAGCAGCAGGGTCTAGTGGAGAGCGGTGGAGTCCGTAGGCTGGAGTTGGACTGGAGGAAGAGGAGTTGTCACAGTTGGTCACCCAGCAGCAAGGAGAGGTGGACTGGGAGCCATCACCCGGCAGCGGCTGAATTGGCTACTTGGAGAGAGACGAGCCAGCCAAAGGTAAGGGAAACCTCCTGGTGAGGGGAAAATGGGTGACTACTTCTGTGATCCTCCTCTTCTCTGTCAGGTGTCCATGGTGTATACAATGGTGAGGGGACCTCCTAGCAAAGCTGCCTGCCACGTCTGGTGAATTTTCAGGAATTTGGGATGGTTTTCTGTCTTCTGCAGTCACATCGCTTTTCCTTTCCCCACCTTTTTGTGCAAGAGCTGACAGGAGATGACTTTGTAAGGTGAAAAGGACAAGGCTTGCCTTAAAAGGTGGTCTAGGAAATGTTTCCCTCAGCGTACCCTGTATTTCTCTCTCAAGTACACGCTTCATACACCGAAAAAGCTTCTGTCCTACTCACCAGTCTTAATACGGGAAAATAAATAAGACCCTTTCCCAACTATTTTGCTCTGATTCTAGGTAAGATATATATTTACAATGATGGATTTTTGCAATTAGTTCTTTATGACATCTTAACCTTCAATGAACGCAGTGTCGCGGTGCAGTGCATATAAATTACAATTGTTCAAATAGCATTGCATCATAAAAAACTGTTCAGTGTGTTACGAAAAAATATGAATTTTAGTCACTGAAATGTCTGTATCTTCCTGTGTCTTTGTCATCTTCAAACCTTGCAACTGGGCAGTCTTTGCCTAATGTGGAAAGATGATTTTAAATATCACATCTGTGCCACCGGGGTTTGGAGGTGACCGCTCTGCCTCCTTGTTGCTGAGGCTGGCCAAGTGTCCCTTGTAATTCTAAAACTTTTCTCAGGTGATGAGAAAAGGATTAAAAAAAAAAAAATTACAGCCTTCAAGAGCACAAGGACAGATCTGACATACACTGCAAATTAGCTGAAAGCAATTATTCATTTCCCTGCTTCATTTATCCGTAAGCAAAGCCTGCGTCCCTGAGTGAACGCTGGTGTTGCCATCTGCTAGCGATACTGGGTTGCCAAACAGTCAGATTTCTATCTATTTCCGTGTTTTCTTGCCTTCCTAATGCAGGCTCATTTGTCTTGGAAAATACATTGTCATCATTTTTATATTTTTTTTTTTATTTTATGTCCAACTGTGTAGTAACAGCTCTCAAAAATATTTTGATACTTCTGTTTGTTTTAACACTTCCAAGGCTGCAGGAAAAAAATAACCTTTTCAACTAAGGTATTTTTTTTAAGTTAAAGAACGGCAATACTGGCATTGCATGAAGCTGCTGCCTTACTAAGATGCACCTTGTGAGCTCTGAAAACCACTGTTTCTGAATTCCCTATGACAGTCCAGTGGTCTGTGGGATTGATGGTGGGGTACTCCTTTGCAGCTACACCATGTTGGTTTGGGTATTGAAAAAAGTACTTGAAAAAAAAAAATAAATAGCCTTTTCAGAATAAATAGGTTTATTCTGGAAAGCTGAGCTGCAGATGTTTCCGTAATAATCTTGCATGTGGAAGAGAGCTGTTTCTTACACGGGCCGGTTCTGTATGTCTGCTTACTCCAGAAGTCACCCTGCCTTCATGGCATTTCTTGAGTGGGTGGGATCCATCACTGTGGTCTCTGGAGGTCCCTTTCTAATGTACTTGTTTGCTTTTCAGATCATTCCAGCATAAAATTTCTTTCGGAGGCATTGCGTATAAGCTGCTCATTGTTTAGTGACATGCACAGCGCCAGGGAGAGGTGACACAGCCTTATGCAAAGTTGTCTGTCATTCAGTTGCTGTCCCCCAGAACAGGGTTTCGGAGGTACCTGCAGCACTTCTCTGTTGTGTTCCTTGCCTCTCCAGCTGTTCTGCTACCCATGTAGGCATCTTGGATTACCAAGGAATGAGTTCTCACTAAGGATTTAAGTGATTGCTAAGGATTTAAGTTCATGCTGGAGTTCAGTGCAAGCCTTCTGCTCCTTTCCCAACACTGAAGGCCACATCTCCACTCTTGGGACCGAGGACCCAGCAAGTCGTCATCTTCTGAAAGGGCACTGAACCAAGTACAAATTTCCAGAACTCTGTCTTGGTGCCGTCTAGTTTTCTCCTCAGAAAGCTATGGCCGCTCTGGTGTCTTGTTCGCTGAGTTCCCCTGAGGAGGGGATGGTGTTGCCACCAGAGTGGCCATTTGCTGTTGGCCTGATGGGGATGTTCCTGCCCAGCCTTGTCCTCTGCAGGCACCCTGAGAGAAGCCCTTCCCTGTGAGGAGATCCACCATTACCCTTGGTGTCTTACCCAGCACTGGAAAGGACCAGTACTATGTCCAGTTCTGGGCCCCTCACTATAGAAGGGACATTGAGGTTCTGGAGCGGGTCCAGAGAAGGGCAACAGAGCTGGTGAGGGGTCTGGAGCACAAGTCTCCTGAGGAGCAGCTGAGGGAGCCAGGGCTGGTCTGCCTGGAGAAAAGGAGGCTGAGGGGGAGCCCTTGCTCTCTCCAACTCCCTGAAAGGAGGGTGTAGCCAGAGATGTCAGTCTGTTCTCTCAAGGAACAGGCAATGGGACGAGGGAACAGCAAGTTGCACCAGGGGAGTTTTACTGGAAAAAAATTCTTCACGGAAAGGGTTATCAAGCATTGGAAGAGGCTGCCCAGGGAAGTGGTGGTCACCATCCCTAGGGGTATTTAAATGGTGGCTAGACATGGTGCTGAGGAACATGGGTCAGTGTTGGGTTTATGTTTGGACTCCATGATCTGAAAGGTCCCTTCCCACCTATGTGATTCTTTAATTCTAGAAGTGTGTGTGTTTGCCGGGAGCAGCCCCGGCCATGGCAGAGAGCCCCTGCGGGGACAGAGAAAGTCCCTCCCAGAGGGGCTCGGTGGGTCCGGCGGGCAGTCGCGGAGCTCCGCCGTGGCACATGCCCGACACCATCCCAGCCCCGCCGCCGCCATTTTCGGTCTCCCTCAGCGGTGAAGGCGCCGCTCACCATTGGCCGCCGCCATCACGTGACAGCGGCCCCCTCGCCCCCTGGGCCAGGGCTGGCGGCGGGGCCGGCCGGGACGGGCGCAGGTACCGGGGGTGGAGGGTAAAATATTCCGGGGGTCCCGGGCAGGACCTCCCCCCCTCCTCAAGACCGGCGGCGCCATTTACTTGTCCGGTGCCGCAGGGGTGTCCGGTCTGCGGGGAGCTGCGGGTTCCCAGGGGAGAAGCCTCTCCGGTAAAGCCCAGCTCGCTGACCCTTCCCGTTTCCTTTCCCGGAGCAGGACCCCCCCAGGAGCGGAGCCGGAGATGATCTCCCACATGGATCAGAGGGAGGAAGGGTGGTTCTCCCGCTTCCACGCCTACCGAGGGAAGAGCCTTGCCAGGGGCACCTGTTCAGGTAACGCCCGTGCCGTCACCGGAGAACCGGCGGGACCCCAGACCCCACAAGAATCGTGGTACCGGGTCGGACCGGGGTCCTCCCGACTTGGCGGGCTGCCTCTGCCGGGCTGGGGGCCCGGAGAAGAGCAGAAAACCGGTGGTGTGCCCCAGTGTGCCTTCCGCGGCCCAGGAGACCTGTGGCTTCAGAAGCGCCTGAGGCCGAGGGTGATGTGTTGGTCCCTTAGAGCTCTCTCCGTGTTTCCTTGCCTTCTGCAGCTGTGTCCACCTTAGTGTCCTTGGCAGCTTGCAAGCAAGGAGTTCCACAGCTTATTTAGCTTGTTTTGGGAGTCGCTGCCTCCGTTGGTGCTTTAAAGCAGCCTTCTAGTAGTTCTCTTGATGTCAGTAATTCTTAATTTAGAAACTACTAATGCGAGGTGGATTTGTATCTGCCCCACGGCCCACTTTCATAGTCCTCTGATGTCCCCTCTCAGCTGTGCCTTTTCCCAGCAGTTGAGTCGTGCCCGACCCAGAAGCTGTCCCGTACCTTTGATCAGTCAGTGTCACACCTCGGCATCTTTCTCAGCTCTATGAGTTTCTCTGAAATGGGAGATCCTTCCCCCTCCTCGCACACGGTCAGGATGTGGGGCTTGAGCAGTGAGGCGGAATTATATTCTTCTAATTTTCCCCAACAATTTCCCCAATGTTTGATTAGCTGTTTTATCCACCCCAGAGATGTAGTTTTCACCTGTTTGCTCTAACTCTAAGGTGCTATCCCTGGATGATACCAGGAAGTTCTTAGGCCCATCCTGGTATAAGTGCAAAGTACAGAGGCTTTTCCTGTCTGTGGTTCTTCATGTTGACCTACACTGAATGTCCCCTGTCATTCCTGTGTATCAGTATCATAACACTCTGTCACAGCAGATCTTTACAGTCAGCCTTTGTCGCGTTAACCCTGAATAATACAGAATCATCAGCAGATGTTTCCACCTCCCCTTTTGTCCCCTTAACACCTTATTGAGCGTCGCTCATCCTTCAGCAACCTAGTCTCTTTGTCAGTTTTGGCAGAAGACAAACATCTTTTGGGAATGCCTTTGGACTCCATACCTCCCTTTTGCTGAAATTGGTGACATCTTTGAATAACTCCAAGTGGTTTGCGAAGTGAGACCTCCCTTTCCAAAGGCCATGCCGGCTCTTCCCCACTGCCTTCTTTGGCCACCTATTAATTAATTCTCTTATTCTGGTTGTCCTCCTGCTGCTGTGAGACAGGCCAGAGCATCAGCCAGAGCTTCTCTTTAGAGAGAGAGAGAGAGAGAGATATCCAAGGGTACATTTAAGGTGATATTTGGGTTCTCTCCCAATATGTACGCTCACTATGCTTACCTGGAGCTCGCCTTGTACCTATAGTACTAGAAGTCTTGGGTATAACAGAGATCTTACCATCCACCCATATTGGCATGTGCTGAGGAGGAACCACATTCTTCTTATCTCTCTTGCCCATTTATTTTTCCTAGTTCAGCTTTTGCTTCCAGTATTAATTTCTCAGCATTGTGGACTTACTCTTCTGTCACTCCAAATACCTCCAGTGAGTCCCAGTCATCATGATTTTGCTCAAACCCTTTACAGACTTTTCCCAGAGGCCAGTGAAGATACCTGGTAGCTCAGAAGTAACAATAAATTGAGAGTTGGAGCCATTGCTGTCATCATTGTAATAAGAAGCTCGAAGCTACTGACCTTCCCCAGAAAGCACGGAACACCATTAAAAACTTGATTATTGTGTACTTTGAAGGCGTTTTCTGCGTAAAGAACAAAAACTGTATGTAAGAACCACAGCTAGTGTAGGTGAAGGATATCTCCTTGGGCCCAACAGCAAGGGAACGGCTTCACTGCCTCCCTCATCTCATCAGTAAATCTGACAGACAGATCAGGAGCTTCATGCTGGCCATGTCTTGCCCTGTCTTTGGGTATCACCCCTCTCTTTTCCTCCAGGCCCAGATGGAGCAGCTGCAGACAAATGGAAATGCCTTCATGGTGAATAGCAAAGTTCCAGTTTCTGTTCCTCTCGAGGGATGATTTTAGTGAAAGCCATATGAGGGGAGCAGTGGCATCGCTGCCGCACCAAACTGCCATAAAAGGTATCTCAGGAGTTCACTGTGAAATCATATTGTGATATTTTCTCGTACTGACTAGAAAGAGGAAGATTAAATATATACATAGATCAGCCTGGGCTGAAACTCTGCACTCTCCTTCCTTTATTGCATACTTAGGGTTCAGCGGTGACTCTCCTTTTCCAAGGCATGCGCTTCCTTATCACGGCTCTGCCAGACCACAGGAAGTGCCTGTGGTTTGTACATCAGCCCCACGCCACCCATATATCTCTGTCACAAGAGTTTTTGGAGAACCAGGGGGTACTGTTGAATCTGTAAGAAAGCAAATCTGGAGGTCTGCGTGTTTGTGGTTTTAGTCCTCAGCCTGTTCCGTATTTTGGGTCTACGTATAGTCAACACCCCTGGAAGTTCACATAAAGAGATCTGGAAATCTCTTTCCCTGATTGACCTGTCTTAAACCTAGATGTGATGCCTCCCTGCAGAGATACATGGTGCTATTTCTACGTCTTTCTGACGTCGATTTGCCCTCCCCTGACAGCAGAAGGGTACATGCCACACAGGTCCATCCTTGCCAGGACAAGCCCTCAGTAAGCCTGCAAAGAGCTACGTTTCCCCGCTGACAGCAAAAGCCACAGCATTGTTGGGGCTACATTCACCAACCATCTTTCATCACAAGGGATTAGTTCTGCACCAGTGGGAGCATGAAGTTACCTTTCTTCTGCTCTGAGACTAGCATAAGCCAGGCTCCAGGCAGTCTCTGTGCCTCATGCCTTGGGGACAGCATCTCCTTTGTGCATCTTCTCTCTGCAATGCCAGCAAGCATGAAAGCAGGGAGGTTGCTTCTTACCCAAGTAATATTCTGCTGAGCAAGGCAGTTCTTTAAGGCCTTTCTCTGCCTTGCAGTTCAACTTTCAATAACATTTTCACGTTCAGTATCCTGGGAGAGCAGCCATCTTTCCCATTCAAGCACTAATTTACCACCAATATGCCAACAAATTCAGTAGATTGAGGTTCTGGCGAAGCACGCAGAGCTATTTCCAGGGCTTGTTCCTGTGAAGACTGCAAAATCCACTCTGTAGTTTGGAGGGAAATAGCAAACTTTTTATACTTGAAGTCAATCTGCTGAATTTTTAGAATTTGGCCCCTTTTGCATTCCCTTGTGCAAAGTTGCTTGTCCTGCCTGTGACTCCTCTCTGGATTCTCATTTTATTGCAGCTGATGATGGGATCCTGGGCAAGAAAGATGCCCAACAAGGCATCCCCCGGCCAGTGGATCCTGCGGATTTGCTCTCAGGACCCTCCAAGGAGAACAGTTCCCAGAGTCCTGCACAGGACCCCGTCCTCCCATGCAGCTCAGAAAGGGCTCAGAGACCTCTGGGGAAGAGGCAAAGCCGAGTGACTCCACGTGGAAAAAGTTTCCGGAGGCTGCCCGATACTATCCAGCAGAGAAATCCTTCTGTGAGAAGACTGACGATATGCGGGGACTGCGGGAAGAGCTTCAGGGTGAGCTCCAACCTCATCCAGCATCGGAGAATCCACACCGGAGAGAAACCCTTCACCTGCGCCGAGTGCGGGGAGAGTTTCCGGCAGCGGTCGCATCTCATCCAGCACCAGAGGATCCACACAGGGGAGAGGCCCTACGCGTGCTCCGAGTGCGGGAAGAGCTTCAGCATGAGCTCCAAGCTGATCCGGCACCAGGTGACCCACACCGGGGAGAAGCCCTACAAGTGCCCCGAGTGCGGGAAGAGCTTCTCCGGGAACTCGCAGCTTGTCCAGCACCGCCGAGTGCACACCGGGGAGAAACCCTACGAGTGCAGCGACTGCGGGAAGAGCTTCAGCGTGAGCTCGGCCCTGACACGACACCAGCGGGTCCACACCGGGGAGAAACCCTACGAGTGCCTGGAGTGCGGGAAGAGCTTCAGCCAGAGCTCTGAGCTCATGAAGCACCAGCGGGTCCACACTGGGGAGAAGCCTTACGAGTGCTCAGAGTGCGGGAAGAGCTTCACCGTGAGTTCAGCCCTCATCCAACACCGGCGGTTCCACATGGGTGAGCGTCCCTACGGGTGTGCCGAATGTGGAAAGAGCTTCACCGTGAGCTCCCACCTCATCCAGCACCGCCGCTTCCACACCGGGGAGCGCCCCTTTGAGTGTACCGAGTGCGGGAAGAGCTTCCTGTGGAGATCAGCCCTGCTCCGACACCACCGCGTCCATACTGGGGAGAGGCCCTACGCCTGCCCCCACTGTGGGGACAGCTTTCGGCAGAGTGCCCACCTCATCCAGCACCGGCGTATCCACACCGGGGAGCGTCCCTACGCCTGTGCCGACTGCGGGAAGGGCTTCACCGTGAGCTCCGCGCTCCTCCGGCACCAGCAGATCCACAGGGGTGGGGAGCCTTAGGAGGGGTGAGCCTGGGGAATAGTTAGGTCTGATACCTTGGGAGCATCCCTGTGGGGAAGCAAAGCCCAGTGTCTCTCTCCCTTTGCCTGCTTGCGGTGGGCGAAAGCAGTTTTTTTAGGAGAATGAGTCCTAAAAGAGGTGGAAAAAGGGGAGAGGGGGTGAAAGGAGCAGAATTGGAAGTCTGGGGAAGAGTGTGTGCCACAGCAGGGGCAGGAGGCAGCGTTCAGAGGGGTGGTTTTTGGGAGAGGGAGTCGAAGTAGTTTGGAAGGGTTGCAAGTGGTTTATTTTATCTTGGTGGTTTATTATAAAGGAAGGGAAATACCTTGCCTTTTTTACTTTTGGACATTTTATGGAGAGAACAAAATGGATCGCTGTAGACCCTGCCGCGCTCTGAGTAGATGAACGAAAGCCCTGGCGTTGCCTCCCCGCCGCTGCAGCCTCCAGAGGCTCGGAATTCCCTTCCCTCAGCCCGTGCTGGGCCTGCGGGTGCAGAGAAGCCAAAAGCCCGGGCCGCTTCCCGGCGCGGGGTGGCCCTGCTTAGTGGGGATGGTTGCGGGGGTGAGGTGAGGTGAGGTGGGGTGGGTTGCTCCCGCGGGATCCCGACGGTGCGACCGGTTCTCAAACTGCCAAATAAAACCACGGTTACAACCCGGCGCCTCCGCCATTTTCCCTTCACCGCACAACCTTTCCCACCCTCCCCCGCGGCTGGCACCGCCTGCGCGACCGCACGCGCAGGACGCCCTCCGGGTGGGAGGCGGGGCCTGGGGCGCCGCTGGCGGCCGCTATTGGCGGAAAGCGACGTGAAGAGGTGAGGGCATTAGAGCCTCCTCGTGACATCCCGGCCGCTTCCACCAATGGGCGATGCCGGCGCGTGACCGTCGGTGGTTCCTGATTGGCCGCTCCCTCAACCCCCTCCCAACTCCGTGGCAATAAATGCCGGGCGGCCGGGCCAGGCCTTTGTCTCGCACCGCGGGGCGGAGGGCGGGCAGCGGTAGTGGGTGAGTGCGCGCCGCGCGTCTCCATGGTGACGCGGCCCGGCCGGGGGTGGCGGCGATGGCGGGGTCGGGCCGGGGATGCTCTCGCTTAGGCCGGCACCGGGCTGAAGCCCTCGGGACTTCCTCCCACCCTCTTCTTGCCCTGCGGGGCTCCGCCTACCGCTTCCCTGCTGTGGGAAGGAGGGCCAGGCTTCCCTGGCGGCAGGTGGGCCCGGTACCGTGCGGCGGGGTGGTGCTTGGCTGGGCCACCCGGCCAGGCCGTTTCAAGGCTCTGTTCTGCCCCTGGCTGTAAGGAGGGCTGTAGTGGTCGCCCCGGGATGACGGTTCCGCGCCGCGGGAGTACGGGCCTCCACGGGCTTGGAGTTGTTGGGGGTCCACAGCCCCCATCTGCAGGCTCCAGGTCGGCCGAGCTCCGGCACCAGGCCTCGTCAGGCCTCCCTAATCTCTTCCTTATGCTCCTGTGGGCGAGTGTCTGTGCAGCAGCCGAGGACGTGTGCCAGAGCAGCTGCCTCATGTCCCTGCAGTGTTTCCGAGGGGGGGGAACAGTTCCTTGTGAAGGATGTCTCCCAGGGCAGGAGTCCGAGGCTGGGTTCTCCCAGTGGCATGGGGGACGCTTGGCTTTTGGCCCTCTGAGGCCTCTTGCTGTCACTGTTTTTCCATTGTTGGCTGAAACAAATGTCTTATTGAAGCCTCACAGTGCCTGATGCTTGGACACATTACATACATCAGCTGTAAGTGCCTGTCACTGGCCCTGCTGGGGGTGTCCCAGGCACAGCTGGCTGTGTGGTGGGACAGGCAGATCGAGCACTGGCTCTCCCCAGAGTAAAGGCTGTTTTTCTGTCACACTGTGCTCTTTCTGTGCACATCTAACCCTGACTGACTGACTTGCCCTTTGTGCTGTTCTCCTAGTCAGTGTGCAAAAATAGATTCCCAGTGTGCTGCATGAGACAAGGGCCGCTTATTGAAGTGCAGAATTGGATGAGATCTGTGACCTCGCCAGGAGTTTCCCTCCTTGGTCAATTTATTGAGGCACTGGACTGCAGCTCTGGAAGGCAGAAATAGCGTTTGAGTGGGCACTGCTAGAAGCGTCTTAGACTTGAATTATTCCCTAAATTTAGGCTGTGTCCAGGTGAAGTCTTAAACCTGCCTGGCATCAGCTAATGTTGTAATTTATTCTGTGAGTTTCCATTTGCAGCAGCAGCTGGTGCCAAATACCTCCCCAGAGGGAGGAGGAGACACAAAGCTCTCCTGATGTTCTTGGCAGGTTACCTCTGTGATGACTCGTCAAGCCACTAGGCCTGGAGTTGTGGGGTTTGTGTCTGCTGCAGTGATGCTTGGGTAGGTCCAGGCACGTTCCGCTGTTTGTTAAAGCGAGGATGTAAGCTCTGCGTGTGGGGAAATACCTTGAAGTTGTGTGATAGTTGAACAGCAAACATGAACTTTGTGCTGCCTGGGTGTTTGTGAATTATTGAACGTCTCCTGAGGGCGCCCAAGCAAAGCCAGGACTTCCAGTCTGGCATCCCTGCAGCAGGAGTGTTTGCTTCCTTCAAAAGGCACGAGGTTATTGGGATTGTCCTCTCACCCTGAGGAGAACGGCTGTGCATCTTGAGTGTGCAGCTTGCTGTGGAAACGTGCATAGGGGCAAACTAATTGCTGGCTCGATGAGACAAGGATATATTCTCAGAGAGTTTAAACACCTTTATTGGGAAAGAAACGTTTGGAGTGCTGAGGTGTTCTGTACCAAACCTTCTCTCCAGCCCTGCTGTCCTGACTCTTGTGACTGTTGGATTTTTCCCAAACAGGCTGCTGCCGTCAGGGCACTGGGAGGTATGTGTTTACCCTGAACATCAGCCAGGGTCTTGATGAGCAGAGCTTCTTGTGGCAAATGAAATGACATTCCAGCCTCTGCAGTGGAGGGGGGAAAACTGTTTGAACCTCCCTCTTGGTGCGTAGGGTGCTGCCTCTTTCAGAGGAGCAGAATGCCCTGAGAAACCAGGACTTTGATGAGTGACCATGTCATGGGCTTTCAGTTGCCAGTTTTCTTGAATAAAAAAAACAGTCTATGAGAGTTATAAAGCTTTTGATTCCCACCCANTTTGTTTTGTGCTGACTTGTCTTCTGAATTGATGGCTCATCAGGGAGGTGTCTAAACTAGAGACAGTTTCAGGAAAAATCTAAGCTTCCATGTTTTCCTCTGTGTGTACTGTCCTCACCTCAGGCTAAACTGGTGTTGTCACTGCCCTGCGTATCGCTGTAGAGATGGACATGTCAGGCTGAGACTCGACAAAAAAAGCTGTGGGAGATACAAGTCTGAGAGCACACCAGAGGTCCTTAAATGACTTCTTGCACGCTGACCCCTTCTTCCCACAGAATATAGTTTCTGATCTGGTGCGTTCCTTTGGGTTGGATTTAACATCAACCTTCAGGCCTCTTCTGAGGTACGGGCAGTGTTGAAGTGCTCTTTGTCGCTCTGCTCTCTCCCGCCGGCTGCTGCAGAGCTGGCAGCACGCAGAGGCAGCCAGCCCTTCCTCCAGGACTCTGGCTCTTTGAAATTCTAAGATAAATCGGAACCAGTTCATCTAGTTTAATTTTGGAATCTGCATTTCTCGAGCCGTGCCTGGCTGAGAACTTGTGTTTCTGCGTTGGCAGGAGGCTGGCTGGCTGCGCCATGGGGCAAGCTGGCTGTTCCTCCACCCCGTGCCTGTGACGGGCTGAGCCGGAGCAGTTTATTTGCCTCCTTGCTTTGGTTTTCCTTCCCCACGGTGGGAATTCCCAATGTTTGAAGCTGAAGCTGTGTGATGAGTGGAGGTAGGTCCCGCTTGCTGACCTGGTGTGAACGTTCTAGTGAATGATCAATAGACAATACAGCACCTGAACCTGGTTTCCTGAAATATCTCTGAGCCTCTGTGCTGGTGGCCCTTTCTGCCCCTGGCTGCATCGTCCTGCCCCAAACTTCTCTACCCGAGGGATGGGGAGCTGCACCATCCCCCATCCTGTGGGGCAGGGCAATAGGGATGTAGGGCCGCCACCCCTGATGGCTTTTGCTGCTGTGCTGTACCACAAAGTAATGCATTTGGGTCAGTCCTCCCCTTGGGGAAGGTTCTGTCCTGGTGAGCCCAAAGGCTGTGTGGTCACAGGGGAAACCTGCACCCTGGAGATGTGTCCCCAGATGGGGCTTAGACACTCGGGGGTGAGCAACCAGAGGGCAGTTAATTTATAACTGGTGTGTTTTGTGTATACTGGGAGCCATCAGCTGCTATGCTGGTGCTGGCTCTGTGCTAACAAGCTCAGTGAGCTCACAGCTGCATGTCTGCCCTTCTCCCAGCTGACGGGCACGGGCTGAGCAACGGGCCTGGGGATGCAGCCCTCCGAGGGGATGCTGGACTGAAGTGGGAAAGCGTGAGGGATAGCTCTGGTACAGCGGGTGCTTTCTGAAGAGCCAGCAAGCAGCTTCTTTCCTTGGTCATTGGGCAAGGCTGGCTGTAAGGTGGTGCTGCTGCTGCTCTGAACAAAGCTGATTACAAGCCCATTCGATAAATGAGGGGGGTGGGTTTCTGGCTTAAGCAAGGTGTTTGGATGGTGTAAGCCAGGTGTCTCGCTCCTGCCTATGGGTGAGTCTTGGGCATTCAAGGAGACGTTTTTTCCTCTTACAAAAGAGGAGGGAGAACCCAGTTACTCCTGGGGTTTGAAGTAAACCCTGCTGGGCAGAAGAGGAGCGTGTGAGTGGCAGCAGGAGGTACCCACAGCTCATTCTGTTCAGCGAGTGGCTGCTTTGACTCCTCATGGAGTACAGCCCAGGGAAGGCAGAGCAGTGAAATCTGCCCTTGCTTTGCAAGTTCCTCTTCATCTATTCCGTTTCAGGAAAGGCTTCTGTTTCCCCTGTGAGCTGCCTGACTTCAGAGCCTGGCTGGCCTAATTCACTGCAGCTTTCTAATTCTTCCAGGGGAGGCTTGTTGGTGCTGCGGAAGCAAAGTGGCTTGTTGTTCCTCCTGACTGAAGGAGAGGTGCTTCCCTCTCCAGTTACTCCGCTCAGTCTAGCATCGGAGGAGGCTTTTGGTACCAGCGGTGGAAAGCAGCTTTCTCACCATTTCAGTGCAGATTTCTAATGCTGAGGTCTCCGATCTCCATCCAGCAGCGGGAAACCCAGTGCAGGCTGCTTGCTGGGCTGTAGGCCTCTGCTGAGGTTAATGTTTTGCGGTGCTGGGTGTTAGCGTTGAGGGTAACTAAACTGAATAAGCACTGCTGGCCTGAAAGTGCCTGGTGTGCGGTGGCAACGGTCCCCTGAGGCTCCTCGCTAGACTGCATCCCCTCACTAAAGCAGCTTCTCTCTGAAATCCCCCTCTAATTTTGCCTTAGAGATTGCCTGATCTCCAGCACTGAGCAGCGATGCCATCAGCTATGGAGGGCTCAGAGGGGGGAGAAGAAGGGGAAATCTTGCGCTACGAGGAAACGGAAGATAACAGTGTCAGGTGAGTCCCATCTCACAGCGTGGCACAAACACCATCTTGGACAAGGCAGGAGACCTTCCAGGTAAAGGAGTGGTCTTTCTCCTCATCTGAAAAGGAGTGAGGAAATCCAGTACGTGATTAATCAAATGTATGTGCAGTCAAATCCATTTAATCAAACTATTGGAAGGGTGGAAGGGACGGGAAAGGGCAATCTGGCTAAGGCTGACAACAAGCACTTGTTTTTTTCAGCCTCCGCTATCAAACTTGCATTTCAGAAATGCTTTGACCATTTGACAGTTGTGTTTGTGCCTTCCTGGCCAAGGTGAGCCAATTTTCCATGGCTTGCTGGGCGGTCTCCTGTGATAGCAGCTTCTTGTTTTGAAAGATGACTCCAGAGGTGAACTCTGCCCCAGTGAGCCACCTCTCTTGACTTTGCAGAATACCTGTTGTCCTAGGCAGGGATCTTTTCATGGAGGCTAGTTTAAAAAACAAAATTCACAGACATAGACTCACAGAATGGTTAGAGTTGGAAGGGACCTGAAAGATCATGGAGTTCCAACCCCCCTGCCCTGGGCGGGGACACCTCCCACCACACCAGGTTGCTCCAAGCCCCCTCCAACCTGGCCTTGAACCCCTCCAGGGATGGGGCAGCCACAGCTTCTCGGGGCAACCTGGGCCAGGCTCTCACCACCCTCACACCAAAGTTCTTCGCCCCATCTCAGCTCAATCTTCCCTCTTTCAGTGGAAAACCCTTCCCCCTCATCCTATCGCTCCACTCCTACGCGTGCTCAAAAAACCCAAGGAAATGGAAAGGGTGAATAGGGTGCTTCCCAGAATACCTAGGAATAGGCTGGTTGACTTCTCTTTGACTTGACTGGCTCAGTTTTACGAGAAATTAATGCTGCCTGGCTCTCCCAGCACACCCAGGCCTTGTCCAGCCACTCAGTGTGTCTGGGGCGTTCAAAGTCTGTCTCTTACAGCTCACATGAACGTGCTCTCTGTAGCAAACTGGTCATAAAAACTGCAATGTGTGCTTTGACATAATTTTAAGGGAGTGTGGGTGTTGATAACTCTGTACCAAACTCCAGGTGGATGCAGTGACTAACATAAAATCATGGAATTTTATTTTTTGTTTAGAAAGACAACTTGTGGAAACCTGAAAAAACAGTGTTAATTCAGGATAAATACTTTTTAAGAGTGTACTTGCCCTGTTTTGTCATTGAGCTCTCACCTCTTCTCCAGCAGTTTATTCCCAAGTTGGAAAACCTAGTGTCCTGCTTGTGTATGCATCTGCTCTTACCCCAGCCTTTCTCGTTCCCAGAGTGACCGAGGAGGACACCACGGAGGCTCCTGCGCCCTTTAGCCCTCCCAGTGGTTGCTCTTCATCCACCCAAGGCCTCCTTTTGTACTGTTGCTGGGGCTCACATGGATGAGAAGCGAAAGTAATAGTGCAGGGATCAGAGGATCCTTGGCAATGGCTTCAGCATCCTGGGTCTCAGCCCCCAGTAAGCCCCAACTCTCCCAGAATGGCGAGTTTGCTGGCACATGGGTGCCTGCATCTGTGGAAGGAGCCTCTGGCTTCTGCCACTCTGCTGCTTCCTCCTGGGAAGCCTTCTCTAAACCGGGCCCAAGGTGGTAGGGAGTGGGGGGATCCCTCCAAACAGCAGGGACAAATGTTACTGTGTGTGGAAGTTGGGGTGAAAGGAGCTCTGCCTGTTTGCCTGCAGTCCCACCGACCTCTCGGAGCTGCTGAAGGAGGGGACTAAGGAATCCCACGACCGTGCGGAGAACACTCAGTTTGTCAAAGACTTCCTGAAAGGTCGGATCAAGAAGGAGCTCTTCAAGGTGAGGCCTGCTCTGCTAAGGAACCCAGTTTCTAGGTGGTATGGAGGAGGGGGAGGAATCCAGTTTCTAGGTGGTGTGGAGGGAGGGCCCTTGTCCAGGACTTCTGCCCGGCGTATCCTGGGGGTGAGGAGCATCCTGGCCCAGGACAAGTTGGATTAGGTGGAAGCACTGGGCTTCTGGCCATGCATCTGCTGGCAGCTCAAGACAGGTGTGGCTACGGTGGTTGATAGTGGTGGCATAAGCTGTTCAGGAGTGAAATCCTTGTGAAATTACAGCACTTATTCCATCCTCTGAAGACCAGGCTGTTTACCATAGGCCTCAGGTTGGATTGATTGCCCCTCTGTACAGAATCACAGAATAATATGGGGTTGGAAGGGACCTCTGGAGGCTTCCTGGGTCTGAGCAGCACTGTCTGGTCCTGAAGGTCTTGGTGTACACAGCAGTCCCCTATAGCACAAGGCTGGTGGTGCCAGTTGTGCCTTTTGGATGGAGTTTGTCCCTGTGCCTTGCTCTCAAGGTGGCAGGAGAACCAGGCTGCACAGCTGGCAACATTAGACTAATCCTTGTTGTTGTAGACATAGAGAAGAGCCTCTGACCCTTTGGGTGACACCTGCCCAGTAAGGGCTCTCCAGACTGGTTTTAAGTCAAGCCTGGGGGGTTTTCTTCGCGTTTACCCCAACTCTCTATGTGGCGTAAGGGGCAGCAGTCGCAAGGTGTGATGTGCCCATCTAGTGAATGGCTTCTGACATCAGCTGTGCTCTGTCCGTAGCTGGCCACCGTGGCACTTTATTTCACCTACTCTGCTCTGGAAGAGGAAATGGATCGCAACAAGGACAACCCAGTCTTTGCTCCTCTGTATTTCCCCGTGGAGCTTCACCGGAGAGAAGCCTTGGTCAAAGACCTGAAATATTTCTATGGAGAAGACTGGAAAGAGAAGATCCAGTGTTCAGAGGCAACTCAGCACTATGTGGACAGAATCCATCATGTGGGACAGCACGAGCCAGAGCTGCTGGTGGCTCACGCTTACACACGCTACATGGGGGACCTCTCAGGTGGCCAAGTGCTGAAGAAGGTAGCCCAGAGGGCCCTGAAGTTGCCTAGTACCGAGGAAGGGATCCAATTCTACGTGTTTGACAATGTTTCCAACGCACAGCAGTTCAAGCAGCTCTACAGAGCAAGGATGAATGCTCTGGACTTGGACAAGAACACCAAGGAAAGGATCGTGGAAGAAGCCAACCGAGCCTTCAGATTTAACATGCAGGTACGACATCCCTTGAGCCTCTGGGTGTGTTGGTGCTGCTGCTTTTGGGTCTGGACGAGGTTAATTCAGTCAAGCTGCTCATCCAGGCACTGTTTTAGGTCTGACACCACCAGAGCCCACCCATCTGGCGGGGTTGGGTTTCTGGTTTGAATAATTTTTCCCCTGGGGACATGGACGGGAATTCCTCCTGTGCTCCAACCCCAGAGCCGAGCCTTTGATGAGGGCAAAACAAAAATGATTTCACAACAAGGTTCCCATGGGCTGTGTGGCTCTGAAGCAGCGTGGGGAGCAGAACTCTCCCTCCGAGACAGCCTCAGACAGAGCGTGTTGCACCACGGTGGTCACAGTTCATCTCCTGTCTCATTTCTGGTCCAATGGCCAAAAGTGTCTGTAGCCTCTTGTTCCTTCCCGTAGCATCTGCCTTTCACAAAACCCGACTGAGCTACCACTTGCCCCAGGGGGATGAAAACACAGTCTTAGCTACTGGGTGGTAGCTTTAATCTGTGCCTGTGGCGGGGTGGTGCGGTTTAAGCTGGTCAGAAACGTGGTGGGATGTGGTTGATGCCTTTGTAATGATCCTTATGGAAACCCCTGGCAGCAGAACTGCCTGACCAGTGCGTGAACAGGAGCAGTGACCCCCAGAGAGGGTCTGCAGTGGGGAGGGGAGGACGCGTTGCCTTGTACTCCCACCCGCGGCAGGGTGACCCAGCATCTGTTTTGCTCCTGGGTCCAACTTGATGCTCTTGGGATGGGCCGTGCCTTCTCAGAGCCGGAGTCAGTGCCAGATGTCACCGTAGGTCTCCCTGCCAGGCACGCTGAGACGGGGAGGCAGGGATGGACTGTCTCTTGCTTGTTCCTGGGATCATTCTGGGTTCTGGAGGAAAGCTGCCTGGCTCTGCCTGCTTCATGTACTCGCTGTGACCGCTTGCAGGTGTTTGATGAACTGGACAAGATTGGGAGGTCGCTGACAGAAGAAGCCCAAGACGGAGGCTTTCCAGTCCATGATGGAAAAGGAGACATACGCAAATGCCCTTACTATGCAGATAAACTGGGTAGGTGGTGGGTGAAGACGGACCTGCCACCCTCCTGTGGCACGAGCCTGGCAGCACTAACACTGCTCTCTGTGTTCCAGCAGGCAAGGTGGGACCCGGCTGTCCCTATCACGCCGCGGTGGCCCTGGCCAAGCAACCCTTGGTGCAGCTGCTCCTGGCGACCTGCGTGGCCGTGGTGGCAGGAGCTGCTGCCTGGTACCTCCTGTGACAGGAAGAGCGGTGCTTGGCTTCGGACAGCGGCAAGGACAGAGGCGCGTCCCCCATCCTTCTTCAGACTGTTCCCTTGCTGTTGGTGGTGAGTTGACCACAGGGTGGAAGTAAGAAATTAAAGGGGAATCCTGCAGGACCGTCAAAAAGACTCTTTGGCCACCGGTAACCCAAGGGACTGTCACAGCCAGGCTTTAGCTGAGTAGATTATGGGACTGGTCTGGTGTGAGGATTCCACTTCAGCACTGCCCTGCCCAGGCTGGGGCAGCTTTTAAGGCTAGAGATGTCTTCTTCTCTGCTGGGCAAAGGCTTCACGTGCTTGGCTTTTCATCTCCTTCCCGGGAGCAGTCGCTGGAGGGAGCTTCCTGCCTTGGGCTGCAATCCGGGACTGCGTCATCGCCCTTTTCAGTGAAGAACAGGCCATTTCTTACCCTGAGAAACTGATGTTTCAGTCGTGCTGCAGCGGCTGTGCCGTGGGAGCTGTTAGGCAAAGGAGTGTCCTGCGTGTTGTAGTGTCCTAGGGACCAAGTCTAACTGGTGTTGGAGGAAGGTCCCTGGGGACGGGGACAGGACCAGGTTGTGGAGGTACAAAGGTGAGAAATGTGTTCTGTGCAACCTCGGGGGGTGTGGGTTGTTTTGGTTTATTTTTCTGAAGCCTGGACTGGAATAAAAAAAAAAGTTATAACGCTGGANCAGCCACAGAGGCTGAAGATGGCTCCCAGGTCCCCTTACCCTCATCTGTCCCTGCCCGTTTGCCCCCTTCAAGTGAGCTAAAAGTGAACCAACCCCCTACACCCACATGCAAGGAGGAACCCCACAGGGTGGGCACCCACTGCCCCTGCCAGGCTGGGGATGTGGCTCCTCAGCAGGCGGGGAAGGGGGTCTGTGCCAGAGCTGCGGCCTGGTAACAAACGCCTCTAATCTACAGCGCCGGGGCAGGCAGCCACATGCTGGATGCATTTTTTTCGCTAACGGTTTGCCAGGTGGGCGAGGAACTGCCAGGGGCTTTCCTTGCCCCAGAGAGCCACAGCAGGGGCCGGGAGGAGGGAGGCGCATGCAGCTGGAGCAGCCATGGCCACTTGGGCTGGTGGCCGCTCTGTCAGGACGGAGGTGCTGATCAAGGGTGCAGCGCTGCTGCTGTTTCTTTCCCCCCTCCCCGGCTCCCTGCACCCTGCTGAAGGCANAGCTGGGGAAAGCCCAGAGCATCTCCCTGGGCTGCCCTCCCTCTTCATCCTCAGCACCCCTGGGGCTGATCTGCTGTGGATTTGAATTGGGGCAGGGGTGGGGGGAAGAAAAAAAATGCACACACAGTTCAGGGTCTGTTATTTATTTACATAAAAACACTGACTAGTGCCACAATTCCACCTCTGAGCAAACACCAACTGCCTGGGCCGGGCCAGGCTGTGTTTGCAGCCCTGTGTACTGNGAGCTGCGGCCTGGTAACGAACGCCTCTAATCTACAGCGCCGGGGCAGGCAGCCACATGCTGGATGCATTTTTTTCGCTAACGGTTTGCCAGGTGGGCGAGGAACTGCCAGGGGCTTTCCTTGCCCCAGAGAGCCACAGCAGGGGCCGGGAGGAGGGAGGCGCATGCAGCTGGAGCAGCCATGGCCACTTGGGCTGGTGGCCGCTCTGTCAGGACGGAGGTGCTGATCAAGGGTGCAGCGCTGCTGCTGTTTCTTTCCCCCCTCCCCGGCTCCCTGCACCCTGCTGAAGGCAGCTGGGCCCCTCCTGGGGAAGGGGCTTTGCCTGTGGGCTCCAGGCTGACCAGGCTGTGAACCACGCTGGAACCTGGCAGGCGTGGTACTGCCCTCTCCCTCTCCTCAGGTGGCACAAAGCCACCACAAGTCCCCTTACTAAAAGTGCCACAGGGGCTGCGCTGCCTCCCACATGTGGGCTGCTTGGGTCCCCCTTCCTCTCCTGGGGGGAAGCTTCCCCCCCAACATTTGCAGTGAGGGGTGGGAACCTCCAGCAGCTGCTGCTCCTCTTCCCCGGGTTTCTGCAGGCAAGAGGGCACTTGCAACTACCCTGAAGGGTAAGGGGGTGACGGTGGGGGGATGCCTCCCTCCCCACTCTCCTGTGCGCTGCAGGGCAGCCCCACACAGCAGCTGGGGGCTGGGCCCACTGCCCCTGTGCACCCCCCACCAGTGTCATCAATCCAGCCGTTCACAGCGAGGACCAGAGCCCAGGCAAGGTGGGTGCAGCGGGAGGGAGCCGGGGATACACACATACACACCGCCGGAGTGTTAAGCAAGAGAGTGTCGGACAGGCGTAGACGAGGACGGCAGCAGGAGAGGGGCTGGTGTCATTCCAGTGGCGGCGCGGGGCCGGGGGGCTCCCGGGGTGCTGTTAGCACATGCGCTTGTAGGTGTAGATATAGGCCTTGCAGTTGGGACACGTGTGTGTCACGTCCTTGAAGTCATCGAACAGGCAGGGGATGAGGCAGCAGCAGAGATCGCACCTGCAGCACAGGGAGAGGCAGAGCGCTGTGAGCTTGGGCAGCCGGGGTGTGGGGTGGAAGCTGGGGTACACAGGGGTGGGCAAGAAAGGAGGAGGCCTGGGACTCCCCAGGAGCCAACCGTGACCCTGCAGCAGCGCTGATGCTGTGAGGGTAAGCACCTTGTTAGCGAGCAGAGGGAAGGGTGACACACGTAGGAGACGAGGCCTGACCTACTACCACTGTGGGGCTGGGCCCCCTCCCCTCTCCCAGCTCCCATTGCTGCAAGCCCCTGGCCACAAGGAGAGACCATGGCTCTCTACAGAGCTGCTGGCCTGGGGGGACCAACAGCACCTGCCAGGGTCTACAGTCAGCCTTCAGAAGTGGCACCTTCCCCTGCCTTGGGGAAGTCCAGGTCTCCAGGCACCATCACCCCAGGAAACCATCTGCTGTCCTGGTAACACCTCAGTGTCAAGGTCCTCACCGTGCCCAACAGCTTGGCCAAGGCCAAGATCAAGACTGAGCAACCACCCTCATTGCAGGGCTTCCATCAGGCCCCAGGCTCTGCTTGTAGCACCTACCCCACGAAGCAGCAGAAGAAGCCAAGAAGGAAGCTCATGAGCCCAATCTCGTAGGTGATCTTGGTGGTGATGGCTTGCTGGCAGTGGGGACACACTGTCTGCACAGGGGCGCCCTGGAAGATCTCTCCCTGCAGCACTGTCACTGTGGTGGCAGCCCCCGACGGGACGAGCACCGTGGCCGTGTGGCCACCAGGAGTTGGGTAGTGGCCTGGGGCTGGGTAGTAGCCCATGGGGGGGTGAGGACCTGGGGGAGGGTAGTAACCTGCTGGGAATGAGAAATGTGCACAAGTGAAGGTCTTCGAATGCGGCAGGAGAGGCCAGGTCCTCACTTGGGGCTGCTGTCACACCATCACTTTGGGTATGGGCCTTGGGGCCAACCCCACTGTGCCCCCCAGCCCACCCTGAGGAGCCACCCTGCAACCCCCAAAATGACAGCCCCAGCTCCCCCTCGTTATGTGTTTGTCCCCCCACCACCACCCCGGGACTCCTCACAGTACTCACCAGGTGGCACGTAGGGCCCAGAGCCATCTGTGGGCATGTGGGGGGGCACGAACCCCGGCTGCGAGGGTGGCTCGTATGGGGGGGGCCCAAATTCAGGAGGGGAAATGGGAACCCCCTGGGGTTGTCCCACGACTGGGGTGACGCCATCTGAAAGGAAACACACTGAGTCAGCCGCCGGGGCAGGAGGTGGCAGAGCTGGTGGGAGACAGTGGCTTGGCCAAGTGGTCTGGGGAGGGGGAGGGAGGAGAAGGTGCCCCAGGGAAAGGGGACACAACATGGGGTGGGGTGGGGGGGCTCCTCCCTCCCCACACTTGATCCTCTGGGCCACAGGAAGCCCAAATACACCTCATGTTACCCTCAGAAGCGAGCAGAGTCAGGCACGAGCAGGGAGGGCTTTTTGCTCTTGTCACTGTCCCTGGGACCTCCTGCCACCCCAGAGGGTGATTCGGTGACAGAGGGAGCTGTGTGCCCCCCGACCCCCAACCCCAACCTTGCAGGGCAGAGCTGTGCTCCCAGGGAAACCACACTCACCCTACTCCTGCCCACTCAGCAATGTCACTCCCACCCCCAACACCCCGGAGCAGCCAGGACCCTCCGTACCTGCAGCAGGGGGTGGGCCATGCTTCTCTTCTATCAGCGGTGCCGAGGGACCTCCCGGGTAGGGTGGCGGAGGGTCGTTGGACATGGCTCAAGGTGTCCCTGGCAAGGACAGAAGCCTTTAGGAGAGACACCAGCCTTTGGCTGCGCACAGGAACCCGCCTGGAGCTGCGCGGCCCCTGGGGAAGGAGGTGGCAGATAACAGAGAGGTCCACGCTGGTGCCCCCGCTGCACTGGCCACAGCCCCAAAGCTGGATGGGCTTCGACCCAGGCAGCAAATCCAAGGTGTAACATCTTCCTGCTGGCCCTGAGGACCACGCGTGGTGCACAGCAGCTCATGGGGGCTGCCCACGCTGCCCACAGCCCCCCTACTCCCCCCAGCAGCGTGACAGACAACGCTGAGCCCTGAGGGGGTGGCAGGAATCCCTAAGCCTGAAGCACCAACTGCGGGGCGGAGGGTGCAAACCCCCAGAGAGCATCTGTAAATACGCTCTTGGAGTGAGTTAAGGTAAGACCATCTTTAACTGCTGGGGACTTTATTTTACCCGGGGTAAAATATACCTGTCCTTGCAGCAAGGTGCTCAGAGGCCTCCACAGAGCTGAGGAAAATAATTCTTCTGAGCGGAGTAGGTTGGAAGCCGGTTTATGCCACCAAATCTGTGTGAAAGGAGACAGCAGGAGAGTTACTGAGACAGAGAGGAGCCGCTGCCACAACGCTACCTCGGCCACCATGCCAAACCCCCTCCCTGGTGCAGAGTGGGGAGAGCGGCTCTGGGCAGGAACTGGCCCCTCTGTGTGTCCCCTCGATGGCCGCCAACAAAGCCATGTATCCTCAGCACAAGGAAAAGCCCCACTGACAGGCTCTGAACACCAAGGAAGCGCAACAGCATCAAGAAACCCGATTTCCATGTTTACTCTGGCTCTGTTATATCCGGTAGGACGTGACTGAATTGGGAAATACAAATGAAAGGCCGTTCACTTGGTCTGTGGGAAGGCTGCCATCAGGCATGGGACACGGTGACATTGCTGACAGAGTCCAAGGAGCAGAGCTAGAAGCTCCCCTTGGGGTCTGAGCAGCTATTTGACAAAGCATCCTTTGTCCCCAAAGGGCCAGAAGCAAATATGGCCCTGCTTGTCCCATTCCCCATGGTGTCCCTGAGGCAGGTCACTATGCTGCGAGGACGGTGCTTTCTCAGACAGTTCCACTCCAGCAGCTCCCAACTGAGCAGGAAAAATGCACCCAAGCAATGACCAGCCTGCAAAAATTTTAAGCCTCTTACCAGGGTGGCTCTGGGACCCCAAGAGATGGCCACAGCAGGCGCTGCTGCCACATCATCCTCCCGAGGCATGACCAGCAAGGCTGCCCCACAGCCTTGACGAAGCACAAACCCCCTGCTCAGCTCCAGAGAGCTTGGGTCTGAGGGGTGCCGGAGCGGGTCCGAAATGGGCAGCACCCCACTGGGTCACTGCTTTGGGATGGGAGGCAGCGAGGCTCCCTTGGGCCCCGGCAACCAATGCCCCACACTGGGCAACCCACCCCGGGCACGGCAACCTCCATGGCATGGCACAAGCCTCCCCGGGCAGCGGGCCAGGCAGCGAGCGCTGCGTTGCCGGTGTGCCCAGAGAGGTGGCTGTGAGGCACGGTCACCTCCATCAGTGGCTGCTGGGTGTAATGAAGCCAAGGCCTCAGCACGCACAGGAAGGACAACCCATCATCCCCCTCCACCCCGACCTGCCTGGCTTCGCTTTATTCCAGTCCTGTTTTTCTAGCTCAGGCCGCCTGCCTCTGAGCAGCCTCCTCAAGGTGGCAGAAAATCTAATCAGGTCACAAATCTGCCAGAGGAGCACCATTACCCATCGCTGATCACCCCGAGATGAACACAACCTGGACCCAGCAGAGTCTCCCCAGGATGTCTGAATTTACTAATATTTCTCCCTGGAGGTCTCAAGCAGTATGTTACAGACACACAGCTTCAAAGGTGGCTGGGGGTCACGTTCCTCCTATTTTTCTCTCCAATTTCATCCTTTAGACCTTTAGATCCAGGACGGCCTGTGCGGTGGGTAATGGCAGAGCTGCCAGGGTGCAGGAAAGCACCCAAAGTGCAGGGCACTGCAAAGCCCGCCTTCTCCTTCAGCGACCTACAAAGCAGCAAATTGGGCCATGCTCTTTTTTAGCTTCGCTGGGGATGTAAAGAAAAGGAGGACTTGCTCGTTTGAAAAGCAGCCAACCAGCCCGCCCTGCGCACCCAGGAGCCTCGGACCTTCCTGCCCCTGTGCCTGCAGGGCTCCTGGAACAGTCCAGCCCAACCAGAGCATCCCCAAGCCCTTACCTGGGAACACTGGCCTGTCACGGTGTTTGCCTTGCCCTTGCAGGCTGGCTGAGCCCAGGGCTTCTGTACTGGAACAGCTCCCCCCCCATTACCAATGGAATCCTGGGCTGCGAAGGGAAGAGTGAGGCCAGTAGGTGGAGGGAGGTCATTCTGCCCCTCTGGTCTGTATTGGGGAGGGCACAACTGGAATCCTGCCTTCAGTGCTGGGCTCCCCAGTTCAAGAGAGACTGGGAACTACTGGAGAGAGCCCAGCGTAGGGCAGCAAAGCTGATGGAGGGATTGGAGCATCTCCTTGGTGAGGAAAGGCTGAGAGAGCTGGGACTCTTGAGCCTGGAGAAGAGAAGGCTGAGGGGAGACCTNACCTCTGGGACGCTGCCTTCCCATTATGGAACATCTTTTGATGCCCCACTCCCCCCACCATCAAAGCAGCTGGTGAGAAAACCCAGGAGACCAAGAGGCAATCCCACCCACGTGCTCCCACCAGCCACTCTGGAAACACCCATCAGATGAAGCAACAGCCGCAGATCGAGCCAGAAATTAATCCTGCTGCCTTGACCAGCAGGAAATCACAGCCACGAGCACAACGGCCAGTGGATCTTGGAGCCACGTGTGCACCGGGATGAAGGAGGCTGCAGGGGCTGCAGAGCTGTTCTGCTCGCACTTGGCAGAGTCAAGTCACACTTAATGCAATATTCTGCTTATTAAGAGAGATCCGTCAAGAGCAAGAGGCTGGCCGTGTGCCCTTCCCGGGAGGAAAAGAAAGCCTGTTGCTTTTAAGCCTCTTAAAAAGCTGTTTTCACCAGAGCAAAGTGCATCTCGATGTGACAAGCACAAAACCCGCCCCGGCCCATTTGCATCCAAGAGCTCCTCCGTGTGGGGAGCTGGAGTGTGAGGAGCTGGAGGGCACGGCCCTGCTTCTCCACCCTGGACAAGAGCTGTCCCCAGGACATCACTCAGGGCCCTGTCATGGGTGACCCCGCAGTATTCACTACTGAAAGCAACGCGGCTGCAGCAGATGCACCCCTGCGAAGAGGCAGAGCTTCCCTGAGCCCAGAGGGTGTCCCCATTGGGAAAACCCTTCTGGGCTGAAGCAGGTTGATGGTATCCCGGCACAGGCAGGTGGAGCTGGGAAGATCCAGCCTTTAAAGAAAAAACACAGCAGTATTTTCCATCAAGTCCCCAGAATCGCGTACAAAGGACTTTTGCTGATGGTTGTTCTTGGTTTTACCCACCAGCTTTTGGCGAAGCTGACTTACTTTGCTCCCTCTTGTCTTGTGAAACGAGACTTCTCCCCACGGGTGGTGGACCTGGAATCCAGTGGGAGCTCACAGCAGAGACTTCCTGGCATGCAGAGGACACCCCTGGGAGCCTGTGCTTTGCCCCAGGGTCTCCAGCCACCCCCGCCAGCATGACGAGCCCTTCTGCCAACACACTGCAAAGCTGTCCCACGTTAACCAGGATGGTTTGTTACTGATGAACCACCAGCACATTTCTGTGTCATGAAAACAGCTTGGATCAAACTATCTGTTCTCACATGGGAATAAACATTCCCAAAGACGGCAGAATTACACCCAGACTAGGGCTTACTGGAATAACCGTGCTCACAGACCACTTGAGCACCTAAGGGAAAAATAGAGCTTTACAAAAAATTTAGGCTGTTTACCAGGCTTAAGTTCAAGATCTGATGGAATCACCAATGTCTAGTGCAGGTCCTTTGGGAGGAAGGACCATAAGACACAAAAGGAGCTGGTTACCAGTAAAAGGATGGACAGAGGAGATGCTATTTCCAGCTGAAAATGCGTATTAGTTCTTCTTAACTGGAAGAAGAGCCAGATTTTACTGGCTCCTCTACTTTAATGACAGAAGATGAACCCACCAAGTAATTGTTGCAAAGACTGCTCCTGTTAAACACAGGAGACAAGCAAAGGGCCCCCACGGGCTGGCAGCACGGCAAACCAAACAGAACAAGGATCAGAGGACAGAGGGGACCAGCTGGATCAGCCCTTTCCTCTTTCCTTCTCTGGGGACAACGCCCCAACACCTCCCTTCACGTGCCACCCATGCTGGCACTCTCTCTAGCATGTGCTGCTGCAGCAGGGACGGCATAAAAGCCATGGTCACTCCTGGTCCTCCCTCCTCTACCTTCTCAGAGCTTGTGGCTCGGATTCAGTGTGGACACGAGGGACTACACCACAGCTGTGTGGGAGCCTTCGCACAGGCTGGGCTGGGGATTTGCTAAAGGAAACAAAAGAGAAAAGATCCAGCTTCCCACTGTCCCGTTAGCCCTGCCAGGGCACAACCAGGAGAGCACGACTCCGTCACAGCTCCAGGAACAGAAAGGGCTTGGCCAACCCCAGCTGCAGCTCCAGTTCATGTGTCCTCCCCTCTGGCTGGCTCCATGCTCCTTGGCCCACACAGGGTCTCGCTGCAGGCAGCTTCTGGGCAAGGAGGAGAATGAACAGCAGGTCTCTAGATCCCACCAGACCAGAACAAAGCTCCCATCCCTGAGAGGGCTGTCTGAGGTCTCTCCACAGCAGTGAGTGGAGCCAAGAGCTGAGTTTGGAAACACAAGGCTTTTCTAATCCACCTCCTTCCTGCGCTCAGCAACCCCAGCTCTAGTTAATTAGGCATCGATACCCCAAAACCCACAGTTCCCATTACACATCCAAAACTGGTGACCACAAAGCTCTCCCAGCGGTGCAGAGAGGAGCTGATGTGTTGGGGGTGTCCAGTGTTCCCTGCTGTCTGTGTTTCCCTCTGCTACATCACATGGAATTGCTGTGGAAACAGTCTGGGATTCAAACATGGCAAGAGGACGGGTCTCTCATCCGAGCTGCTCCCCAGACAGATATGGTGGGCACCACTCCTCAAAAACAACTGAGCTGTGGTGTGCAGTGGGACCAGGGAACATCGGGCCACCAGAACAGGTCCAAGCTGAACATACTAACACACCATAAATCAGAGGATGCCACAAAGAGAATCACAGGTAATTCCTGCGACGCTTGGAGATCCAAAGATTTCATAGAATGGTCCAGGCTGGAAGGGACCTCTAGGGTCATCTAGTCCCACCTCCCCACAGTCAGCAGGGACACCCCCAACTAGACCAGGCTGCCCAGGGCCTCGTCGAGCCTCCCCTTGAATATCTCCAGGGAAGGGGCCTCAACCACCTCCCTGGGCAACCTGTTCCAGTGCTCCACCACCCTCAGAGTAAAGAACCTATTCCTAATATCCAATCTAAATCTGCTCTTCTCCAGCTTGAAGCCATTGCCCCTCATCCTGTTACCACAGGCCTTTGGAAACAGACCCTCCCCAGCCTTCCTGTAACCCCCTTCAGGTGCTGGAAGGCTGCTCTAAGGTCTCCCCGGAGCTTTGCCTTCTCCAGGCTGAACAACCCCAGCTCACTCAGCCTGTCCCCGAAGGAGAGGTGCTCCAACCCCCTGATCATTTTCATGGCCCTCCTCTGGACCCACTCCATCAGGTCCATGTCCTTCCTATACAGAGAGCTCCAGACCCACACACAGGACTTCAGGTGAGGTCTCACCAGAGCAAAGTGTCAGAATCACCTCTCTGGACCTGCTAGCAAAACTTCTTTTGATGCAGCCCAGGATGTGATTAGCCTTCTGGGCTGCAAGTGCACCCTGCCTGCTCATGTCCAGCTTCTCATCCATCAGAACCCCCAAGTCCCTTTCCTCAGGGAAGATTTATTAACGCTGTTCTTCCCAGGCAGCAGCCGTGTGTGCTTCAGGCTGCTTCCTCCTGGACGAAATCACCAAGGGCGAGACATATCCGAGAAGGAGGGAGCCGGTGGCTGGCAAGCCTAACTCACGCGTGAGCCCTGCTGCTGCAGCGCTGGCCCCGTGCAGCTCTGAGTCAGCCTCCCAGAGCGGCTGGGATCCGCTCCCGCCAGCAGAAACACGGCCTGTGTTGTGCTCACTCCCTCGGCGTGCGACGACTAGAGACCACGGGGATCAGGCTTTGCTTTGCCTACATGAGAAGTGGCTTCCAGGAAGCAGCGTCTGCTCATACTCGACCACGTTCAGTGATGTTGGCATTTCAAAAGCTGCCTCTCCACATTTTTGGAGCTCCCCCTCCCTTCTCCTCCCCTCCCCAAAATAACTTCTGATATTTAGAAAAAGAGAAAACATAGTAAAATTAAATTAATACGAGAAAAATCATAAGACCACTTCTAGCTTCGTTGCACATCAACCAGACACAGAGTTCTGCTTCTAGGCTTTTGTAAATGCATCTTTAAAAGCACAAAGAGCTCTGAAGAAGCTGGGCTCCTTCACTGAAGCCAGCCTCTTTCCTTTAAAAAATGAACAGCGATGTGGCCAACACCAGCCCAGCTTTCCTAGCCCCAGGAAAGCTACCTGTGTGCCCTGGGGTTCTACCTCCTCCAGAAACAGGGAAATACCGAGACCAGGAAGGCAGACAAATTTGCCAAGTATGAGCAGAAAAGACAGATCAGATGCTGGCAAAACGTTGTTTGATCGAAAGCCCCTCCCTTTAAAGGATTTTAGGGGTAGCAAGAAGAGATTGAAGTGGGCAGGGCTGGATGAGAGGTGGACAGAGCCATGCCCTGACCCTGGCAATCACAACGGCCCTGCATTTCTGAGCAGCATCTCCGAAGCCCAGCCTGGACCTGCTCCTCAACATGTTCTCTGTGTCCCACCGGTGCCAGGGAGCACACCAGGGACACTGCCCTCTCCTCGCACGCACATGCCGGCTCCAGCACAGCTCACAGGGAGGCGGCTCAAGTCCTGTGGCTTCCAAAAGCACCACATGCATCCCACGGCACAGCTCTTACCTTGAAAGGAAAGATGGCAAAAATCCCTGCGGAAAAAGCAGTAGCAGTTGTTACTCCTGCCTGGTTTTCAGGCAGAACAAAATAAAAAAAAAAGAGATGTTTTCCCTGTGAGGGAGCCAAACTTCCGCCTCAGCTTTGCCTCTTCCCATGCACATTTGCTGCCTCCAGCCTGCACAGCATCTCCCCGGAGCCAGGAGGGAAGGAAGAAACAGCAGACAGTGCTGCAGCCTCCTTTAGAAAGAGGATGCCCTGGCAATCCTTGACCAGGCCTCTTGTACCCCCCTCCTTTACCTTCTGTTAAGCCCAGCAGCACCTCCTCAACTCATCATCCTGGTCCTGGGCAAGGCAGCAAGAGGGTGCATGCCTACACCGCGCTTGGGCAGATGGAAACCCAAGTTAAGGACTAACAGAAAAAAAGGTCTGCTCTTTTTCCCCAAGTGGCTCAGCTGCCTTTCCCCAAGGGCAAACCTTGAGGGGTGCCTCCTGCACCGCTGCCAGGGTGTGCAAACCCACCGTGTGGAATCAGCCAGGCTGCTGGCAGAACGAGCGGATTCCTCCCCACGCTTCTGCAGGCAGATTCCAGCTACAGAAAACTGCTGCTTCCAGGAGGATCGGGCTCTTCCTCCGGCGCAGGGATGGAGAGCTCAGCTGGCAAAGCAGGACAGAAGTAGTCCTTTAAAACAATGGACTGCCCCAGGAGAAGGTTATTCACCATCCAGTCCAGCTACAGCAGACGGTCAAAGCTCCCCAGTCTGCTCTACAGCACGTGAATCTCCGGAGGAGCATCCTCGTTGCAGTCATTTACCCCGGGGCCTTGGCCATGTCACTTGACCTTCCGTGTGCCACCGTAACCCGGGAGGCAAATCAGCTAAGAGCAGGATCCTCGCTGGAAGCCAGGTGCTGTCTCCAAAGCAAGACTTCCCAGGGTATTGAATCCAAAGCACAGTCAGATAATCTCCCCGAGGCAGCCCCGGCTCAGCTGTCCTCAGCCAGAGATTCAAATTACTGCTTCGCGCAGCAGCTCGCTACGGACATCAGGAAAACCAGACACAAAATCCCCCCTTGCTCAAGACAAGGATGGTTTATCTGCAAGACCCACAAAGGGTTACGTGCGGGAGGAGCATTTGTCAGGACCTGCTGCCGCCTCTGGGATTCTCTCCAGGGCTATTCGCCTCCAGATGGGCTGACCAAGCGCTTGCTGGCTCTCCACAGTGGGGCTGCAGAAGCAGCGTTGCCAGGACCTGGTTAACCTGAACATTTAAAGAAAAACCAGCCGAAATGAAAAGAACGAACTGGGGTCAGCTCTTTGCTCTCCGCTGCAGCACGCAGCCCCGTGGGAAGCATCACGCGTCTGCAGAGCTCACCGTGCCAGCAGTGACATCCCACCAGAGCCAAGAGGGGCTAGAAGGGAGCCTGTGAGCTACCAGCGAGGAGAGGCCACTACCCCACACTTCCACACTGAATCCTTACACATTTAGGGGCACCAGGGAAGGCTCGGGCATGCACAGAGTGCTCTGGATCACCAGGGTGGCTAAACTCAACCCCTAAAAGACAGTTTTCTGAACGCAGAGCACACTTGCAGCCTTGCAGGCTGCTGCTGGCCCTGGAAAACACACTCCTGAGGTGCTTTCTGGTCACACCTCACCAGCTGGTGACCCAACCTCAGGAGAGAAGTCAGACTACAATACACCAGGTGTTCTCATGGATGCAAAGATGTGATTTAAAAGAAACTAAGCCGAGTTCCTCTGCACTTTAGCAATTGGCTCTAGAGAGGCTTAGGAGAGAAAAGGAGGGTGCCACAAGCCAAATCCCTAGGGAACCAGAGAGCTTTTCCGTGAGACTTTCACTGAAGTTCACAAACAGTCCAAGCTAACGCTTGATAACATCCATGGGAAAACACCCAGCGATATCAGCAGCTGCTGCCTGGAGTCCTGTGCATCTACTTAATTTTTCCTCCCGAGAGAATAAATACTGCATTACATCATCCATTTGATATCTAGCTAATTATGTTGATAAGTAACAGAGTCAGCAATAATGCAGAGCAACTAAACCCGAGATCTGCTCCAACATCAGTGTTTCAGCATCGCTCCAAACTTAACTGTGCCACAAGATGAGTTGTTCATTCAAACAATCAACAACAACAAAAGAAAAACCAACCAAAACCTCTAGCTCAAGAAGCTTAACAGCGAGCTCAGGTGGGAGTGGAGATGGGGCAGAAGCTCCACAGTTGCTGGCGTTAAAGACAGTCACAGCTCCATAGCCCACCTCTGATGGCAGCCCAAAACAGATGCTTCAGGACGAGCTTGGCAGCAATCGAAGGCAGAATGACCATCCCCCTTCCCTGTCAGTTGCTCCCACTCCCAGCACTCAGGGCTTTAGAGATGAGGGCAGCCTGGAGTTTCTCCACAGACACCCACCACCACCACCACCAAGTCCTTGGGAGCCCACCAGCTCGACAAGCGCTGTCGCAGACGGTGGTGGCAAGTTCTGCTCTTCAGTCACCTGCAGGAACAAGCGTCTCCCGCTGTCACAGTCTGCTGCCTGCCCATTTCCATGGCACCTCCCAGCTCTTGCAGGGAGAGGATGAATTACAGGATGATTACCCGCTACGACTCACAGCACAACTGGGGATTTTATAGATTGCCTTTCCAACACTACACTAAAAATATTTTATTCCTTTATGCACCCCCCTTTTTTTTTTTTTCATTACTCCCTCATTCTATAGAATTTTTTTTTGACAGAGAAAGTCAAATAATACAGCTCCATCATCGCTGAATCAAACTGATTAGATGTGTGGCTTCCATTACATAACAGAGTAAGCTCCAAAGGAGGAGGAAAATTAGAGTCAGAGGATCAGCACTTTTGTGGAGATGTAGCCACATTTCAGTTTCAGAATTAATCACAGCCCAAGAGCCTGTTCAGAATTCCCTTGCAGATTTTGCCACACAATGAAATAATTTTGAATACACTGCTGGTGATTCCAGATCCCTTTTATCGCTATATCCAAGTGATACAGAAAACCGCTCACAGTACTAGCGGTTCCTTATCTGAGGCACAGCACCAGCTTGCTGTAGGACCGGCTCCAGTCTCCCAACACCATTAGCATTTTCTGTTCTCCCAAACAGCCCTGCCTTGGCGCCAGCAAAGCTGCTGACATTTAGATTTAACAGGTACACTGTCACCTTGCTTTTTGGTTTTTTTTTTTATCCTGAGGACTAGTGAGAAGTGCTCTGTGTCACTCTGTTTTATTTAAGGCCCTGGCTCGCCCTTTGCAGAGCAGTGTGGTTTGGAGCTAAGCAGGAGCGGGTGTCCAGCGTCTGAGATCTCTCCCAAGTTCTGCTGCCAACAAGGAGGACCCATGCACCTCCAGAGACATGTCCTCTCTGCTGGGGCTACTCATCCCACTCACCTTCTTACCTCCACGGCATGACCGGACCTTCTCGTTTCCAGAAGGGGGTGGCCCAGGGCTAGCCTGGGGCTTGCTCATCCCATGGCAGTTTGACAGGAGGAAGACACCCTGCACCCCCCTGCTCTCAAGCCCAGTTCATCTGGGCTGCTCAAAGACCCATGACAACGTGTCAGCTCACAGAGGTGGGAACCCCCTGAGTTACTCATCAGCCACCGAGTGTGCCCAGTGCTGGGACATCTCCAGCAGCACAGCGGTGGCTCAGAGGGAGCGCTGGGACGCACCCTTGAGTCACACACAGCTCCTGCTGGTCCCATTTCTTCTTCCAGTTCCAGCCAGCCTTGGCTAGTCTGCGCTGACTTCCTGATCCCGGGAAGTCATTTTTATTCCAAAGCATTTTGTGACTTTGGTTTCAAGTTCCTGTCAGCTCCTTGGTAACCCCTTCCCTAAAATTCGGTCGCTATCTGCTGAACAAAGCCACGTAACGAGCTGCTACATATCTGTCCCTCAGATCACCCTAAAAGCTGCTTCCCCATGAGCCTGATTTGCCACTGCTGCTTGCTCGGAGGCAACACAGAGCAGTCCTGCCAGGAGTGATAAGGAGGACATGCAAAGCCACATTGTGAGCCTGGCTCACTTAAATGTAAGCAGATCTGATGAGAACATTGACCAAGATAGAAACCAGTCGGCCAAGTTCACCAAGATCTGCAATCAGGCACGCAGAGCTTTGAAAAGAAGAGTGAAGGAAGAGAGATGGTGTCCTCATACCTCTGCAGGCCACAGATCCAGGAACAGCACGTGTGGGACATCACCTGGAGATGGGCAGCACTGACTCCAGAAGCACAGACAAAACAAGCAGAAGACCTCTTGCCGAAAATCTAGGCACTGCAGCTGGATTCAGAGCAGCCCTAATACACAGCAACGTATTTCAAGTCCCTGCTCCAAGCTTTTCTAAACTCTTTCTCTGCATCTCTCTCCAGGCAACACCTCAACACTTTCCTGTTGAAATAGAAGCATCGCTGGTCAGAAGGTTTGAACACTCCTATGGCTGGGACTGTTCAAACAGCAGGGGATGAGGCTGATGAAAACTCAAGCACATAATACCAGGATGTCCTCAGGGCAGGTAAACAGCTCAGCTGCTCTGGAGGATGCAGGACTGAAATCCTCTCTTGAGCTCAATGGAGACTGAGCAGGTCCCACGGCAACACCACCAAACAAGCCAGGAAAGGTTTTCTCTCTCGTCAGAATAGCCCATCGGCAGCTCAAAACTGAGCTCCCACTGCACTAACGCATCCTGAGCTGTGGCACCTGAAAAGGAGTCTGAAACCCTGAGCATGGCGAAAATAATAACACCTGTAGCTTGGAGCCAAAAACTCCCATTCTCAACGTGCAAATAGATGACATCTCCATGGAAGAGCTAAACCAGCCCAGAAGAAGAGCTGATCTTTTAACGGTGTCTAGTCCCAGCTTCACTCTCTCGCTCAAAGACTACGCGAAGATTTCGAAGGGGCTGAATGGTCACAGAGAGCTGGTGGGAAGAGCAAGGTGAGCTCACCTCCTGTCAGCATATCTTTACATACCATAAAGCAGAATAAAGGCTTCCAAGTTAATTGGAATTGCCTTCCAAGTTAATTAGAAGGCAAACTGAACATGCCTTTAAGGAAAGGGCAGCAGGGACACACTAACAGCAGCTCCTTATCCAGTGGTCAGTTAAAAACACAAGCCCAAAGAGAATTGGCAGCAGCGTGGAAATCCCACCGCGACCGCTCTCCTCCATTCCCTGTTTCAGTCTTTGTCCTTCCCTCCAACGTTCCCCCCCTTCAGTCATACATTGGGTGACTGGGACCCTCAGGGACCACAAAAGCACCCCAGGTTAGAGAGTCACCACAGCAGAGGTACAGCACTGGCTTGGGCCCATGGTTTCTTCCCAAAATGATGCTGCGCTGAATCCCAGGGGTTCCCTTGCCACTCTTAAAAGGGTGCCCTGCTACGTGTTTGGACGAACAATCAATAAAATTCAACAAACTGATTTTTCCTTCACCACCAGCCAGAAGTCTAATCTCAAATTGACAGCACGACCCCGAACATAGATACCATCTATCATTTAAGTTATCTGCTGTGGATGGAGCATGAGTGGATTTTACAGCTGCAGTGAGCAGCGCTGCCTACATCACGACCACTAATTTATTCTCAGAAAGGCTAATTTAATCTGGCAGTGGATGTTCTCAAAGCCTCCTTGCACAGAAAAGCTTTTCTCTTGGTTGGCTTAACAACAATACAGCATATCCAAAAACGTGGAGGGATGCTAAGGAAGAACACTACCCTCGTGTTTTGAGTCCTCTAGTACTCTTGTGTGAGAAATTTCTCCTGGTAGCCACAGACTTTGAGAAAACACAGAGTGCCTCTGTTTCTGTTTTTGGTTTTGTTTTTTTTTTTTAAGAAGCCAACTGTGTTTCCAAGGGAAAATATACAACAACTCAGGCTACTTTCCCCTTCCACACAGCCACGTCTTGACAGAAAGAGCTGTGCCCTTAGTAAAACTAAAACCCAGCAAAGATTGCTTTGTACTAGACACCACGTTCACTTCCAACCACCCATCTGCACAGTGACAGCGGTGGCCAGCACGCCTGGCCCAGGGTGTACTGCCCGACACAAAGGTGTTTTTCCCCAGAGGAATAAACTTCCAAGGAAATTCAAAATCCCTTCTGTTAAGAAGCTGTGTGACTGCATCATGAAGCATTTCAGCAAGAACATCTTTCAAATTTCCAGCCTCTGCCATCTGGAGGGAGGGGTCAATAGCTAATTAAGCAATGAGAAAGCTTTTTTTAAATGCTAGTTTCAATTTTCCCCTTACTTGTGAAAGTATGCACAGAGGCAGCAAGCACCCAAAGTCACTCATAGCCATCTGAACCGGAGTGTGCTGTCCCTTAGCTCTGCAACGACAGTCACCACGTCACCTGTGTCACATGGACACAGCATGAAGAAATGGTTCTCACCTGGATCTACCCCTTGCAAGGTACATCACTGGAAAGCCAAGCACTGTCCCTTGGAATTAGAGGGGCTCAAATGAGGGGGTTTAAAGAATTACAATAGAATCCGAACCAGGAAAATTCTTCACGAGTGTCACCATCATTCTGGTGCAAAAGGAAAGCTGGTGCTGTGCAAGGATCACGGCCTGGATCACGTCCTTGTCGTTTGGTACGAGGGCAAGAATGATGTCCAACACTTGAGGATGATTCAGTAATACAGAAACAAGGCAAAAATCAGAGGGAAGCAGAGCACCAAGACAGGCCAAAAAAACCCAAACAACACAACGCTCTCCTTGTTCCTATCTGTCAGGAACTGCTGTCCCAAGAATAGCCTATTCAGAAACCAGGAAACTCAGAGAACAGCAGGGAAGGGCTGAGTCATGGCCACTTGGAAAAAACAAACAAAACCCCAAAAACAACAACAAAAAAAACCCACAACATATCACAACAACCCAAGAGGGAAGGAGAAAAAACATGTCCAGCAGCTGCTCTGGGTCTTGGGAGACACAAACAACCCAATCCAGAAGATGTTAGCCAATCCTTATTGCAAACACGCGGTACTGCCGTAGAAAACAGTCTCAGAGAGGCAAATTTAGCTCTGGCTGAATCAGGCAAAGCTGGTGGTGCTTCCCGGCACCAGCCTCTCGACACAACACCCGCTCACCCGAGCACCGCTCTGCATCTATACCCCGATTTTTGCCTTTATTTGTGCTTCTACAGCATTAATATCCCAACGCCACAAAGACTTACAGGCTGGACAAATGCTTTCCATGTCAGGGATGCTGTCAGCAGAGGGTGGGGAGCCCTTTCCCTTACCCACACCGGAAGGGCAGGAGGTAAAGCACAACTTGGATGGGCTTCTTATGACTCTGTGGAAAAGAGCCAAGCAGAAGACAAGTGCTCCCACCTCACAGCCAGCTTCAGCGCTGCCCGTCTGGCCCTCAGGATGGCCAGGCTACGGTTAAGTTTTGCTCAAGTCTTCCCACGTGACAATCTTTGTTCCCTGACCTAAATGAAATCAATTTTACAATAATTCTCCCTGGGACCATAATCTTATTCACTCACCCATAATCTAAAAGATTATACCTGCTCTCCAGCTCTGGGAAGAAGCACAAGGGGTTTGTGAGCATTGAGGGCTTATTTTTAATACAATTCCTCGGCTGCCCCTCACAAACTAGGGAGGGGCTGTATCTTTTCAATCAAAGAGCTGTGCTTCAAAACATGTTTGGGAAAAAAAAACATCCGCCTTCAACTCATTTTACCCTGCACTGTGAGGTTCTGTGAGATTAAAGGTGCAAAAGTAAGAAGTAGGAAGACCCTCTGAGTCTGTCCCTGCAGGGGGTGGTCTGACTGTACCTGCAGTCCCCAGACTTTGACAGATAACACATACTCACATGTAACTGTCCCATGGCCACCACGTCTTGCCTGGGTAAAAGATTTCATTGTCAGGACTTCTTTGGTAAAGAAACATGCAGTAGATAAAAGTTTGGGACATCCGTGCTCACAAAACCAGTACTGGCTGAGGTCTGGAGCGATGTGGGAAGCGTACTGATTCTACAACAGCCCGACAGCAAGAGAGTGCAACCCTCTGTGCTTTTCCTTTTTACATCTGCAAAGTTGCTTTAGTCTGAAAGCAGGCTGTATTTTTGTGGGGTTTTTGTGGGTTTTGGTTTTTTTTTTTTTCTTTTTTCTTCCAGGGAGCCAGTATAAACCCTGGGGGAAGCTCAGAAAGCCTGACTTACCCCACCTCAGCAGTCAAAGCGCCTCTCCCCACAGCTCGCACAGCTCCTCGAGCCTCCCACCACCCGTCCCAGGCAGGGCAGGGGAATGAACCCTGCGGAGAAGGCAGCTCACACACACCCAACCTCCTCCCAGCACCGGGAGCCGCTGGGATAACAACAGCACAAAGCCTTCACACGCAGACCCAGCCTTGACACTAACTCCCACAACAGGAGCTCAAGGAAAGTGTCCCAAAGCAAACAGGCTCTCACGGTTGAGACTGTAAGTAAAAATTCTTCTTGTCTGCAACCATGCAATGCATCAAGTAAATAAAGATGAAATACAGTGACAGCACGGGATGGGACAGCACGATGTGATGGATAGAATTGCTACAACTGTAAGACAGAATGCAAGATGAAACAGTAAGTGTGTAACCTTAGAGGTAGAACGTTCCTTCCAAAAGCACACCTTCCAAAACCGCTAATGGGTAGCCAGCCTGTCAGGACACAGTAGAGAAGATTTTCTTTCCAAATTAAATAAGGGCTGGGGACAAACACAATAGGGAATGCCCACCTGCACTCTGGTTCAGGGGAGAGGGACCACCATCTCAGCACAAAGGCCTTCTCTTAAATTCTCTTTATCTATAAGAGAACTGGGCATTATTCCATTTTCTTAATGTATAAAGGAGGTAAAGGAAACATAACTATTATTAATGCAGAGTTACCTGACTAATCACAGTAGGTAAAGAGAGGAATATATTACCTCACTTGCACGGAAAGACCCAGCTCATTTCTTCATTCTTTGATCATCTCAGATTCCATCACACTAAGAAGTACAAAGTCAAACACACACAGCCAGCAGCTGTCCTTCACAATTCCTAAGATGCCAGTTACATTGCCATCTTTTGGGGTTATGTCTTGCCTTTTCTCACTCCAAATTCAGGCCTGCTAGGAGAGTTCAGATTAAAGATAGACGAGGCTTTTTGCAGGAAACATGCAGCATGAAACAGCTTCCTTCCTAACTCCATTCTCTCCCCAGATTTCTGAGCAGCACAGACCTGCTGCACTCCCTGGGCTCTCAAACCACCACAAATACAACAAATTTTAGACTGCAGCCACAAGGCAGCTCCGAATGAACGAGCCCAAAGCAAAACTGTAACGGCAGCCAAGGGTTTCCCCGAGCCTTTCATGCCAGAAGTAAAAACTGTGCTCCCCCTGACTCAGAGACTTCATACTGTTGAGAAAATGGATTGTAGTTTCCTACGGCATCGGTTCTAATTGTGTTCCCTTTGATCAGAGCAGGCAAAGATCTGACACTGCTTATGAAAATCAAACTGCTCCTCCCTCCCCAGTTGGGAGACAGCTACCGGGTGCCAATGGGGAACAACAAGAAAACAGCAAGGTGAATATCACGTGCCAAGGCAGAAGTTGCTCATCATGTGTTTTTTTTGAAGGGAAAGATGGTACGTACACATTTGTGTTTGCAAACTTGACCAGTGTCAATGGGTTTCAGTGTAGAGGACTCTGCCTGCGTTAACAGATGCAAAATCAGGTCTTGGAAGTAAAACCAACCAAAAACCTCCAACAGTTTGCAGAACAACTGAAGTTCCCACCACAAACCATCACTTTTACTGTATCGGGGAAAAGGGAAGAGTCCCGTGGAATTAAAATCTTTCCTTTTAGAACATCATTGCCTGCTGCTAAGAGCCGTGAGGTGTTATCAGCATCTATTTGTTGTTTCCCAACTCTCCTGCCCTCCCTGTTTCCAGCAGCTTTGTACAGAGCAGTCTGGGAGAACACCTTCTCAGGGTATATTCAGTCCTGCTGCCTTTGTTAATATTCATTAATATTTTAGTCCCTGTATTATGCAAATGCTATTTCCTCCTTGTCTTGCCTGGTAGCCATGAATCTTTTCCTCAGCTTGGTGCAAAACCATATAAGTGTAAAGTAAACATGAGCCTTCACACAGAAAAACTATCACTGTACCCACAGCACATTCGGCACACGTAGACAGCTGTGGTAATACCAGCAAAAGTGAGGCACAGCCCCATTGCAGGCCCTACAAAAAACCCTATCAAAAAGAATTTTTAAAACTTCAGCTTCTTTCAATCTAGGATATTCTCTCCTGATCAAAGCAATTATAAGAAATGCCCAGAGAGGTGGTGGAGTCTCCTTCTCTGGAGACATTCAAAACCCGTCTGGACGCGTTCCTGTGTGACCTGCTCTGGGTGTTCCTGCTCCAGCAGGGGATTGGACTGGATGAGCTTTCAAGGTCCCTTCCAATCCCCGAGATTCTGGGATCCTGTGAAATGTAGGGCTTCACAATGGCATTGCAAACACACGTAGAACACCTGGATTTCGTACCCCTCTTTACCCATAAGCAAGAAAATGGTCTTGGATCTGTGCAGATACTAGAAGTCTGTGTATCTCCTTCCAAAACCTCTCATTTTCATATTGGAAGATTTCTGCATCAACCACATCCTTTAAATACAAGCTGCTAAATTCACATCTGAAGGGGACAAAAAGCTACTCTTTTACATGGTAAAGTTACTTTCATCCCTTCTCTTGCTATGTTAGTGATTAGCACTGCCAATGAGCACAGTTTTGCAGATGACAGCACTGTGCCAAGGACCCAAAGGCCCCTGAAACACACCCCGTGTGGCTGTGGTGGTCCCCAGGGTCTGGCCCCCAGCTGAATGCCCTTCAGCTACAGGAGCACATTAGCTGCGCTTCCAGAGCTCATCTGCCAGTTGTGCTCCATCCAGAAGGAAAACTCTGCATCCCCGTGTGATTTCCAATGCACAGAAAGCATGGCTGATTGGGGAGCAAGCTTCAAAAACATGCTCATATGCCAACACAAGGCGCTGATGGAGACAGCCTCCCTCCTTTTGCAACAGCAGCTGAGACAGAGCTCCAGCCAGAACAGAAATACGAGAAACAGAATTTCAGAACTGAATTTCAGGTGCAGAACCTGTTGAGGGAACTCAACAAGAAACTCAGCATAGTCTTCCATCTTTTTAGGAAGGGCTTAGGTTCTGAAGGAGAAACTCCCTCTCATTAACTGTCCTGGCTGCACCTGTGGCAAGATCTTCTGGTACTCAGCATATGAGCACAGACATCCTCTCTTCCAGCATCTCCTTGAGTGCAGCCCTGAGAAGAAGAAGCCACTGCAACCCCACTCCCCACAAAAGAGTAGCTGGGGAGGACCGAGCATACTTGCTCCACGTGGCACCACTTGGGAAACCCCCGGTGATGTTGCTCTATCACCCTGTCCTTGTTATAGGCTCATCCCCTATCTGTCCCCAAGCCACACCACTAGACAGCCTCCTGTCAGCTCCTGAAGTCATTGCTTCCCTGTCTCCAAGCAGGAATTCCTTCCTCGCATAACACCTAAGGAGAAGCGAGTGGGTACACGGCTAAATGCTTCCGTGAATTTCCTGGGGCGCACGGACACTGCTACAACATTTAGACAGAGAAGCCTTTAGGAAAGGGAAGTTTTCAGCCTGTGCTTTCCACACCATTTGTTTAGTTCCTAAAAATGAATGAATGACATACTGTGGTTATATATTACACTACTTAATAGTCACTCTAGTTTCCCCTATGCCTATTGCAGTCACATGCCCTGGAAAGCAGAAGGGCCTCTGCTGAAATGAAAGCCCCATTTCAAGCAGAGTGGTTGAAAGGGAACAAACAGGAGGATATCTTGCACATTCACAAAGCATTTCTCAGCAAGTTTTACATACAGTCCCAAACCACTATAATTATAATTTAAAACACTTCTATTTAAAATCATTGTGCCTGACCTAGTCTACCACCTGGTATTTTAGGCTCTGCCTGAAACGTGACAGCCGCCAGTCCCCTCACCAGTCCTCACTGGTACACAGGGGCTGTCTCTGAATGACTTTTCCAGTGACGCCTCAGGCCAAGGGGCACACACCTACACCTGCAGCAACTTGGAGAAATTTAACCTTGAGCATGACTCCTGCAGATGACCCAGAGCATGCCAGTATGGCGGTGGCCATGCCAGCCTGCCTGTTCTTGCTACCCTGCAAGGCCCTGGAACTCTCCCACAGGTCCCAACCTCCATCCCTCCACTTAGCAGCAATCACAACCCCCTGTGCTTTCCACACAGCAACCCAAGGCTGCCTTAACGAGTTATGCCCTCTTGCCTCTCCAGTCCCCTTGGAAGGCAGAACCAAGATCTCGCTCAACGACCTCCCAGCTTCCCGCTAACATTTATTCATTGGCATTTGTTGTTGTGCTAGCTGAATGACCTCACCACCTTTCACACTGCCAACGTGCCGATGGACAATATTATCCCCATCATCATCATTTCTCTTTCAGCTTCTCAAGGTTCTTCCAACTCTTCTAAAATGGGCTCACCATTCCCAATAGCTGAACAGGCAGTTCCAGCAGAAGCTCATCTCTCCCAAGCAGGGATGACTGGAAACACACACATTTGTCCCTCAGCCTGGCTCCCTCTCTCTGGGTAGCGGATCATATTTGCTCTTCTCACAGCTGTGCCTTGCTGGCAGATCCCAGCCATCCCCTCCACAAGCCAGCACCACCTCAGTGAGGCCGGAGCTCTCGCCTTACAACGGAAAGTCTTTCCCCAAGTACACGACCTCGCTTTCCATCCGATTAAATTTCATCCCAGCGCCCGCTGCCCCCCGTCCTCCTGTCTCAACCCTTCCCTGCACTGCTGAGGGTACAAAAGCCGAAGCTTTATAAGATTTTAGCAGCCCTTCGCTGCCACTGCAGACAGACAGGGCTGCCTCCCCCTCTCCCCGGCCCACATCACCCTCCATCCATACCACTTCTCTTCGCAGCAAACGCTCTAGCCCCCCAGACCTTCCCTCTGCACGGAGAAGCAAGATCCTCCCTCAAGGAGTTAACTGGGGATTTATTTTCATCNCTCAGTGTCCCCGCGCCTCCATCAGCGGCCTGTCCGGAGCTGGGGGGACACCGGCCCCGCCAGGCTTGCTTGCTTCCCCCCGTCCCTCCCTCCTTCCCCGCCGCCTCCCCTTGCCGGTGCCCAGCACCCGAACGCCACCTCGGCCTCCCGAGGAGGGACCTACCGGCTGGCGGCTCCCGGTGGCGGCTCCGGCACCTGCCGGCTCCGGGGCGGGGCGAGGCCAGGCGGGGCGGGCCTCGGCCGCGCTCTCCCAGCTGGGGGCCGGGGCCTGGGGCCTGCTCCCCCCGACTAGGCCGTGGCCAGCTCCTCCTCGCCGGGCCGCTCCAGGCCGGGCTGGGCCTGTTTCTCCGCCGGGTCTGGGGCTTACTCCTCCCCGTCGGGCTGTACCAGGCCTGGTCCGGGGCCTGCTTCCCCCCAGCCGGGCCGGGGCCAGGTCTGCTCTCCCCCCTCCTCCCGCCCCAGACCCGGGCTCCTGCAGGAAGGGCTGGGGCAGAACCTTGGGGCCATCTCCCGGCAACATCATCCCCTGTGACCTCAGCCCTGGGACTCCACCAGCGTCCCCGACCCAGGGTGCCCCTGGGGGGCCCGAAGGCAGCATGAGTGTCACCGTCACGCTGGCCGAGCTGGCAGACCTGGCCTTTGGCATGGCCAATGGCAGCAATCCCCAGGTCAGTGCCTTCCGCATCCTCCTGCGAGGCCTCCTGGAGCACCTCTGCCCACAGGAGGCCATGACACAGGTTGGGGAGAACGAGAGGGGTCTCTTGGAGCCCACCACCAGTGTGGCCAGGGGGAAGCCCTCCTCCCTCCATCAGCAGAGGCGGCCGTGGCAGGGAAGGGCAGAGGGGCAGCCCAGCCACCCCAGCAGGCACCTGGGCACCACAGAGCTGCCAGCCCTGGGCAGGCTGGCCACCAAGGAGTGGCAAATGGTGCAGCTGAAGAAGAGGATGGAAGTGACTGAGGAGGGGATGGTGAAGGTGAGAAAGCATCCTCTGGGTCGTGCCCCTCCTCGTCAAGGTGTCGCATCCTGCCCTGTGTGGTGTCCTGCCCTACAGAGGGTCCTTGCTCTACAGAGTGTGCTGTCCTACACAAGCATCCTGCCCTACATGGTGTCTTGGCTTATGCCACAGTGTGCGCTACATGATGTACTGCTCCTGCCCTATGCAAGGTCCTGGCCATGCAGTGACCTGCCCCATACTGTCTTGTGCCCTGTGCAGTGTCTCATCCAACACAGCATCCTGCCACAGAGTGTCCAGCCCTATGTAGTGTCCTGCCCTGCACAGTGAGATGTCCATGTTGCTGTGACATCTGCCACCCCAGGACCAGGGAGCCTGATGAATCGTGGAGATACCTCTCTGGTTCTGGTGACCCCAGCTCCACTTGGAACTAATTAAAGAGCAGTATTGACCACAGCCACTGACCAAAGGTGATTTCATTCACTTCTCACCTTCTGCTGAGGCTTCATCAGTACTTGCTTTGAGATTTATGTCTGTTGGGTGCCATCCTGCCCTGGCAATAGTTCCCCAGCAGAATCCCAGTCCGGCTCCTCTTCTTGCTTCCCTGCAGCCAAGCGAGTGGCTGAACTGTGTGGATGACAGCAGTGCAGTCCCCACATCAAGGCAGGATCCCGTGGGAGACACTGTCACAGCACAAGTTCAAGTTATTTAGCTGTTCATGTTTAGAGACTGAGTGGGAAAAACAACTCTTAACATCAGAGCTGTCTTCCTTGCTCAAGCCACACATTGCAGCACGAGGATGAATTGCAGTGGCCTTGTGTCCTCTCCACAGGCAGCATGGGGCTGGCTCACAGCAAACCCAACACTTCTTCATCCCTTGTGAGACCTGGCAGTCCCAAGCTGATCCCTTCTCACGTGCCGTGGCCTTGGCTTTGAGCACAACCACAGAGCAAAGGGAAAAGTTGACAGAAGTTTGTTAGGGGGAGGAAGCTGGAATGGGGACACTTGTTCTTTCAAACACCTTCCTTTCCAGTTTGGGGGAGCTCTGTGGGCATGACCATGGGCTGGCAAGATGTGGATGGTGCTGTGGCAGCTCCATTGGGTCCCAGAGACACCCCCAAATCTGGGTCTTCACTGCGCAGCACCTAGATTCTCTTCTCCCTACATCCCCCAGAGCCTGTGGGGACTCACCATTACTGGCCAAACTTGTGTTCCTCAGGTCATGGACATGTTGCAGGAGATGCTCACCACCACCTGCTCCCTGAAAACCACTGTTGAGGGCTTCCAGGATGAGTTACAGCTCCTGAAGGACAGTTTCCAGAAGGTGTGGTGCATGAAGCTGGGCTGGTTGCTGAAGAGCTCTTGGCAGAGCTTGGTTGGGCTCCCTGGGGACCTGCATGGATGGCCAGGTGGCACAGGGTGACAGGGATAAGTTCCAGAGCTCAGGCTCCTTCCCATCCCAAGGCTAAGCTGGGAGATGTAGGATTTGCCCTGGAGCCCAGGGGCTTTGGGTAGACACTGCCTGCAGCTGCCGACCCCAGCCCAGTGCTGCCCATCCCTCCCTGTCCCTGCTGATGCTGATCCCCCACCATTCCCAACCCCTCTGAGTGCCAACTTCCCCCCTTTAACAGGCCGATCTGGAGGAGCTGCAAGAGCAGTCAGTGAAGCAGGTCGAGAACAGCCATCTCCTCCAGAGCATCCTGGACCAACTGGTGAGTAGGGGGGGACCCTGGCAGAGGAACTGGGAGTTGGCATCTGCAGCACTCTGCACACAGGCACTCAGCCCCTGGGTGAGTCCTCAAGCTGCCCAGGATCAGGCTTTGGCAAATCCTTATGGAAAATGAACTCAAGCCTTCCAAGGGCTGCCCTGGCCATGGTGACCCATCTGGGTGAGCATCTGGCCCCACGAGGCTCTTCTGGCAGGGTCCATGTCACTTTCCCAACTGCTGGAGCAGGGATGTCCATCTCTGGGTGCCCTGGTGGCTTCCACCAGGCACCTCCCCTGCTCTAATCCCTCCTGCAATGCCAGGGGAGTATCATCACCTTGGGACATGGCAGCACAGACACAGGGTGGATTATGCCCTCTAGATTTTGAGGCCCCAGGCAACCTGCAAGGGTGGTGGCAAGGTCTGCCATTGCCCTCCTCATTCTAGGGTTGCCCAAGCTCTCTGCTCCTGGAGCAGGGTGGAAGGGCTGATTTCTTTCCTGGTTACAGACAGAGGTGCGGCAGCAGCTGAGCTTCTTCCCCTGGCAAGCCACTGCCCTCTGCCAGAGGTCTTTCTGTGAGATGGCTGCTGGTGAGGTGCGTGCAGGCTCCCAGGTACCAGGCCCCCTTGCTGGGGGCTGGAAATGTCCCTCAACTTCAGGAGGGTACGGGGAACTTCTCACTCCTAGAAACCCTGGGGGCTGTTTCGTTTCAGAAGCTCTCCAACCAGGAGCTCAGCGCTGATTCCTTGCAGGAGCCAGCCCACAAGGTCCCATGCAAGCAGAGCTGGCTCATGGAGCAGCATGAAGTCGTCAGCCGCTGTGAGAGCCAGCTCCAGCAGTACTGTGAGCACTGACACCCCCACCATGTCCAGCCACCAATCTGGGTTGTGCCACCAGATCTTTGCCAGGATGTCAGGGATGGCTCAGCCATCCCATCTGACTCTCCAGGCCACTGCAGTTCCCTTGTCCCTCTGCCTTACTCCCAGACAGTCTGGTATGACCTGGGACATGGTCACCGCCATCTATAGCACCCCTGGGTGCCCTGGCACTGGCCATGCAAGGAGGCTGGGGGGCTCTGCACCCACAAAGCTACTTGAGTTTGGGATGGCACCATACTGGGGGCCTGCAGGAGTTGATGCTGCCTGGAGCAAAACTTTGGTGTCTGTCTTCAGCCAACTTGGGGACCTTGGAGGACACAGCTGCCCAACTGGAGAAGGTGCCAAACGAGACAAAGCAGCTGCAGGATGAAGAAGCAAAGGTGCTCAGCTGCCTGATCCCTGTGGGCTGGGGGGGGGGGCTGGCCAAGACTCTGAGGGGTGCTGCCCAAGAGTCTGGGGGCTGCAGCCCCATAACCTGCTTGCTGGGATCCACAAGGACATCTTTTGGGATGTCCTCACTAGCCACTCACTGTGGCCACCCATAAGCGTACCTCCCTGTCTCACCTGGGTCCTGCAACCACCCTGTTTCTCACCCAGGTCTCCATTTGTCCTCCCCAGGGGCTAGATTTTGGCAGGGAGGTGCTGGACCAGGTGGGGCAGCTGCAGGAGCAGTGTGTGAGGCTGCAGGAAGCTGCAGAACGGCTGTGGGGAGACACTGGGGACACCCAGGTGAGCACAGCCCCAGGGTCAGCTCGGGAGCCACTTGCGCCATGGTTGGCATCTGAACCAGGCTGGGTACAGGCTTGCCCAGACTTGGCTTATCCCCATCATGTCCCTCTCAGAAAGTAGACAAAGCTGCGCTGGAGACCAAATTGAGCCAGGATGAGCTGCAACATTCCATGGTCCAGCTGAGTGAGATGATGCAGGATTTGCTGCAGAGGATGTCCCTGCTGGACCAGGACAGGCAGAAAGACCTGGAGAAGCTCCTCAGCGAGATGGAGTCCAAGGTAGCAGTGTCACCTGAGTACGGTGGTGGGGACGTAGGGATGCACCAGGCCATGGAGCACACAGCCCTGCACGGGGAGAGTGAACCCTGAATGTGTCACAGGGCGTCCCCAATGTCCTCTAGGGCAACAGCATCCCTTGAAATGGGGCTGGTATCTCAATGAGACCCCTCTGCCCTCCCTGCAGCTGGACTGTGCAGCGCTGGCTCCCCTGCAGGCACAGCTGGAGCAGGTCTGGAGGCTCACCCAGCGGTGCCTCTGCAAGGGATGCTGCTGCAGTGCCAACCGAGCAGCTGGGTTCAAGAGGTGGGAGCTGCTGGATCCCATCCCATCTTGTCCCCTTCTCTCCTTTCCTGTACTGCCCCATCCCTTCCCACACTGTCCCATCCTGCCCCCTGTCTGTACCACCCTGACAATGGGGTGCTGGTCACCCATGGGACCTTGCATGGTCGGTCCCTGGGGTGGTGGTGGGGCACTGAGCAGTTGCCCCTGTGCTGCAGGCAGCTCTTTGATCCAGTGAAGTGCCTTTCCTGCGACAGACCCCTGGCCACAGCCCCGTGAGTACCGTGCAGCCCCCCTAGGACAGACTTCCATGCTGCATTTCCACCAGAGACGGGTGGCTGACTTTGCCCCCATGTCCTCATCTGCAGCCACTTGGTGACAGTCCGAAAAGCCAGCCAGATCCTCCGGCCCCAGCCAGCCAGGACCAGCAGATCTAACTGCCCAGCACAGCCACTGCCAGGGAGGTGAGGCTTGCCAGGTGCCACCATGTCCCTCTCCCTCCCTTTGGGGTCCCTCTACCTGGGTAACATCAGTGCTCCCCACCCAGGGAGAGCAAAGGGAGCAGCAAGGCCAGCCAAGAGAGCCCCACGAGTCCTCATGGGCCACCATCCACCTCCAGTTCCCTCATCACCATCTGTCCCTGCGGAGACACTACAGACTTTGCCTGCAAGAACGTGAGCCCACATCCCCGCGTGTCCCTGTACTCTAGAAACCCACTGAGCCCACCTGGGCTGGGCACAGCCTTGGTGCACCTCTGATGTCACCATCTGCTCTTCCCTCTAGAGAGAAGTGGATATCTTGGGTGTCAATGGCATTGTCTACAAGGGCAGGCTGAACTCCCTGGCTGCCGACAGAACCATCGCTGCAGGCAAGGACTCCTCAGGCAGGGGAGCAGCCCCAGGGCACAGCTCCAGACAGGCTGTGCATCCACCTCAACCACCACCTCCTACTCATCCCAAAGCAACGAAGAACCCCCAGTCCCACTCCCGGCACACCGTGGAGATGCGCCGTGCCCTCAAGTATGGCAGCCACTACGTGTCCCCATACTCATGTGAGTGCCTACCCCAGTTGTCCCCCCTCCCTCACTGGGCCACCAGCCCCACCATGCCAGCTCAGCCTGCTGCTGAGCATTCCCAGGGCTGGGAACTACACATTGTGCCCCCAGGCAAGGCTGTTTGTCCTTCTGCATTGCAGGTGCTGCCAGGCGGACGAAGACGGCTCTTCCAGGAGCTAGTAGCAGGCTGCTGCAGGCAACAGTGGGACAGCAGGCGTCTGAGCTGGCCAGGGAGCTATGAAATGGCATGGGGGACTTGAGAGGGGGCAGGCACACCAGGGCTGTGCTGCCTGACCCTAGGGGACTGGTGGGGTGGGGAGCATGCTGCCATGGCAGCCACTCAGTGCAGTGGGGTAACACCACAGGCCATAAAGATGCTCCCTCCACTGTTGCTTCTCCTGCATGGTCCCTGGACATGTAGGGGTATACGGGTTATTTTTGAGGACTCACTGATCAGAGCGTCACACTTTTGGGCTCTGCCACATCCCTGTGAGCTCTCTCTGACCAGCCAGGTGTTCAGGTCTGTGATGGGGCCCTGGATTTTCCAGTCCCATGGGTCCTGGTGGCCCTGGGACAGTCACCTGCAGGTTCCCCTCCCTGCCATTCAGGTCTCCACGTGGCTTCACCTGCGTTTCACAGGCAGGTGTCTCTAAGGTCAGGGATGGACTCCTTCTCTGTGTCACCCCTGGGTGGGCTCCATGCCTCGCAGACCATCCCCACTCCCAGGACTCCACACTGGCCTCAATGTGCTCAGGCCACCACAATTGGGATACAAGACCCACAGTCCCAGTTTGTTCTAGATGCCATCAGCTTGTCCCAGTCCACCTCAGTGGGGCAGGACTGAGCCATGCAGCTCCGGCACAACCCTGCGCAGGGAAGCTGATGAGAACCAGCCCCAGCTCCAGCCCTCGGTCCCAGCCTCCGCCGAGGCTGCACAAGAGGCACCGTGGGCGAAACCACAGCTCCTACAATGTTTATTTTAGCAACACAAATAAGAGATTGAAATTAATTATTGACCGGTGAGTGCTGGGACAGAGGGGCATGGCCTCACGGGGAGAGGGCTTGGCAGTGACAGCAACTGCCAAGGGACCTGGTCCCTGTCATCCAGCAAAGAGGGGACAGGAGCCAGGTTACGGCAAGACACCTAGAACCTGTGGAGGGCTCCCTGCAGCCCTGCCATCAGCCTGCCCCTGCTCCTGGTGGAGTCTCACACCCACAGCTGATGTGGTGGGGCAGCAGGCAGAGCCCAGCTGGTTTCTGTTGGGGTTGAGCTCTGGATGTACCTGGCCAGAGGCATCTGGCAGTCACCACACGGCTGGGACAAGTGTTTGGAGCAGCTCATACAGCAGAGAGGCATCCAGCCTCGGCTGGGAGGCACAGCAGGCTCAAGAGAGGGGATCCTGCAGCACCTCATGTCCAGGCCAGCCTTCCTCCCATCCCACTGCTGCTGCAAACAAAGCAAAGACACTGGATTCAAAGCAGAAGAGCGTGTATTGCAAGCGGCTGCGGCGCGTCCAGGTAGACTTCCAGCCGCCAGGAGAAAAGAACAGAGGGGTTAAAAACGTTCCCAGTCTCTAGGGTTACACTGTGTCATGCAAACAGCCCTGGGGGCAAACCCCATCCCAGGAGGGCAGGGGAGGGTTGTGCTGGCCCAGCCGGGCCACCCCCCTGCTCCCCATCACTTGCCAGGGCTGGGCAAGGGGCCAGGCACCTACCTGGGAGCCACTGTCCCCCAGCCCTGCTCACCAGCGAGCATGGCGCATGCGAGGTGGAGGCTGCGGCCGAGCAGGAGCAGTCCTTGTTCTCTCCCCCCCCATACATCCCCCCCTTACAAAACCCAAGCTGCACAGGGTGTCTGCCCCCCACCTGCTTGAGTGGGGCTGAGGGAGGGGGGCACACACTCAGGTACAACCCACCCTGCCTGGTGGGGTGGCCCAGGGGACTGTGATGAAGGGACCTCCTCCATAAATGTCACTTGCATGCAAACTCCAGTGTCCCAAGAGAGGAGGGGGTGCTCCCTCCCGAGGAGCCCGGCAGCATCAGGGTCCCAAGCGGAGGCCAGCACCGGTCCCACGTCCCACGCAGCCTCCCGCTGTTTCTGGGGAGCTCTGTTCAGCTCGAGGACAAGTGAAAACTACTTCAAACCAAACCCATGCAAGGCAGCTATTTGCTCGTGTGTCTCGGAGGCTGCCAGAGGCTCTGGCAGCAGAGTTCCTCTCCTCTTTGGGGAGGGGGGGGAAAAAAAATAATATATATATATTTATACGCAGGGGTCCCCGCTGCGTTTGCTCTCCGCTGTGGCCTCATCTCTCTGCCTCCATGGTCACATTGGCCTTCTGTTCTGCCGTGGCTTGCTGGGAGACGGCAGCTGGCCAGCCAGCGGGCTGTGCCGGTGGGGCCGGAGTCCACATGCTCTGCTGCTGGCCAGGGGGCGAAGCCGTGGGCCAGGTGGGGTTGAAGGCCCCATGCTGGGGCAGCGGTGGGGCTGGGGGTGGCGGTGAAGTCGCCATGGAGGCCACAGGGCTGCTGCTGTTGAAGCTCTCGGAGGCCTTGAGGCGGGAGAACATGGTGAGGGCATCAGGGAAGTTGGGCGGCGTGGCCGGTGTGTTGGCAGGAGTGCACATCTGTGGGAAGGAGACATGAGATCAGGCATGTGGGGGGGGGAAGGGCCCAGCAAAAGATCCTTCTGCCCCCACCACTGCAGTCCCGTGGAGCTCCCAGACCCATTCTCTGATTGTGATGCTGCCTGCAAACAGCAGTTACTTAAAGCTCTGAAGATGAATGTTGCGGTGAGAGCTCCTATCAGAGGGTCCAGACCGGACCCCACTGTGCCTGGACAAGTCAGGAACCCCCTCTACTCCACAAACCTGCTTTCTAGCCTGGTGGACCAGTAAGGCTCAGGCTCAGCTCCTGCTCCAGGGGAGACTGGGCACTTTCTCTGCACGTTTACTGCACGCTCCAAATCCCCAGTTGTCCCTGAGAGTCAAATGAGGCCACGGCAGCCAGCAAATCCCTAAGACACATCTGCCCAGGCAGATTACAGGCTGCTGGGGCACAGGAGTTAAAGGGACTGAGTCTGGGGACAGCTGGGGGAGAGGGGAGGCAGGTACCACTCATGCACCCTTCTGTGTTTGCACACCTCCAGCAGAGCACTGTGCCACCAGAGGTTTGCACACCCAGTCGCTCCAGCGAGAACACGAGTATTCACGTGTGCGGCCAGGCAGCATGCACGCACCTCTGTGCGTGTTTACACAGCCTACAATGACAGAGAGCTCCCCCCACGCTCCCTCTGCCACGTTGGGGCCACCCTGGACCATCCGCCATGCCCAAAGCATCGTCCATTGGACCATCCCTCTCTGAGGATCAGCCCCAAGCCCTCTGCATGGTTCCAAGGGCACTCCTGGACCCGCTGTCCCACTATGTAGGACAGGCTATGCCACCCCCGGCTGCTCTCCAGGAAAACCTTCCTTGGCAGGCAGCTCTGCCAGACCTCCCTGCCCGCGCTCCTGGAGCTGTGAAGTGGTGAGCTGGGCTTCAGCAACAGCCCAAAGCGCCCGCCAGCTGGTGCTGGCGAGGGCTGGTGGGGTGGGAAAGCACTTACCATCTGATGGTGGTGGCTGTAGGGGATGTTTGTTTCTTGGAAAAAAGCACTGAGAGCAGTCTGAAAAGAAAGAAAAAAGAAACAAAAAAAAAAAAAAGAAAAAAAGGGAAGATGATGTTACCACCAGCACGCAAACTGGGTACCCACCTCATCCCTGCACACAACAGCAGGGCCTTGTAGGACCCCAAAGACGATCTCAAACAGGCTTCAAGGGAGGGGTAGGGGGATGAGTTGGGGCTGGACTGTGCCCACAGCCCCCTTGCCTGCTTGGGAAAGCGCTGGGGACAGCTGCTCCCATGTCCCCAAGCAAGGATGTCTGCTTGCACCGAAGCAGGAAGGGATCACACGTGTTTGGGATCATTGTGCTCGTTGCTGAGAAGCAGCCACTGCTGGAGCATACCCCAGGCAGGCATTTCACAACTCACAGCGATGCGATGCTCCACAACTGCTGCGTACAGGGAGAGAAGGGGAACCAAATCCAAACGCAGCAGGGGAAGCCCAGTGGGAACCAGTTTAGATACGTGTCCTTAACAGGACAAGATGACTGTCACCATATTCACACTGGGGCTGCAACAGGTCGTGCACCCCACAGACCAGCACATTTCCAATTCTGTCACAGGCGGGGTATGGTTATGAGTGACATAGTTTTGGTTAGTTTCCAGTTCAGACCAGTAAAAAAATCTGGTAAATATGTCACATGCCACAGGCATGTGAGAGGACAAAGGAGGGGTGGCAGGGAGGGAACATGGGGAACACAGGCTGGCCAGGAAGGTGGACACCCAACCCAGGTCCAAGAGGAGCAGAGGCAGTGGGAGCTCTGGGGGGCACAAGGGACTGGGCTGATACAGGACCAGCGAAGGCAAAACTGCCTCCTGTTCTGTGCCAGGCTCTCGCTGAGCGAGGGCTAGAAAACAATGTTTTGATTCAGTTGTAGATCAGACTTGGTAAAAAAGTTGGAGAATCGGTTTGGATTCAGTTCTGGTGGGAGGAGAAGCCCCCCTGCCGCACATCAACCCTGCTTTCAGTCCCCTCCCCAGGGCCAGCCTGGCCTGCAGGTCTACTAGGCAGGGTGCAAGGCACGCGGTTGTGGCCAGGTCCTCCTGCACCACCCCAGACTTTGCTCCCTTCCTGCAAGCCAGTGATTTGGCCTTACTGAAGCTGCTAAACAAAACAAATCAAAAGGAGAAAAACCTGGAAAAGCAGCAGAGGCAGGTTTGTACCAAACCCTGAGCGACCACAGTAGCCACAGTCCTACCACCACACGCACTCCTTGTCCCGGTCCCCAAGAGCCACACGCTCCTGTGTCACACCCAGGGAGGGGATAAAGAAGTCAGCTTATCTTATTTGTCTGATGGGAAACTATTCTGCCCGAAAACACCCAGGCTGCCAGGACCTGGAAAGGTGAAAGGGCTGCACTTGCACCTCTGGGGAGCTGGTGCCGGCTGCTTTCAGCGGGGTTTATGGTTTCTTGGCTAAAAGGGGGCAAATTATCATCAAGACCAGGTGGCAGCCAGGGAGCGGTATCTGCAAACAATAATCCAGACCTGGGTGGGGGAAGCTGCTGTGGAGCCTGGCAGGTCCCGGACCTCGGGGGCAGGATGCAATAGCCAGGCTGGCAAGGCTCTTCCCCGTGATAGCTGCGTATCTCTGTGTTTAATAACACAGTACACGAACCCTGCACCCAGCCAGGCTGAGACCTGAGAGCCCTTGGCACCCGCAGGCAGGACCTGCTGGTTTTCAGCGACAGCTGTAAAACAGGAATAGGGGCTACAGCCCCGGAGGGGAGCTGTGAACGGGCTGGCACATGTCTACAAATTAAGGAATCAGTTGATGGAGACATGAACGCTTCTGAGGCAGCAACACCCCCATCACTGTGCTACCCTTCGTCCTGGGTGAGGTCCAATGCCAACACCCGCCCGCACTATCGCTCAGACAGAAAGGATTGTGATAAGGAAGGGGGGAAACAGTGAACGGGAAGCACAGGCAGAGGTGTGGGCACAGACAGATAACTATAAGCTGATTAAATCTGCTCTGTGTTCCGTTCTCCAAGTTGCCTCGTACCTGGAACTGTGCCATCAAGCAGACAGGGGCAGAGAAGGTCCCCAATGTCCCCCTGAGCTGCCCACCCATCCCTGCAGGCGCTGAGACCTGGGTGGAGGAAACACTCCATCATCACAAGCCCCTCTGCCCAAAATGCTGCATTTCCTCCCCTCCATCTGCCCATTTACAAGCATGGCCGAAGCAGTCCCTCTGCCCATAAACCCCCACTGCTTGCGTCCCTCCAGCTGACACCTCCCAAGGACCCTCAGCAGCCCCAACCCAGGCAGGCAAGAGGCCTTGGTGGCACAGAGTGCCAGGGACACACATGTAACCGAAGCTGCTGATGCTGCCTGGTTCCCAGCCAGTGTCACAAGTGCTGGGGACAACCGGTGCAACAGCAAAGCCAATTGAGAAGGAGCCTGAGCTGCAGCTCAGCCCTGACCCTGGACCAAAGGCCCCTATGGCCTGTGGCACCCTGGGTGGCAGCGGGAGCAGGGCCCACTGCCTCACCATGCTTGGTGGGTGGCCAGGCTACCACATCCCCCCCTCAGGATGTAAAACCAGGAGCTTGGCAGTACAGGGAGCACACAGAGATCCTACCACGGTGCCAAGAAGCGCCTTGTGGTGACCAAGAGGAGGGCTGCTGCAGGGGCAGTGAATGCAGAGACCTGGGTGCTGAGCAGAACAGAGTCAGTCTGGAAGAAAGGGACACCCACCCCTCTGCAGTCACTCAGATGGAACCCCAGGTGCTGTTTGATCCCCTGCCCATCACTGCCCAAGCTGCGCTTGCACCCGCTGCCATCCCAGGGGATCTGGCAGCAAGGAGCTCATGGTGCTAGAGCAGCCCCAGGGGCACCCTGCCCTTGAGCCACAAAGGAAAGGGAAAGGGGCTCGATAAAAATAAATCAGAAGAGGAAGTGGAAATCCAACCACGGATGCAGCAGGCAGAGCCAGACACCTGCTCCTCCTCTTGTTCCCCACACACAACCTCACTAGGCTGAACAGAGACACGACACTTAGCACCAGGAAAAAGGAAGGAATGGGTGGGTGTTTTTTTTTTTTTATATAAAGCTGATGTCTTCTTGTCCTTCCCAAGCAGCCCCAGGGGCAATCAGTGCATAACAAAGCCAATTAATACTCTTCTACCTTGGAAGGAGCCTGATCCACCACTCAGCCCAGCCCAATACGAGACTCTGCAAACTCTGAAATGTCTCCCTGGTGACCTGCTGGGTTCCAGCTGTGGTGGAGGTACCTGCTGCCCTCCCTGGCTTCTTCCAAAAACCTGGCACCTGTGGCCCCGGAGGCCGAGTGCCAGCCCTCTCTCGGAGACACTCCAAGTCACTTTCTTCGGCCTGTAAAGCCTCCCCCTCCGATCAGCCATGGCACTGCTCCAGCTGCTGGAGGGCTGGGGCTGGCAGGGCCATTCCTGTTGGCATCCACCGCTGCTGTCCCTGGAAACACGGCAAAGCTCACGGTCCCACAAGAGCTGCAAACTATGCCAGGCGTGCCCCGAGAAAGCCTGCCCTGGGCCCCTGTGAAATAAGAATGGAGTCATGGGAGTGGGAGAAGCGACCCACATGCTATCCACGAGCTGCCCCATTCCCCGGGGGCAGAAGGGTGCAAAATAAACAGCTTCTTTGTCAAGCCCCTGAGGATGGTGCAGTCTCCGATCAGCTCATGCTGCATTGAAGCCAGCTGTATCCTCAACGATTTCCTGATCTCCCACCCTGCTCACTGTCCTGGATCAGGTTCCTTCCCCACAGACAAACTCCGGGTCTACCAGAGTCAACAGGACACCACACACAACAAACCCTCTCTCTGCAGCCCTCAGCACATACTCCACCAGCAACAAAGGTCCCAAAGCAGCCCCAGCCCAGGAAAACATTTCCAAAACATCAGCATCTCACCAGCCTGAAGCTACCCACATTTCACAGCAGCTTCCCTGTCCTTCCTGACAGTGACCCAATAGCCTAGAAGTGCCCCAGCCAGGACAAAGCCACAGAGCTGGGACAACACAGCTCCTGCCATCTCACCACCAGGCTGTCTAGCTCCACTGTACAGAACACCTTTCCCTACGGTGGTCTTAGAGGCAGTAGAAACATCCTCAGGGTTCAAGCAGGCTGCTCCAGCTCACACCGCACCCCTGGAGCAGCACTTGGAATCTGACTTAAGAGTGAAGGCAGCGTGAATTACCACTAAACTTGCCTGAACCCCACCAATTTCTACCCGCTACAGGCAGGGGCCAGCCAGCAAACGAGTAACAAAAGCCTCAGAACATCACAAGCAAGAGGTGAGAGCAGGCTGGAGTCAGGAGATGACACCTCCCCAGTGCAGCTCCCCGAGGAAGGCATGCCCAGCGGCCATTTTGCAAAGGGAATTATCTGACCGTTGCACCAAAAGTGAGTGGGAACATGGTAACTGCTCATCGCAGCGCGTTTGTTTACAGCCCAGCTTCCTCTGAGTCATGTGAGTGCCAAGCCGGCAGGAGACGGCTGTTTGCACTTGTGCAACTCGCCAAACGGTGGCAAAGTTCCGCAAAAAAAAAAAAAAAAAAAAAAAAAAAAAAAGAAAAAAAAAAAAAAGCCTTGAAAGAAAAGTCAAAAAAACTTTTGCCACCCGGCCCCCAGCTCTTTTGCGACAGGCGCGGAGGTGGCGGAAGCCGATCCCGCCCGTCCCACAGGGCCTCTGTCAAAGCGTATTAGTAAACAAACCCCAGCGCACGTTACGCATGCGATGCGTCCACCGCCGACGGGCACTCCCGTCAGCCGACCGACCGTGGCATTAAACGGGGACGGCGGAGGGAAACTGTTCGGCACGGCCCCGCACGCCCACCCGGCCACGCAGGGCTTGGCTTTGAATGGCCCCTTCGGCCCGTGGTTTAACATCTGGGGGATCCTGCGGCTGCACGGCCACCGACTGCCCGCTCGGTAACAACAGCCATCACGTTACCGAACAAGAGCCCAGAGTAACGTCTCGGGAGGCCTGCCAGAAGGGCCAGCAGCCACTGAACCAGAGGTGCCCTAGCTCGGGGATGGCTACAAACTGAACCTCCTGGCTCTCCGGACTGACTCAGACCTCTCTCTCCTCCTGCATCACAGGAAAAAAAAAAAAAAGAAACACTTCAATTACAAAAGGTGCCATTAGCGTCAAATCCATCAGCTCCCGACTAGAGAGCTGCTGGAGATGCAGGGAAAAAAATAATAAAAAAAATAATAATAACTTAAAAAATCCTATTTAGAAAGAGCTTTATTTGCTACAGCTCCCCACACTTTAGCTCCGGGGATCTCTGGAGGAGCAGAACACCCCGAGAGGCTGCCGGGGAGCTCCCCAGCCACAACCCCAGCCCTACGCGTGATATCAACCCCACTCGCAACCCCATCCCCACGTGTGACATTAGCATCCCCCAACTCCCTCCTCGTGCCGATGCCACGGAGCATCCCGCCCGCCGGCGAAGGGGGGAAAAGGCGCCTGGAACCAGAAAAGCTTTGACCTACAAAGTCTCCTCTCCCACGGCAATCCCGGACTCTGCGCGGCGGGGAGATGGGAAAGGCCGGTCTGGGGTTTTCCAGCCCACGGACACGCGAGAGGGTTGAGGTGGGGGTTAGTTGGGGGAGGAGGGGAGCCTCCGCTCTGCACCCACCCGCCAGGCGGGGCTCCACCCCCCCGTGTCCCCAACATCCCGCGTGGTGTCCCCAATACACTGCCGCTCCCCCACGCGTGGGCAGAGCGCGGGGAAGGGAAGGCGGGGGAGGGGAGGGTGCCCCACGCTCACCCTATGCCTCTCCCCCCAAACACCCCACGCATGATCCCGGTGGCGGCGGCCTTACCTCGAACTGCCAGTGAGCCGCCTGCAGCAGCTGCTTGGCCTGGTCGGCGGCGCAGCCGGCCGCCAGCACGAACTGGTTGATCATCACCT